>VDFB02353493.1:378172530-378219546 GCA_007258455.2 Sequoia sempervirens
AAAATATCAGTAACAGGGTTAGTTTGCAAGCATTTTATACCAATGTTTTTAGAATTGGCCTAGTGCAGACAGTAGAGAACAGAGTGTTTGATAGAGGTAAGTATTGGTTCTTCATTTTTGGGGGGCCTAGGGCCACCAAATGAAATTTGAAAAATGGTTTCAATGCAACACAAAGGAGCAGTTACAGAGCACCCAATGGATTTGGCACATGGTCTACACCCCAGAGATCTAAAATCTCACCATTCCCACAAGGGGCATGAATCCTCGAACATGATCCACTTATGGAACCTTCAAATTTTGTAAATTTGAAGTGCCTATGCCCTTTTAGTTTGATAACAGAGGTTAGGTTTGCTTCCTATCAAATCTACTTTGGAGCCCATCTTCACTAACTAAAATTTTGCAACTCAGGGGTTGTCATGTAAATCCATGAGGTAAAAAAAAAATTGGGACAAATGGTAGCATGCATGTTCATTTTTCATGCTTCCAGGATGAGTTCTGACACACATTTTAATGCGTTTCTAACTACGACCTAGCTAAATTTGGTCTTTCAAAAAATTGCAAATTTTAAAAATCTAAGGGCAACCCATTTCTTATTTTGGCCTCAAATGTCTCTAGTTTTAGTTTTGCTAAGGTGCAAGATCAAATAATGCATTATTTTAAACTCTTTTAGGTGTGGTAGACACCTCCGATAGGCCCGATTACAAAGGGCATACCAAATTTTGGTTTGTTGGGAAAGATTTGATTACAAACCCATGTTTTATTTAATTTTTTATGCTTGATCGCAAAAAATAATGGCTCTCAAATCTCCCATTTGTGTGCAGTGAAATTCCACCATTTTTCTAATGAGAGAACACCATTTGTTTTAGGCAAAAGGTGAAAAGAGCCTGTATAATATATTAATATTAAAATATGTAGATACAAAATTTCCATGAGAGGCGAGAGAATAAAAAAGATTGCAAAATGAATGCAACACCTATAAGCATTCAGATGTCAACTACCTATATGCATAGATAAACTTTCATCTATACATTGTATATGTAGCCCTATACAAAAATTCTATTACTAATATTCCATATTCTTTCCCAACTTCGTCTACCACCTTAGTTTATAAACCCTTATTACATATCAAAACCATTAGAAAGCATAAATTTAACCCCCTCTACGAAGACACTGGACTGATTTTTTGCCTTGCACTTCCTAAATTTCCATCTAAACTTGATTTGTTGCAATGGCCTGGGACTAAACTGTAATGTTGATGTATGGAACTTGATAAATGGCTTTGTTTCCCCTACGAACCAGTGGCACAGTAGAAACTTGAAGACCTTGGCGGCAATCGTGAGTTTTCATGAAAGAGATTGCATGAAACTTCTTCTTAAACATGTTGACTTCCTCCCTCCCAAACTGAAAATGGTATCTGTTGAGAGCATGATACAAATAAGTGGAGGATTCTCAAAGAATTGACAGCTTCATCCCTTCATATGCTTCAGCATATCTCTTTTTATGAGGAAGATGGTGTCTAGGAAACAGATCACCAATGAAACCCTCTCCTAGAGTAAAATCATACTTCTAGATACTCTTCAATAATGCATTGTCTTCTAAATAAACCCCAATAGCAACCTTATTTGCAATTGATTGAACTGTGTTGAAATTTTGCACCAGATCAAGTAGATTGGAAAGAAAATTTGACAAGATATATTTTCTTGGAAAATGATCCTATAAGACTCTGTGTGCAAGATTTCATCTTCAATAATTGAATTGAGAGAACACCATTTTACCAACAAGAGAAATTGAATTGTCCATTGTGCAAATTTTGTATTTTGCAAAATCTAAGCATTTTAAATGTTTTAAATGTTGTGAGAGGACTTAAAAATCATTTTCAAATGTTTTGTGATGAAGTGAAAGTTGAAAATGTGCACCCAAAGGTGAATTCCACAATTTTGCACAACCAAAAAGAGGGGTTTTGAGAAGGGTGCGGAATGGTGGAATTGCAGTTTTAAGGAATTTTTAAGGTTGTTGGAGACTTCTATTATGGTCAAATATGTGTCCTATCCATATTTGAATACTTGGGGGAGATTTTGGAGCATTTAAATTGAAGAAATTTTTTGATCTATTGCCTTAAAGTGCTCATAAATTGCTTTTCATGCCCAACTACAAAAAAATGACTTGCACAGTTACAAATCGAACAAGAAGCCATTTCTCACACCTTTGGAATGATTTGAATGTTGTTTGAAACATCTTCAAATTTTCATTCACCATAAAAATGACCCAACAATTGATTTCATGACTTGCAACAATTTTTATCATACAAGGAGCACTTAGACATGAATTTCACCATTCAGCACTGAGTTGATTGTTCTATTGGGTAAAGCTTGTGGAATTGCAGAATGCAAGTTTTTCATTTGTTTTAACTTGCAATAATTTATTCTCTTGTTGGAATTAAAGAAAAAACACGTGGATGGAGCTTGAAGTAACAAAAATCATTTTTAATGGAGTTTTAACATAGTAATGTGTTGATAAAAGAATGTAAAGGAGGAATTCCAAATGGTGTTTTGTTGCCATTGTTAAAACGGTAAGGGGGTAAATATTTGTAAAAGTTGTCAGATAGATGATGACATTCAAAAAATGGAATTAAAATAAACTCACTGGCTTCAAGGAAATAAACAAATATGGTGGCTTCAGGAAAGGTATTTGACAAAATATCAAATTATTTTTTAAAGGATATTGTGATACTCTGAGGAGTCTTCTGGATTAAAATGCTTGGGTAAATGCTTATTTATACTTGCCAATATGATGGAAAACTTCCTGGGGTTGAAATTTTCATTGGTAAAGTGAAAATGCAGCAGTAAATATGATTTTACATGCAGGTAAAAAAGTTGCACAGGAATTGAAAGGAAAAAAGGGATAACGAACTTCTATTTTTTGGAGGAGTTTAGTTGCAAAATAAGAGGGAAAATAGTGTGTGAAGAGAAATTTTCCAAATACTAGTGGGTTGCAGATCAAAGGGAGTTTAATGTGATAGGTGTCGAGCAGAGATTAAATTTCATCCTTCTCTTCTTTAAAAAATGCTTTCTTCTTTATTTGAAAGGGTTATGGTTCTAAAGGTTTTGCAAGAGGAAAAAGGGCTCTATACAGAAAGGGATTATGGTCTAGGTTAGGTGAAGGTATGTAGCTATAATTCATCAGTTCATAGTACTTTTGTGTTTTGTAACAAGCTTAATTGAATATCATATTATTGTGTAGTTGTCTAACAATCTGTTGTGTAATGTTCTTTGACATAAATAATCAAGGGTTACTATTGTTTTCCTACACATTTGTTGTTGTGAACTATTTTTGTAATTGCCTTATGTTCAAGGAACAAAGTAAATGCTTTTGTAAAAATAGTGGGAATGTTATATTTTCAGGTGGATTACTAAGTATGGCTATATTAAAAAATTTAGAGATTTTATTATCATAAGCTGATAATATAACAAAATATCATCAAAACATGTTTAATATTGTGGCATAAGATGCAAGATATATGACTCTATAGCCCATACTCAAGCACCGGTCAATTTTGTATATTGTTTGCTTCCAAAATGGTTCCAAACTTTATAAATCTCAATGATTCTTTTCTTTCAAGTTTAATTTATCAGGTTTTATGCATCTTAATGGAGGTTAAAGAGTATAGGGGAAATGTTTGGAAATTATTCATTTATTGAACTCATCTATATGTTTGAGATAAAGACATATTTTATAATTTATTTGTTCGTAGCATTATTCAAAGTGCAAAGGATCATTCCTAGATGTAATTAAATGTATACACCCTTTATACATTCATCTAAGAACCATCTACATGTTAGATGTTTGTAGTGTGTTGTTTAGTGCAAGTTTTATCATATTTTCAGACCTTTTAATATTAACACCCTCCTGAATCTTATGGAGCTCAAAGTGCAGAAGGATAGTTATAGCCTTGTTTGTTGGCATTTCTTGTCCCTAGTGTGATTATAGTGCAAAATATTTGTCTTAACCTATTGATCCCTTGGTTTAGGCATTGTGATTTTCCTTAGGATTGGGGGTTGCAAGACAAATCACCAACATGATGAAATATGGAGGGAGGTGGTGAAATATAGAAGAGATGATATAAAAAACCAAGAGGGTACAATGGGATGGAAATAGAAGAGGATAATGGAACATAGGATGGACTAGTAGAGATTAGTGGGATGGGCCAAGAGGATATCACATAACATAGGGTGAACTATTAGAGGTTAATGGGATGTGATTAGGAGGGAATAATAGAACACAAGGTGAATTAGGGGAATATAATGGGACAAGACCAAGAGAGGATAATGGAAAATAAGGTGAAAGAAGAGAGAGTAATGTGATAGGAATAGAAAGGGATAATGGAACATAGAATGGACCAGTAAAGACTAATAGAATGGGCTAGGATAGGATAATTGAATGTAGGGTAAACTATTAGAGGTTAATGGGATGGTATTAGGATGGAATAATAGAACATAGGGTGAATTAGGGGGTGTCTAAGGTTTGACTATAAGATATGAAGTGGAAACTTTAGGCATGTAGTAGTAATGGAGAAGGGATTTGGTCAATAATGAGTGGAAGGAAATTTTTATTGTAAGGTATGTGTATATGATGAAATATGGAGGGAGGTGGTGAAATATAGAAGAGATAATAGAAAAAACTAAGAGGGGATAATGGAACATATAATGAAATAAGAGAGGGTATGTAATGAGATGGGAATATAAGGGTATAATGGAACATAGGATGGACTAGTAGAGATTAGTGGGATGGGCCAAGAGGGGATCACATAACATAGGGTTAACTATTAGAGGTTAATGGGATGTGATTAAGAGGGAATAATATAACACAGGGTGAATTAGGAGAATATAATGGGACAAGACCAAGAGGGGATAATGGAACATAAGGTAAAAGAAGAGAGAGTAATGTGATCGGAATATAATGGGATAATGGAACATAGAATGGACCAGTAGAGATTAATAGAATGGGCTAGGATAGGATAATGGAATATAGGGTTAACTATTAGAGTTTAACGGGATGGTATTAGGATGGAATAATAGAACATAGGGTGAATTAGGGGGTGTTTAGGGTTTGATTATAGGACACGTAGTGGACACTTGAGGCATGTAGTAGTAATAGAGAAGATATTTGGTCAATAATTAGTGGAAATAAAGTTTTAATGTAAGGGAATTTATATAAGATGAAATATGGATGGGGTGGTATAATATAGGAGATGTGAAAGGTTGAGTTATGTGATGTGAAATGAATAAAATGTGTGTGATGGTAGGAATGGAAGAATGAGGTAGAAAATGATTGGTAAATATATTTAAGATCTCAAAAATAACTAAGCTTACCATCCTCTAATGGATATGGAAATAAAGACGTCATGGTGGGTTTCTTAGAACATAAGTCATTCATATCAAATGTCTTATACTATTCATATTTGGTTAAAATTTATAGTGAGGATGAGGATACAAGTGGTATATTTTGGGAAAATTGAGGTAAGATTTAAGTTGGTTGAAGGGATTTGGTGGCTTGAAAATGAGCATAAAAGAAACTATTGGCAAGATGATTTCCCACTATGATCTATAATCAAAATTGACACATGTCCCAAAATAATAGTATAGAGAAAGTGGATAGATGAAATCTAGTGCATAGGGGAACCAATAGATATGATTAGGGATTATTATAAATATGGGCATATAAAAGTAGTGAAGAATAGGCAAGGTGATAGCACTAGCCACTTGAGAATAAAGCATGTGGTTTGACTTATTTTCCCATTAGCTATAAGTAGTAAATAATAAATTATAACCTAAAGTGTAATTTTTTTTTTAGGCTATAATAAGAAAATTGACACCAAAGAGAATAGAATTAGGCATAGAGTAAGGATTTAAGCACTCATAACTTAAGGTCCTATGGGCATGCTACCAAGAAAATACCTTCCAAGATTAAACTAGAATTCTTATAGGGTAATTTTTTAATCATGTTCAAACTATCAAATATTAAATTGAGATGGAAGATGTACCTTTATCTTTGGGATTTAATTTATTAATTGCACAAAGTTATCTTTTTCATTTTCAACTTCACTCTCCTTCAATGTTAAAGTTTTTAATCAAAAATTTTATATGATTTTTAACTCTATTTTAATTCAATATAATTGGTCAAAATAATAAAAATAATGATAGATAATTATTAAATTTAGATTAAAAAACATGAAAAAAACCATTCAAATTCTTCAAAACATGAAAATAATCATTCAAAATATTAAATTTAATTTGAAAACATACAAATTTAATCTTCGACATCAATAAACCAGGAAAAGGTGATATATTTTTCAAATAGTGATTTAATTTTCTCAAAATTATAAAAATTATATTTGTATGTTAGATAAATTTTCATAGTTTATAGGGTAAAATAATGTGTATGGGTCCAAATTTATGAGATGCATAAATAACTTCTCTCACTTTTTCAAGACTCCAATCCATTTGATTGTGGCAGCAAGCTTTCAAATGCTACAAAAACCATCAAATGCATTCAATGAAAAGAACTTTGCAATGTTGCATAAATTGTGTTCCATTCACCATGGGCCTGAAATGTCAATACCAACACGTTTGATTGGATGGATTCTAGGAATTCTCTTGTTTCGCTCCCCAACTTTCTTGAACATTCCAAGCCACACCATATTGGTACATTCTCTTAAGTGTCCTAAGAGCAAAAAACTGCCAAACTTTGATGGGTTGTTTCTTGGAATCAATGGCACATAAGAACATTTTATCTGAACCTACAAGTTCATGTGAGGTCCCTCTATAATAGCCTCTCTCACTTTTCCAATATTCCAATCCAATTGCTCACGGTGTCAAGTTTTAAAATTTTGCAAAAATTATCAAACACATTCAATGAAAATTTGGAATGTTGTATAACTTTTGTTTCATTCATTTGGGTTTGAACCATTAGCTCCAACACATCCAAGTGGGTGGTTTTATGCTAGGAAAGGTCATTTTTTTCACCCCATCATGTCAAATCATTCCAAGCTACATTGTGTCGACACTTTCTCTTAAGATCCCTAAGTGCCAAAAAGTGAACTTTGATGAGCGATTTCTCAGAATCCGTGGCACATAGAAATGCTTTGTTTGAAGGTGTAGGATCATGTAGGGTCCCTATATAATAAACTCTCTCAATTTTTCATATCTCCAATCCATTTGGCCATGTTGATAACTTTTTGCACATTGAAAAAAGCATTAAATGCATTCAATGAAAAATTGCAATGTTACATAAATTTCATTCCATTCATCATGCGACCAAACCAACAATACCAACATGTATAGGTGGGTAGGTTTATGCTAAGAAAGGTCTTGTTTCACACCCCAGCATACATATCATTCTAGGCTACATTGTACCATTGCTTTATCTTAAGATCACCATCATGCTCTCCCTATCCATGTCCACCCTTAGTGAAATTCCAAAAATGTTGAACACCACTCATCACATGCATCCAAGTCAACTAATAGAACATCTTTGAATTATTCAATTGTGGCATGTATTTATCTAACCATATGATGTGTTGATTGTATCTGATATTTCTTTCCCTTAAATTATCATAGAAAATTGGAAAGCTCAGCCTTGCACAAACTCTATGGAATGAGTATGATCATTGTTGATGTAGAAGTGATATTCTCTTAAAATATTTTTGTCTTTCTTTGTGATATCATGTGCATGCATGAATTTTATATACATACAAAAATAGTAACCTAAATAGAGTTGTAATACTAATATTGCACTTCATTTTGTGGTTGCAATGTATAATTTTTAGTAAAATCAATGGTACCAAGAGGAAATGTATCCTTACATAACTTACATTGCTCATCCAACCATCAAGCTCTATGTGTATGCATTGCTTACTCATAAAATATTTTCTCTTGAAAAATCCTCATAAATTTAGCTCCAAAAATATCTGTATTCACTAACTCACATCTCTTCAACTATTTTCCATCTTTAACCCCATATGTCACAGTCTTGTATTTTCCAAAAGTAACCATTTTTTTTCCAATTTCATGTGTGCTCTCTAAATGTGTACATTTTTGTAAATTTTGCAAACCACCACAAGTAACACATGATCCTTTCAAACACAACTTCTTATAAAAAAATTGGCCATCATCTCTTTTACATAATACACTTTAAATAAAATTTCTTGATGATTTAGGAGCGACTTCTATACCACATTCCTACAAAACATCGTTAGTATGTAAACACATATATCTGATGATAAATATCATAATGCATGGAAAATTCAATATGCATCCTACAACATGTAGTGTGTGCATGCATTATCTTAACATAAAAAGGTTTGGTCATTTCAAAAAACCTTTGACTAATTCTCACTTGAGGATAACTTTGAATAAAATTTTCATAAAATTGAGTTTGAGTCATATCCATAAAGTTTATAGGATGTGGTTCAATATTTCAAGATCCTATTCTCCTTCTAACAACATCTCTTTGATTTGGTGAAACTTGTGTTATCTTGCCAAAAAAAATCAATTAATGCTCTTAATGCATCAACAACAACCTTGTCTTTGTGTGGAATTCTATCCAAAAATTCCCATAGAAAATTACTATTAGGATCCTCAATTGTTTCATGTCTCCCAATGGAATTTAATAGTGTTCTACTTATTTTTAGTGACCTACTTGTTTTGGTAATCAAACGAGATTTTTTAGGTTTGTTGCTTACTATAGTTGATGTAAGAACACGTCGAGTAACATTGATATCTTTAGTGCACAATGTTGAACCCTTTGATTGATACACACTAATTATATTTCTTACAATAGTTATTTCACCATAGGTATTGGATGATCTTAAGCCAAGGATCTTCATAGTGTCTCTAAAATTAATATTTTTAATCATTTCAACAAATAATTGGCACCTTCCAGTTTCACTTAAGCTCTCAAAATAGTTTTTCCATATTTTATTAGCCATTCTTCTACAAGTGCGATTGAGAATTTTTTTGAGCATTGGTTTCAAAATGTTTTCATCTATGTCAATTAGATAATTTGGTCTTTTACGAATAATTTTGGGAGTTGTTATGATTGGTGTGTGTTGTTGGTTTACATTTGGTATATTTGATTGATCATTCCTTGTCTCAATAAGTGTGATGATTGACACTTGTTCTTGGTTTGTATTTGGTAAATTTGATCCATCATTTCTATCCTCAATAGGTGTTTCGGTATTTGATTCTACATTAATATTAGTTGGTATAGATGGCATACCTTCTCCTCCAACTTTTCTCATTTGACATATTTTTTTCATGCGCTTCGTTCGTTTTTCTATTTTGTGTCAAGTTGTTTGGGTGGTCCTTACTTATTCCTTCCCATGGTTAGTATCAATTGTTACTAAATAAAAAAATTATGAATATATGTTAATAAATATTGTAATTTGAAAAAAAAATTACTTAAACATATATGAAATTTCTTAAACAAATATGGAATTACTTAAACATATATGAAATTACTTGAACAAATTACTCTTCTTTGACATCTAAATGATAAATTACCTAATCAAGTTAACAAATTATTGATAAAATATGAAATAGTCATCAAAATTGACAATAAAAAATGTTATACAAACAAAAAACATTAAACAATCAGTTAATCAAGTCAACTTCTAGTGTGTTTCAATCATTTATACTCAAATAAAACAAAAAGATCTATTACACGGTCAGAAAAAGTTGCACAGAAAGTGAAACCAGTTGCAGTGGGACCTTCAACATGACTATCATGTGACTTTTTGGCCGTTAGTCCAATCCATTTAAACTAAAAAACACGTGCATTTTATGTTTCCATAACACGTACATGTTATTGGTCCCTAAACTTAAGTGTTTGCACTTTGGCCTCCACTTAGAAATGTCTATAATGTCAAAAACATGTATGTGCTTTTAACTTAACAAAACACGTACATGTTTTGCTCAGTTTTGGGTTTGAATGATGAATTTACCTTTACAAAACACGTATGTGATTTGAACTTAACAAAATGGGTGTTTGTTTTGCTTAGTTTTGGGTTTGAATGATAGATTTACCTTTACAAAACACATACATGCTTTTAACTTAACAAAACACGTACGTGTTTTGCTTAGTTTTTGGCTTACAATGGATTTAACTTACCAAAACCCTATGCACTCAATCCTAAAACATATACACTTAACCCTAAACTCCATACCCATAACTCTAAACCCTATATACCTGGGTGAAATCATAATACCATGTCACTTTTTTCCCAAGATGGACATTTACATCAATATTTTTAACTGAATCTTCATTTACTGAGACCTATAGCAGCTAAACCATAAAGAATTTGAAGATGATGTGAACTAGTGATTTGTGGCAATTTGTGTGTAGATTCTAAATTATTTTTTTCCAAATTTTCCAAAATAAATCATGAATCTTTCAACATCTCCTTTAATAAATAGTTTTAGATAGAAAACAACATTTGCAGAAAGTAACATTTGTGTTGTACAACATAACTTTTTTTCTATAAAGGATTAAATTATAATTTTTGGAATATAGATTCTCAACATCAATATCTAGGGAAAGGATATTTTTTTCATAATTTTTTGTTGCATATTTTTTTAAATTAATTTTTGAAGTCACTATAACTATAATTTGGACATACGTGTGTGTTGTACAACCTAACTTTTGTGTACATATTGAAATCCAAATTTTCTTTTTTGGGTGAAACAAGGAAATCAATATCTAGGGAATGGGTATTTTTCCACCTCTACACAACAAAGAGCTTGTTGTTCAAAGAAAAACCTATGTTTAGTAAAAATTGAAAATTAAATACATGATAAAATGAAAATATATCAAACCTATACTTGTTGGAAAGCTAGTTTCAAGGGCTACAATCTTGAAAAATATAATTTTTAAATGATGTTATTTAATCCCTCAAAAGGTGAAGAAAAAGAGGTTTTTTGCCAACATTTTGATAGTTGTGAAGGAGACTCCATTGTGGGTATGATTTAATACTATAGGGGTTCTATCCAAGGGGGTTTGATCTAAGGGGGTCTTATCTACCCCTCTTCAATTAAAACCCTTTAGATGAAGCCTCTCAAGACTTAAATCATTAGTTTTTCTAAAAAAAATGATTTCAGGAAAAAATCAGCACATCCCAAAAGTGAGACACAGTATTGTGGCAACACCCACCTTATACCATCAACCCTAAACCCTATCCCTCAACCATAAACCATACACTTAGCCCTAGGTTGTAATTCCTATACACTCTACCCTAGCCCTTATATCTTCAACCCTCAAGGTTCCTATACCTTTAAACCTAAACCTTATCACTCAATCTTATACTCTCAACCCTAAACCCTATAGAGAGAAGAAAGATCTACATAGGGAGAGAGGGGGAGGTAGATAAGGAGGGATGAGGGGAGATGTAAGAAGGGGAGATAGATAGAAATTTAAGATAGAAAGAGAGGTGGATAGTGGAGAGAGAGAGAGAGAGAAGAACTTAGATAGAGAGAGGTAGACATAGGGAACTAAATCCAATAGGTTAAACCCTTAACCATATACTCAACCCTATACCCTATACCCTCAACCCTAAGCCTTCCTAAACCCTAAACCCTACACTAAACCCTAGGCCATAAAGCCTATACACTCTACCCTAAACCTTATACCTTCAACCCTCAAGGTTCCTATACCCTCAAACCTAAACCTTATCACTCAATCTTATACTTTCAACCCTAAACCATATACCCTATATCATCAACCATAAACCCTACAGCCTATGACCTAAACCCTGATACATGGGTAAAAGTACAAAGTTGTGTCACACTTTCGGTCAACTTATCAGCACAAGTGAATTTAAGTATTTGGAACTAAAAATCAATTTTGGTCAAACATGTGATCTTGTAAGATTCATTCTAGCTAATTTAGATATGTCCACAACTTTTCCAACTAAAATTGTTGGCTAAATGCATATATAACACCACTTTGAGGCTAATTTACCAAAAAAAATATAATTATTTTTAAAAAAAAGATGTTTCAACAACTTATACTCATGTAAATAACATCTTTTTTAAAATATAAGAATACCCTTTTGTAGATCCATAAGTGTAGTTTTCAAAAATATATGTATTTTAGTAATTTAATCATTATTTACATTTTCCTTTTATTTTTTATAAAAGTACGTTATCAGCACAAAATATTAGGTTGATTACCAAGTCAAAGAAAAATAGTAAAACTTATTTAAAAAATTTGAAAAAAAATATGATGCACTAGATAAAATAATCTATATCAAAATGGTATAATTTTTTTCCATTTTAGATAAATAGATAATATAAAAGTTGATGTCAAATGGAAACAACTATTTTTTAATATGCACACATTTTAGTATTTATTTAAAAATATATATTACCAAAATTGGAAAAAATATATATATCCATGCACTAAAGCTTCAAGTTATAAATACACACAAAAAAATTGAAGGAAAAAAAATAAAATTTACTATATAAAGATTGGCGTCTCATGTAACTTCATTTTTTAGCAACTAAATTATAATGTCAATTTATAAAAAACTATATTCAAATAATTTTTTATTTTTTTTAATACAAGCATAAAATTAACTAAAAGATAAATATTTTATTAGTTTACATCATTTCAAAATTCAAAACATGTATGTCACTTTTTAGTGATTCAAGTTTAAAAGTTGGATCGGTGTTGGTTGTTTCCTTTAAAAAGTGTGACATGGCTTTGCACTTTTACCCACATAAACCTTATACCCTATATGTTAAACCCTAAAACCCAACATTAATAATTTAAAACTAAAACCTACATAATTAAATTTAATCACTAAACCCAGAAACCATAGGCCCTACACCCTAAATAATGAATAATTTTTAGAGATATTATTTAGGGAGACGGGAGAGAGAGACATTAGAGAGAGATAGAGAGAGGTGAGATAGAGAGAGGAGAGGCAAAGAAAGATAGATATATGAGATAGAGAGAAGAGAGATTTACATAGGGAGGGAGGGATAGGTAGATAAGGAGGGATGAGGGTAGACGTAGGAAGGGGAGATATATAGAAAGTTGAGATAGAGAGATCTAGGTAGATAGTGGAGAGAGAGAGGGGTATATTTGGGGGACATAAAGAAGTGATATAGAGAACAATAGAGATGGGCAGGAGAGTAGAGAGGGGGAGATGTGAGACTTAACCCTAAACTCTATACCCATAACCCAAAACCCTATACTATATACCGTCAGTTCCCTCAACCCTAGGAACTAAATCCAATATGTTAAACCCTTAACCATATACTCAACCTTATACCCTATACCCTCAACCCTAAACCATAAACCCTAGGCCCCAAATCCTATAGGCTAAACCCTCAACCCTATACCATATACCCTCTTGACCCTAAACCCTATCCCTCAACGTTGGACCCTAAGGCCTATATAATAACCCTCAACTATATACACTCAACCCTAAACCCTATATCATATACCCTCAACCCTAAACCATATCCCTTAACCTTAGGCCCTAAAGCCTATAGGATGAACCCTCAACCCTATACACCCAATCCTAAATGATATACCCTCAACCCTATACACTATATCATATACCCTCAAATCTAATCCCTACACCCAACCCTAGGCCGCAAAACCTATAAACTTTACCCTAAACCTTATGCCCTTAAACTTAAACCTTATAACTCAATTGTATACTCTCAACCCTAAACCCTAAACCCTATATTGTTAACTGTAAACCCTACACCCTATGACCTAAACTCTAATACATAAACCTTATACCCTATATGTTAAACATTAAAACTCAACATTAATTGTTGAGAATATGTGTCTCAAACTCACTGGTATAACCCTAGTTCTATCTCCATTCGGCTCAAAATTCATAAGTGTTAAGTTCATGCTTGTACCATTGTACCACTGGATGATTGTGAGAGAGGTGTGGTAGCGCAGTATACCGCCATACCACGGGAGACTTCATACTGCCTAGCGGTAGTGCGGTGTATACCGCCATACCATGGAAGTCTTCTATCTTCCTAGCGGTAGTGTGGTGTACCACCATACCATGAGAGCCTTGTGACTGTTAGGCGGTAGCGCGGTGATACCGCCATGCCGCGGGAGCCTATTGGTTGTCTAGCGGTAGTGTGGTTGTGTCTTCAACCTGTCAAGTGGTAGTGTTGGGTGTACGCAAACTTGGTTGACTGCTAAGGTGTACGCCGATCAATGGAGGTCGCTGCTGATTTGGAGGTGACTATTCAAAGATTGGGAAGTTCGACAGTTGCTCAATAGAGGAAACTAAACTAAACCATCTGTATAGAGAATGAATCGATCATGGTTGTTGCTATACATTGCAACATACAATAACTATTAAGGGTTCAATAGTTCAATTTGTCGATGGTCAAAAGATCAGTGTGTGTTCTTCATTGTATGTTGCATATGCATTGTAACAGTGAGAAATAACGAAGTGATCAGAATTTATTTTGTACGAGCTTGATTAGGGAAATGTTGTTGCTGTGGGATTAATTATCTGAAAGGAGAGTCTGTAACTTGTATGTAATTCAATTACTATAATACAAGGGATTTTTCTTTGGTGTGGTGGATTTTTCTCCCATAAGGGTTTTCCCACGTAAATCTAGTGCTCAATTGTGTATGTATTTATTTCTCTATTATGTTATTCCTTTCTTGTGCATCATAATGAAGTGTAATTGCAAATTTTAAAGACATATCTACATTCTTCTCTAAGGTTTGACATTAGGAGAGTTTGTTCTGCACCTTTAGCTTTCCTTACATTAATAATTTCACTAAAACCTACCTAATTAAATTTTATCCCTAAACCCTCAACTCTTCACTCTCCATCATAAACCATAGGACCTACACGCTAAATAATGAATAATTTAGATATATTAAAGGGAGATAGGAGAGAGAGACATGGGAAAGAGATAGAGAGAGGTGAGATAGAGAGAAGAGAGGTAGAGAAAGAAAGATATATAAGATAGAGAGAAGAGAGATCTACATAGGGAGGGAGGGAGGGAAAGGTAGATAAGGAGGCATGAGGGGAGAGGTAGGAAGGGGAGATACATAGAAAGCTTAGATAGAGATAGAGGTAGATAATGGAGAGAGAGAGAGAGAGAGAGGACCTAGATAGAGAGAGATAGATATAGGGGAGGGAGAGAAGTGAGATAAAGAACAATAGATATGGTGAGGAGAGTAGAAAGGGGGAAGATGTGAGATGATATTTAAAGAGGTAGGTAGACCCTCAACCCTTTATCATCGACCATAAACCCTACACCGTAAACTCTAAACACTAGGAAATGCACCTTGAACCCTATACACTAAGCCCTAAATATTCACATTAATAATAACACTAAAACCTATAACCTAAACCCTAAACAATATACTCTCAACCATCAACCCTAAACCCTCAACTCTAAATTCTTCATACAAATGAGAACGCATTAGAGAGAGATAGATGGAGGAGTGAGAGAGAAAGGGAAGGAGAGACAAAGATAGGGAGGGAAAGAAATATGGAGAGAGATACAAAGGATTTTTATCTTCATAGGAAAATGAGCATATTATAACACACTTGATCCTATGAAGATGACTTTTTGAGCATGGCGAGTCATTTTCTTCCTAGAAACATGAGTGAATTATAACATAGATAGAGATGTATTGAGAGAGATAGAGAGGTATAGAGAGTTAGGGAGAGAGGGAGGGAGAGATGTAGATAGGGAGAAAGAAGAATTAGAGATAGGGAGAATTAGGTACAAAGAGACAAAGAGATACATGGGATAAATTGAGTAGAAAATGAATGAGGGAAATAGGGAGAGAGAGAGAGAGAGAGATACATAAAGATTTGAGAAAAAGAGTAGAAAGGGGAGGAGGGAGGAAGGGAGAAATAGGAGAGATACAAAGATTTGAAGGGCTCGAGAGAGGGATAGAGAGATTTTTGGGGGAGGGATGGAGGCACAAAGAGGGGAATATTGACAAAGAGAGATGTAGAGAGAGTTAGAAAAAGAGGTGGTGGGAGAGAGAGTTGGAAAGTTAGATTCAAGAACATGATGCCTTTAGTGTAGGCCAAAACACAAGCGTATTTTGGCTTTTACAAAACACGAGCGTGTTTTGGAGCGTGTTTTGGCTTTTACAAAACACGTGAGCACGTTTTGGCTTTTACAAAACACAAGCACATTTTGGCTTGCACTAAACACATGCGTGTTTTGGTTTGTACTTAGGCTTGGATGGTTCATTTACTTCATTTTGACGTGATTTTTTCCCTCATTCTCATTTCTCAACTTGCTCATCATCATGTTTACACATTATAAATCAAATTTTAATAAATTTACTGCCATAATTTCACATTCTTCTAATATTTCTAACCATATAATTTTTTTTAGATTTGAACTTTATTAACATATTTATTTTTAATTTGTTCACTAATGTTTCCATAGTTATCAGACACATGTATTGACTTTTGTAAATAAATTTTGACCTACTTGTCCAAATTTGAAAAAAAATGTATAATATTGTTCTACACTTCATCCTTTACCCATTAGAATTGTTTTTTTACTTTTTTCGATTATTTTTGTGCAAGTTATGTGACACGCGCACTCGGTGATGTGATTTTCAAGATGCATCCACTTTGAAAAATCATAAAAAATAATACTAAATAAAAAATTACAAAAAAAAATATACAACTTCTAGTACGCACTCTTAGCTATATTTCTACTAATGGGTTTTTGAAAATACTAAATGCAACTAAAAAAAATTGAGGGGCGCACATCAAACACTATGTTATGTTTTGCTGAAAAAATAGGAACATTTTTGTGTGCATGAAGCATTTGATCCTCTTAATGTTATCTATTTTTGAAAAACTTTAGTAGTTTAGAAACTAGATTCAAAGTAAGACAATTCATTTTCTTTTGGTATCTTCAATTTTTTAGTGCATGAATCTCAAATTACTCCTCCAAGTTCAACTTTAGTTGATTTCAAAAAGAAAGTGGCCACTTTTGACCCCATTTTTGTGCACCATCTTGGTGCACTTAACCCTTCTTTATCATTTTGAAAAATATACCCAAAAAATAGAGTTATTTACTTTCAATTTACTCTCTAAGCAATTAATTGTATTTATTTGCCTTATTAATTTAATATTTTCTAGATTTGTTTTATTTCTTTACATAGTATACCAATCGTTCTCTATTAATAAATTATGGAAAAGGCTCAAGTTACATATATTTCATGTTAATCTTCTAACATATCCACATAGGGGAGGGGACCTAGTAGTTGGGCACCCTAATTCTGCACCTCTCAAAAAATTTATGTGACAATTTCAAATCACTCACAATTTTTTATGGTAGCTTACTTGGCAAGACTCGTACTTATAACTAAAAATCATTTATGTTGAGCTGTTCAAAAGAGTCCCAAAAAGTTAGAAAAATAATTGTGTGCTAAGTCATATTTTATTGTTCTTTATGTGACATCACATGACTACTTGTTTTTATATCAAAAGAATACATTTTATTCAATTATTAATTCAATTATTAGTACTCTGATCAACTCTAATAACTTTAAAATCACAATTGCTAGTAATATATTTTTAGTCAACAAATACTATTGTAACTATTAGAACATGCTCAACTTGTAGATACTCTCCCCCTAGTGAGTTTTTAAATCTGTATCCAACACAAACCAGCCGAACTCCATTGCTGTGGCGTATCGGCGAAGTTCTAATCATGCATATTCTTCTCCTTGTAAGGTAGAAAATGGTGGTCTTCTACCAATAGTGTTTAACGCTGCTTATTACAAAATAAGCATTTGTCATTTAGTGGGAATTATTAAGAAGGATTTTACAAATTTGTGACAGTGCATGTTGTGTTTATAAATTTCTTATTTCCAAGTGGTAAATGATTGCTCCAAATCTACTGTTTTGCACGTTGTCAAGTTTTTAAGTTTGTAATGGTCAGTTTTACCCGGTAAAAGCCACGTGGTATTTGAAATTCGTAAATACATTCCCTATAAGCAAGCGCTGTATTGTTTACTGTTTATGTATCAGATCTCCACCTCCTCATAATTGAGGCTGACAAAGAGGTATTTATATGTGTAATACCATGGACAAACGCAGCATAACTCTCATTTTCATGGAGTGACTGAAAGTTGCAGAGTTTTTATGTTTTAGGGAGCTCTTGCTTTCTTGACTTTGTATCTTTCTTTCCAATTGGGTGAGAGTTCTACCATTCAGATACACTGGAAAAAGAACAATTTAAGTTTACATGCTTGTAGTTTTATTTTGCTCTGCCTATTAAGATTGTTCTATTGTATGCTTCTCTTAAATGATTCTGCAAACTAACCATTTTATTATATGGTGTTTGATCTTTAAGTTATATGATGTTCATTTTGATCATATTGATCATATTTGTGGTGCTAACGTTTAGTCAATGTTCATGGACATGTTTTGAGATTTTATATAGGCATATGGTTTATAATAATCATCTTTATGTCCAAATTTTAAATGAAAATATTGAAATTTGAAGGTTATGTGATTTGGTAATGACTTTTTTAAAGAGAGATTGAAGAAAATTTTCCATGTTCTCAAAGAATTTTCTAAGTACTGAAAGTTTATTTTTCTGTCTAACCATAGATTTCACTCACTACCTTGCCATTGCAGATGTTAATGATTTCATTATATAGATTGCAATTTCATCTGTGTTTGTGTAGATGGACAACACTGTTTTGCTAGGAGGTGAACAGAGAAATGGCAAGGATTTATGCAGAGTTGAGCATGTGAATGGCAAGGTTCTATCAAGCAGTGGTCCTATTAATACAATGGATTTGCTACACAATGCTCATGTTAATGGAAAGGACAAATATAGTGATCCCATGAATAAAAATGATTTGCCAAGTCCAAGCAATGATAATATGGCTGACAAGGATGAGTGCAGTGGTCATATAAATCACAAGGATTTTCCAAGCAATAGCTATATCAATGATAAGGATTTTCATAGTAATGGTTACATTACTGGCAATGATTTACAAAGCAATGGCCATATTACTGGCAAAAAGTTACTAAATAATGATTTTCTGAATTGCAAGAATTTAAGTAATGATTATATAAATTGCAAGGATGGATGCAATAGTCATACGAATGGAAATGCTAATATGAATGCAGAGGATGAATGCAATGGCTCAGGTAGTCAAAATTATCTTAGCAAGCCATTAGACATTGAAGAGTTCAAAAAACATGCTCATACAATGGTGGACTTTATTGCCGATTATTACAATAAAGTAGAAAGCTTCTCAGTTCTCAGCCAAGTAAATGTATGTGTTTGATAGAAGGTTTTCACTTTTCAGAGATATTTTACATTAAAAATATTTATTTGTTTAATTGATATTACTAATGTATTTATTTGCACTTATCTTATTTTTCACTGATGTTTTTAAAATTAATCTTCTTGCAGCCTGGATACTTAAGTTCTTGGATCCCTGATTGTGCTCCACAAAATCCGGATTCTGTAGAAAGCCTTCTTGCTGGTAAGACATGAAATGACTAGCCAAATTGTTCTTATAGAAATTTTGTATGATAGTTTCAAATTGAATGGAATTTGAAACTCAATTTAATGGTCATTAATGCACACATCATTACTATATTTATTGCTAAGAGTGGTGGTAATGATCAATTTCTTTGTTTTGGACTTACTGCAGATGTGAAAGAGAAGATGATACCTGCATTGACACATTGGCAAAGTCCCAATTTTTATGCATACTTCCCTGCAGGGTTGAGCACTGCATCATTTTTAGGGGAGATGCTGAGCAGTGGATTTGCTATTGTCAGTTTGACATGGATGACATCTCCTGCTGCCACTGAGCTTGAAACCATAGTCTGTGATTGGCTTGCAAAAATTCTCAACCTCCCTGACTCTTTTCTCTCATGTTCTGGTATATGTATTACCTGATTATAGTTTGACTTTATTAGTATTTTCACAAGTCTATTTTATGTAATTAAATTTATGAAAATCTTAAATAAGATGTTCAATAAATCTTAGAGACATTTTTTTTCCATGAATAATGTCTATATTGTTATTTATAAATTAGTGTCACAGATTCACAAAGTCACATCCTTCAAGTTCAAATGAGACATCAATCTAAAATAAAATTAAACAAAAACATAATACACACCATTAAGTGACTAGAACACAAGTAGACAGACAATTTTAAGCACTTCCATAATTTAAATAGTTATACTTGATCTTTATATAACCATATATGATCTTTTAAGCACTTATATTTAAAGAACATTTGAATTATAGGCAAAGGTGGTGGTGGGGTTATTCAAGGATCAGCAAGTGAGGGAGTTTTGGTATCATTATTAGCTGCGAGGAGCAAGGCTCTCAAGAAATTTGGTGTAGATTCAGCTGACAAGCTTGTGGTGTATGTATCAGATCAGACACATTGTTCAATTGAAAAAGCTTGCAAAGTAAGAACTTCTTCACATCTCTTAACATGATTTATATTTTAATTTTAGAGAGCGATTTATTAAAAAATTAACAATAACATTAAATCTATAAAAAATCATTTTCATGAAAATATTCTTCCACAATCTCTTAAAGATACAGAAGTTTTATAATTTTTTATATAAATATATATCTTAATTTAAAATTTTATGTATCTTAGATTGCAGGAATATGTGAAAATAATGTTAGAGTGATAGCAACAAGTTGTTTCACAAAGTATGGGCTTTCTCCGGAAAATGTTCGTGACTGCATATTTAAAGATATCAGTGTTGGTTTACATCCAACATTTTTATGTGCTACGGTACGTGAATTACAAAGATTTATATGATAAAGATCTTATTTCAAATTATATAATTTGATTTCAATTGCATAGTTGTATAAATAATTAAAAATAATGGAATAGTTTATAATTACAGATTGGAACAACATCATCAACGGGTGTGGATCCTTTGCAAGGACTATCCCAAATAGCACGGGAACATGACATGTGGTTGCATGTGGATGGTGCTTATGGTGCTGCTGCTTGCATTTGCCCTGAGTATCAACATTATCTTGTGGGAATAAATGATGCAGACTCCTTTGTTATGAACCCTCATAAATGGCTCTTTACTAACTTTGATTGCTCTCTACTTTGGGTAAAGGTGAGATTTTCATGTATAATAATTCTTTTTATGAATTTGTCATATTTTAAATTTTCTGATTTATATATTCAATGTTTAAGTCAATCATAATAACAATTAGATTGTGTGTCTACCCTTTGTATTAGAATCATGGAGTTTCATAATATTATCTATCTATTATATGCATATTCTATATAGTCTTAAAGTGATTTACAACTGTTAATTTGATAAATTAGTATATGAATAAAGTGATTTCAGATTAATAATTTTGTAAAATTTCAAATTTACATAAATTATATGTTTGAATTCAGGATTCAAAAGTCTTGGTTGAAGCATTGGCAATGAATCCAGAATATTTGAAAAACAAGGTTAGTTTTATTTTAATCTATTATTTTTTAATTAAACAAACTTACAATCTTATTAATATAAATGTAAACTTTCACTGCAAAGGTTTAGTAGAATTTATCTATTTATAATTTTACAAAAATCAAATAAAAACATACAAATTTATATTAATAAATATGATGTTATGAATGATTGCATCATCAAACAAAAAATTAAATTAATATATTTTATTTTATTTATGATCATTTCAAATATTTTATAAAAATAAATTTTAATATTATCATAATTAAAATTTATCAAATTTATTTATTAATTAAATTTAATTTTGTTTATTATTTTAATAAAAATTTAATATATAAATATATTGAAGAGAGAATGTAATTTTGAAAAAAATTGTTATTTAACTTATCTCCATTTGAAATATTGTATCTTGTTTTTATTCAGATATTTGGCATTAATTTAAAACATTGTTTTAAATATATATTGAAGTCATATTATATTTGCAGGCATCACAAACCAAACAAGTGATAGATTATAAAGATTGGCAAATACCACTTGGAAGCCGATTTAGGTAAGTTCATTTTATACCATCAATTCAAATAATATATTATAATTATTGCATATGCTTAATATTTATTATATTATAAAAAAACATAGAATATATGAATATCTTATCATTCTTTCTATATTTAAAACAATAAAGAATATATAAATATAATGATTTTTTTTTTTTTTTGGAAAAAGTGGCAAGCCACTAATATTTTATTATATAAATAGTTTAATTTTACAAAAATTGGTTCAGGGGAGCATACTGGTAGGAAAGAACCAATAAGAAAACCTCCAGTTATCGCTCCAGAAACAAAATGATAGGTGCATAGACCAATTACATTGTTTGTACAAAAATGTTGATAGTTCAAAATGCAGCATTGACCTAGACTAACCTAAAGTTGAACATTTACCCAGCCCTTACAAAACAACTCAAAATGAGCTTTCTCCAAACCTGTACATAGATGAAACACTTAAAAATAAATATAAATATAATCAATATTATTTATTTAATAATTTTAATAAATATTAGGTATAAATAAATATGTTTTATCTTTCAAAAGTTAATATAATAAAAGTAAGAAATGGCGCAAGGTGGAGCATTGGAGCGAAATTTTGCAGAAGGCAAAACGCGCCAGGATGCAAACGGATAGGAGAAAAGGAGATGGGGCGACGAACCTGAGGAAAATCTTCTGAGCAAAGCAAGTTTCGAATCAACCAAGGAAAAAGAGGCTACCCATATTCCTCAATGGGTGTTTTTGAATGGAAGATGGATTGATAAATGTGATCCCCGGTATCAGTATTGGGAAGATAACTATGGAAATAATCAAAATCAGA
This sequence comes from Sequoia sempervirens, assembly GCA_007258455.2. Taxonomy (NCBI): domain Eukaryota; kingdom Viridiplantae; phylum Streptophyta; class Pinopsida; order Cupressales; family Cupressaceae; genus Sequoia; species Sequoia sempervirens. The sequence continues at coordinate 378,195,404 of VDFB02353493.1, forward strand.
ACAGTTGGAGGAATGGCTTTCACATTGATCAACAAAGAGGAAGTTGGCATAAGAAAAATCCGGGCAGATGGAATCAAAAGGAAAATTTAAACAATGGCGATTTCAAGAGTGGGCGGTTTGAGAAAAATGGAAACCCTAGGGCACCAGGGGCAAGACATTGGAGCACTTCCAGGGATAGGAAATCTTGTCGTAATAGCAACCCCAGTGAAGAAGAATCGTGGCAAAGAAATAATAACAACAACAATCAGAGCCCCCAAGAATATCGCCCGGGAGAAGAACATATTCACAGGGACAATTCACAAAACTATGGTTCCCAATGGAATAACAAGGGACCACCAAGAGGTTCAAATCACCATAACCCCAAACGAAATTGGAAAAAGGGAGGCCTTTTTGGTGGCAAAAGAAGGAATGAAAGTGGATCGGAAGCAAATGCTAAGCCTTGGGGTAGTAAGCTTTTCTCAATGCTAGCGGAAATCATAAAGGGGAGAGTGGAGAGACTATGTGATCGTGCCCTCTTCACGAAATGGTGCGGCCCAGGTGATCTAAAAGAAGAAATCATGAACTGGTGGTAGCAAAACTTTAAAGACCAAGTAAGTATCAATCCCCTTCCTAATGCCTTCTACTTGATAGAATGTATAGACTGGGATCTAAAACAGCAAATAGTGTTCGGAAAACCCCTCTTCTTTAATGGCCATAACTTTCATTGCAAAAACTAGGAATCCAACTTTGACCCATGGCATTACAAGATCAAACAAACCCCAACATGGTTAAAACTGATTGACCTCCCATCAAAATATTGGAGTGTGGAGGAAATGACTAAGATTGGTGATTCCTTAGGGGTTTGCTTGGGAATAGATGAAGATTTCATAAATGGGAAAGAAGATGCAAAGGAAAACATCCTGGTACAAATTGAGGAAGGTGTAGGGACCTACAAAATCTTGGAAATCATTTTGGAGTTTGGGAGTTGGATTTAGAAAGTAGCAAAGAGTGATGTCAATAAGGTAGGGAAGTGTCTTTTCAGAGAAGATATCAAGAATGGAAGCTCTAGCACAGTAGAAGTGGATAATCCCATGGGTAGTAAGAAAAATACCATAATAGGTCCATTAGTGAATTCTGGTGGAAATCGAGGTAAGCTAGAAACAAGGGGTGTTGGCCTTGAACAATTGTCAGGAAAGAGCCCCAAAAAAAGAAAACTAGGAGACCTTGAATGGACAACAAATATGATCTTAAGCCAAGACATGTCCAATGTTGAAGAAGTAACCTTGCAAGCTCAAAAGGATTTGAGCACTCTACTAAAGCATACCAAAGACTTGGAAAAAGTCATTTCATCACAAATAGGAGAAATCTTGAGCAACATAAAGATCCTGAAAACCATAAGCCAGGAGCCCAGGGATGCTCAAGAAAGAGAAGTAGAGGAATTAAAGGAAAAGGAAGAGACAGATGTTAAAGAAGGTAGCGCAACTCAAGAGTATCATCAGGAGGAAAAGGGGGAGGAAGAAAACACTCAATCAGATTATGAATCATGCAAAGATTGGGTATCAGATGATGAGAATGCACAGGAAGTTGAAGAAGGAGAGTTGTGGGAGGAAAGAATGTTGGAACAGATCCAATCCAAGCTAAATAAACCAAACATAAAAGGGAAGGGGAGGAGAGGCCCTAAAACCAATAAAGCTAAATTGGAAATAGCAGCCAATGCAGCAGGCCAAACAAAACTTTGGAAAGGGAAGGAGGCTCTCCTTCCCCAACCACAATGAGAATCATAGCATGGAATGTTAGGGGCTTAAATGCCCCTAACAGATGGTGCATGGTCAAGCGCCAAATTGACCAATCCAAAGCAGATATATTCATACTACAAGAAACAAAATGGGACACAAAAGAGATCAAAAATATAATTAAATGGTGGAAACAATGGGATGGTTGCTAGATGTAAGGGTGGAAGGGGCTTTAGGAGGGATAGGGGTTATCTGGAACCCACTCACAGTTTCAAGAGAACTGTTAGAGGAAAATAGGAATTGGTTAGCAATAAAATGTAGAATGCTACAAAGAAATGAGCAATTTACACTAATCAATACTTATGGCCCCACCCAAACATGAGAGAAAAGAGCAGTGTGGCAACAAATCACTCAGGCCATTTTGATCCACGGAGGAGAAAAAGGAATCATAGCAAGGGACTTCAATGCAACCCTAAACTGTGAAGAAAAGAGAGGTGGGATGGGGAGAATCACAAGAGTTCAACAGGACTTCCAAGAGTTTGTAGATAACAACCATCTGATGGATATAACAACAAAAAATGACACCTTTACCTGGACAAACAAAAGGAAAGGATTTACAAACATAGCTGAGAGGCTAGATAGATTTCTCCTATTTGGAGAATGGGGAAGAAGCAACCAAACATATGAAGCCATTATCTTACCCTACGTGGGCTCAGATCATTTCCCAGTGCAGCTTCTAATACAGCCAGATGCAGCCCCTGCTAGCTGCCCATTTAAATTTGAGAAAATGTGGTTCAGAGATGAAAAGCTTCCAGAATTGATTAAGAAGTGGTGGAAGGAGCCCCAGCTAGGGAACCATTCTTGCTTATACATTCTGAATAGAAAATTGAACTATGTGAAAAATAAACTCAAGGAGTGGAACAGAGAACACTTCAAGAATATCTTTCAAGAGAAAGATCGGGTGGAAAAGGAACTATGCACTCTTAATGAACATATCATAGATAAAGGAATGGATGGGGTGGACTTTGAGATGGAAAAATCTCTAAAAGAAGAATTGTCAAAGATCTTGAAAAGAGAAGAATTCTTTTGGAGGCAAAAATCTAGGGAGACATGGATCAAGGAAGGAGACTGCAACACAAATTACTTTCATAGAACGGCAGTAACTAACAGGAGCAGGAACAGAATAACATCCATAACAAGAGAAGATGGATTGATAGCCCAGTCATTGGAAGAAGTTAATAAGGAGGCCGTAAATTTCTTCCAAGCAATCCTAAACAGACCATCGGGGAATAATGAGGAAGTTAGGAATAAAATGATAGCTTCAATCCCAAAGATCATAGGGGAAGAACAGAACAAAATGCTATTCAAGAAAATAAGTAAAGAGGTGAAAAAGGTGACTTTTCAGCTAAATCCAGATAAATCACCAGGTCCAAATGGCTTTCCTGCTTGTTTATTCCAGAAATTCTGGGAAATAGTAGGAGAAGATTTATACCTGGCAGCAAAAGAATCAAGAAAAAAGATGACCATGTTGGGAGCTACAAACCATACATTCCTGGCATTGATCCCAAAGAAAAAGGACCCTGTGAGGATGGGAGACTATAGGCCAATTGCTTTGTGCAATATAGTATATAAAGTGATCATGAAAATAATATCAAATAGACTGAAGGTAGTGCTAGATAGTATTATCTCGAAGGAACAATGTGGTTTCACCCCGGGCAGATCAATTGTGGAAGGCATAATATCAACTCATGAAACCCTGCACTCGGCCAGAAAGGTAAGAGATCCATGTATGGTTATTAAGTTGGATATACTTAAAGCATATGATATGGTGGATAGAGAATTCCTACTAGAGGTACGCAGGAAGTTTGGCTTCCAAGAGGATTGGGTTAAATGGATTAAAAGTTGTATCTCTACAACCAAATTTTTAGTACTGGTAAATGGGATAGATCGAGGTTTTTTCACATCTTCGAGAGGGATAAGGAAGGGAGATCCCCTCTCCCCTTTCTTATTCATCATAATGGAAAAAATTATGGGAAGGGGAATAACAACACTAAGGCAGGAAGGCAAATGGAAAGGACTGAAAGTTTCCAATGGTGTTGAAAACTCAACACATCAACAATTTGTTGATGACACAACTTTATTTAGAATGGCAAGCAGAAGAGAAACGAGAACCATTAAAAAAAAATGAATGAATATTTCCAAGCATCAGGACAAAGCATAAACTGGCACAAATCTGAGGTCTTTTTTCTCAATACTCAACCGAGCCTTCAAAGAGATCTAGCAAGAATTTTGGGATTAAGAGTGGCAAACTTTCCAAGTAGATTTTTGGGTCGGCATCAAAAAAAAATGCTATTGGGAAGAGCTAATCAACAGTTGCAAGAACAAGTTGGGGACATGGAAAGGGAAATGGCTTTCTATAGCAGGAAGATTATTGATGGTGAAGGCAGTCCTTTCAGCAATACCAATTTACTCAATGGCATGTCTAAAAATTCCAATAGCAGTGGAAGAAAAGCTCAATCAAATATTTAGGAATTTTTTCTGGAGTAGTACAGGAGACCATCAAAAATTTCCACTTGTGGCCTGGAAAAAACTCTGCATCCCTAAAGAGGATGGTGGAGCAGGTCTTAGACAATTAAGACTGATGAACATGGCAGTAGGCGCAAAATTGGTCCTAGAAATGTATGCAAAAGGAGATCAATGATGGGTCAGAATCCTGAGAAGAAAGTATCTAGACACAGACTCTCCAACCCAAATTCTTACAACTGCGAACCCTCCTCAAGGTTCAACCATCTGGAACTATTTGATGGAGTGTAGGGATATAATCACAAAGCATGTGTCTTGGGAGTTGAGGGATGGTAAGTCAGCATCCTTCTGGCAGGATTCTTGGAATGGTAAAGAAGTTTTAGCAACTCTTCCTGATCTAGATTTAATCAGAGCAAAAACTATAAGAACTTGGGCTGAGAAGGTATGCAACTATGGAAGGATAATAGTTAGGGAGGGAGTGCAAGAATGGGAATGGAATTCCCTACAAAACCTAGAAGCACCACAAAACTAGAAGGATTCCCTGATGACAATATTAAAAGAAAGAATTTTTTTGCCTTCCAACCAAGAAGACATCATCAGGTGGTGTGGTTCCGCGACTAGGACATATGTAGTCAAGCTTGGTTATAGGCTAAAGGAACAAGCAGAGGCAAGAAAAAATTATCCAAGCAAACTATTATGGGGGAGAAATTGTCTACCTAAAGCAGGGGTGTTTACTTGGCTAGAAATTCAAAAAAAGATCCTATCTGAGGATAGACTAGCCACTTTCAGAATCTAGGGTCCAGAGAGATGTATTTTATGCAAAAATGATAATGAAACCTTAGATCACCTACTACTCAACTGTCCTTACTCAACGCAATGTTGGCAACATTTCATTAGAAAACTCAGTTGGAAAAGCCCCTTACCAAACTGCCTATTGATATGGTTCAATATGTGGCCTCTTCCTAGAAGAAAGGCAGTATTTGACAGTATTTGGCCCATAGCCCCATCAATAATAATATGGGAAATCTAGAAGGAATGCAACAGAAGGATCTTTCAAAACAAGGAAATGCAGCCAGCAAAGTTGTGTGAAAAAATAGAAGGAATTATCATTGAAACTGTAAATGAAGCAGTCAAATCAAACTCAGGGAAGAAAGGAACATACCTGAATTGGGATGACCAGATGAAACATGCCTTCAAGGGGCTCCTCATTCCCAAATTTATAGGTTCAGCTCACAAGGCTTCTCAGCAAAAGAGAAAGAAAGTCAAATGGGAACCGCCGGAAAATGGTTGGATCAAGGTCAACTTTGATGGGGCATCTCGGGGCAACCCGGGCCCAGGTGGTGCTAGTTGTGTAGCCAAAAATGAGAAGGGGGAGATAATGGCAGAAAAATCCAAACCTCTGGGAATCTGCTTAAACAACGAGGCAGAATTCCAAGCAGCTCTAATGGGAATTTAGTTGAGTATATCCTTAAAGGCAAAAAGAATTCAGCTAGGAGGAGACTCCCTAATCACAATAAACTCGATAAGACAGAAAAACTCTCCCAACTGGAAACTGAATCACTGGCTCCAGATAATTACACAACTTCTGAGTAGGTTCAAAGAATATAAAGTATCACACATTTTCAGAGAATGGAATCAAAGAGCGGACTATTTGGTGAAAGAAGTTGTAAGCAAAAACTAAGGGAATTTTGGCTAAGATTTCGTAAAACCCAGGAATTTTTGAATCTTAACGGCTAGCATTACTCCTAAGTCCCCTCATACATGTTTGCAGTGAGGTTAGACTTCTAGTTGAGCCGGCTTCACATGAGACCTTTGGGTTATGCTCATGTAGATCCCATGTGGCTAGGTAAATGTTAAATATCACCCAATTGGGGCCCACCATGTTTCCACCTAGAACTGGGTAAGTGTTTTTTAAACTGGCAGAATTGAAATAAAAGGAATGTATCCTTATACATGTGAAGTACGTGGAAGGACACCCAATAAGGCCTCTCCATCAGAGATGAGATGGGATAATTTTATCATCCGCCAAAAGGACTCATTTGTAATAGTCGGGTAGCCAAAGGACATACTTCCTAATAATGAGGCGCCAGGCCTTGGATTCAGTGCTGAAAGAAACATTATTATCTTAAAGAAGCCTCTTGAAGTATTCATAGTCTATAAAGCTAGAGTGACAGGTGGGCTATAGGTGCCTTTCGTTATCAACAAGTGTAAGCAGTTAGTACACAACTTATAATGGAGACTCCACTGGCTCTTAGTTCAGATAAATAGCAACAAGATTTTAGAGGCAAAATCATGGATAAACATCTTCAGGGGTTGATTTCGTCTCTGCACCCAATAATCCTATGGGCAATAAAGCGAGTGTTGGGACCTAAGTTCCTGCGAGCCTACCATAGCGCAAGGACCAATTCTGAAATTCCTACTATGTTTCTGGCAGTTCTTTTGCAAATGGAGGTTTCGAAGGAGAGCGCCAAAAAGCTTACTCGGATGGTCTTCAAGCATGCCTGGTTAGCATAAATTGATGTAGCGTTGGATAATGTTGATGAAAATAAACTGATACCCATCCCTCAAAATTACTACATGATTCGCATGCATGGCCGGGAGATCATAAAGTTTCCTTTGATTAGAACCATAGAACCTAAAATTTATGAAAAGCTCTGGGATGTTCGTGAACGCAGCATCTTTTTCCTGCTTCGTGTTGCGAAGTTGGTGACCAATTTGCCTCGCGGTTGGGCCCTGTGCTATGTGAAGGATGAACAGCTAGTGAATGAGGTTGTGGTTAGTGATGAGGAAGAATGGGAACTAGGACTGGGGGAATAATGGCACAAAAATGATGAGCGGGATCCAGAACAAAAGGCCAAAAGCCCATCTCATGCCAATTGTGATCTAGACTACCCAGTGATCACAGATTTCAAAGCCTAGCAGAAACGACTCGGCTCAAATGAGGATAGTGATGAGTAAGGCTGGTGGTTGTTGTCTAAAGGTTATTTTTTGCATAAACCTTATTGGTAAATTTGCTATCAATTTAAAGGGTTTCTATAGTCAGTCCGCTCAGTATGTTTAAAAGGGCTCATAATTTTTTTTGGTGTCAGTTCTGTTAATCTGTAGTCTGGTCTAGGATATTATTTGTAATTTTCTAGGCTTTTGTTTATGGCCTTGGATATTTTGAGCTGAAGGTATTAAAGTAGGATGTCTATAGGGAAAAGTCTAGTCTGCGGAGTATATGCTCAATGAACTACCAATTGTAATATGTTTCCAAAAAAACAATACAAGGTGCTACCCCATATAGCAGTTATTTATCTATCAAAAATTATATATATTAGGTATAAATAATTAATTTTTTAAAATTATAATTCAATAATTTTATACTATCTATTAAAGGATTTTAGATGATTTTGACAAATTTTAATTTAGATAAATTTTAAAAATATATAATCTATAATAAACTTTTATATAGAAATGAGATCATGTAAAAAAAAATATGAGTAGAAAATTATAATTCAATAAAAAATTATGTATTGTGTTGGGTTTTAATTTTTTTCATGGTATGTATTGTGTGTTTTATGTAGGTCATTAAAGTTATGGATGGTATTAAGGCTTTATGGAATTTCACAACTACAAACATTTATCAGATATCAAATTTCTCTTTCTCAACATTTTGAAAATCTTATAATCAAGGATAAAAGGTTTGAGGTAATTTTGTTTAGAAATTACTTTCGTACAATTTTCATTATTTTTTTTATAGTGTTTAATATATATTTTAAGATATCTAATCTATTTTTTTAATGGTGGGATAGGTTATGGCTCCACGTACTTTTGCATTAGTTTGCTTTCGAATTTTACCTACAAAAGATGATCCTGACAATGGAAATTCATTAAATTCACAATTGTTGGATGTTGTAAATGATAGCGGACATATGTATTTATCACATACGGTATTCTTCTTTAAAACTATTTTATTTTAAATTCAACTTTTTAAAATATATATTTTAATATAAATTTTGAAGGTTATTAATCCAAAAGCTGAATGGTTCAAATATTCTTATTGTTATCTTCATTTATTATTTATATTATTATGTACCCATTATTTATTTATTATTTTAATATACTATTACAAATCATTTTTTTTACACGTAAGAGGTGAGATTAATATTGGTACAAGAATTTAACCTAGCTTGAACTAGGGGAAATCACATCTGAGGGATTTCCTCCTCATAGATTTAAGATTGCATCTAAGATTAATATTGTTGCAAGAATTTAACCTAGCCCGAACCAAGGGAACATCTAAGGGATTTCCTCCTCAGATTTAAGATTGCATCTAATTTATTCAGTGATGGACATGTCATACCATTTTAAATCACAACCTACTTGTTCCTACAGCCACTAATAGGTATCAAACCTACAAAAAATTAAAAAATGTTGCGGATTACAGACTATAGAGCCTACCAACACATGGACATTTAAACAAATGTAGAACCTTCAAATCTGTTTGCAGTTTCCAAGTCTGATCACCAACAATTTATTCTTTAATTCCTCTATTTTGAGGATGTTAATTTCTTTTCAAGTTGCATTGCATTCCTTTTATTTCCACCCACATTGTTTTGTTTTTCTAAACCATAATTGGTATGAGATCGTTGTTGCAAGCTATTGTTGACATTTGCACAATTTTTGGCATTCTTTTTCTTTTTCTAAATTGTTTTCCATTCATTTTCTCCATCCCTAGCATATGAATCCTTAAGATCTTGAGGTGGCACTTTAGATTCTATAAAATTTGTAGTTTGATAAGATAAAGGAGCATCAATGTCCAAAGATTTGCTGCCTACATCATGATCTAAACAAGAAGAGTCACTTGAATGAGGCATATTTTGCTCACTCTTTGATTCTAAAGGAAACACATCAATATTCTCTTCATTCATCCTATTGGTGGCATTCTTCGGAAAGGCTTCATGCTTCTTGGGATCCAAATTTGAAGAGATATTTTGCTTGGGAGAATTCACCACAATATAATGCTTGGGGGAAGAATCCTTCCACTTAGAGGCCCCTCGATTTGATTGAAACTTAACAGTTGTGCATTTTGTTGCAATATGCTCAGTTTGATAACATCTCCTGCACCTAAAAGTTATACAGGTTCATAATCCAAAGATTGTGTCCAACTTAGACCATCAACCCTTAAGATATTTTTTGTCGAAAGCTCCTTGGAGATGTCCACATCCACCAAGATCCTAGCATAAGTTGTATGGATAAATTTTTTGGAATTGTTGTCGTTCCCAATTGCTCAAAACAAGATTTGAACCAATAGTGAAGGGGGAGATTTGGGAGACGAACCCAGATGGTAAAATTGACAGGTCAAACTATCACAAATCAATATAAAAATCATTTAAAAACATAATTTTATATATTAATGCTTTTGTTGATCTTAATTTATGATCTAATAATAATATATTTTCTATTTAAATAAAATTAGGAGTTCCTATAATCCTTTTCATATTTTTAATTTATTGTTTCATCTTAAATAATTCTAACTCTTTCTCTCACACACATATTATTTTTTCTATTTTTTAAATAATGATTATATAAATTATTTATTACTAATAAATTAATATTTTTTCTTAATTTTTATTTTGGTTATATTTGATTGTGTACATTTAAACTATTTAATGTAATTTGTATAAAGATGATATATCTAAACTATTTAATATATTTGTATAAATAATTATTTATTTTTAAAATAATTATATATAGCATTTATAATAATTTATTTGTAAACATAATTTGAAGTTTGAACTTTTCATCTTATAATTTTCTTTTTTCTTATTTTTTAATAATTTATTTAATAACTTAAAAAAAATTGATTATAAGAAAATTGTATCATTAATACATTTTATGTGATATTGTCAGGTCTTATCAGGGAAATATACTTTACGCTTTTGTGTGGGTAGCACATTAACGAAAATACATCATGTGGATGCTGCATGGAAACTTCTTCAAAACAAAGGATCAATTTTACTCAAAAATAGTTATAATTGTTAAAGTAATTTTTTTAGTTAATTTATATTAAATGGAGCTCCTAGTCATTAGATTTTAAACGTGAATTTTGTTTGATGAAGTTTAATGACTCAGTCAATCAAATAAAAAAATAAATAAAAGATATTTGAAATTATGATTAGATATGTTTTGTGTATTTAAATTGAGTGGACTTTTGAGAAAATTATTTTTAACATAAATTTAGGTTAATTAAACAAGGTTGTGTTGTTGCAAGTTCCTTCAAATACTATAGGACGATGTTAATGTTTGATATATAGGAAAATGGAGAGCAACATAAGTCTCATTGAATTTGGGTGAGGCATGGAATGATTGACCATTTTATATTTTGTTATGAATTCATTTTTTCTACGTGATCAACAACATCCAAAAACTTAATGTTATTTGACAATAATAATTTATTTTTTTAACAATAATAATTATTGTTTAAAATAAATTTGTATATTTGTTGAGTATACCAAGAATAATAAATATAGTAATATATTTCTCTAGTTAAATGTATGAATGAACTTGCAAGAAGAGTATATCTACATTGTTTTCTATTTGAAAAAAAATATTATACATTAGTTATATTATATTTATATGTAATAATTTCTAATATAGAATATAATCTATAATTATAAGTTCAACTATAATATTATTTGAAAATTGAACTTATATTACATATTATATGCATATTGAATTAAATAGTAGTATCCATAAAAATATATAGTGTATTATAATCTTTATTTAATAATTTATATTATATAAAACATAATATATAATAATAATAAATATAAGATCCATCACTCATCCTAAAACATCAGTCAATTCTCTCAGACATCAACATTACATTACAGCACTCTGCATCATTTTGTATCTACCTATAAAGATACTGCATAACTAGATATTGTAACCTTTATTATTAAATAAAATAAATAGTCAGCCTATTAAGCCTTTTATCAAAAATAATAATAATAATAATAATAATAATAAAAAATATAATTCAAATATAAATTTTATATATAAAAAACACAAATAAATATTTAGTATATAATATATCTAACCTAAAAATATAATATTCAATAAAAATATTTTTCATAATTAATATTATACAAAATATAGTATATAATAATAAATTGAATTTAATAATTTTTTAAAACATCTTAAATTGATTAAATGCTTTATGTTTTAACTTTAGATTCTAAAATTAATAAAAATAATTGTATACATGATTATTTTAATTTATTAAATAAAATAATTTTAATGAAATAATTTTGATAAATAAAATAGTAAATACTCATACAATTTAATAAATAAAATTATATATATATATCAAATTTAATAAAAATAAAATAATATTTAAAATTTTAGATTTAAATAGAAAAAAATTCTTAAAATTCAAATATATTTTAGTATATAATATAAGGAATTTTTATGTATTTCATAAGTTACATATTAATATATAATATTTATTACTTATAAGAAAATCAAAGTAAACTATAGAATAATAAAAATACTAATTAAAAAAAATATTAACTATGTGGAACTAATCTTGGTCACAACATTGACTTATAACTCATAAGATTGACCTAGCAAAATGTGGAACCCTAAAAACTAATTTACCCTATTTTCTAGTATTTGAATGCTTGTAAGGATAGGTGGTATTTAAATATAACTTGAGGAAAGTTGTTAGATTGTAAGAGTCATGTTCACATGGGTCAAAACCCATTTTTTGGATAGTCTTTACAATTCTAAGTGAATAATCAAATACATCTCGAGCATTTATATGCCCCAGATGATTTTAATATATGCTATAATTTTGATATAGGTTTGTTTTCTAAATATTTAAACTAAAATGTTCTTAAAATTATTTTTCCTTGTTTGACCATATAAATTAATTGCACATTATGTATGTATCTAAATTCAAACACACAATAAGAGGTTGCACTAATAATGAGTAGGAAAAGACTAGGAATTTGGAGCTTTGAATTTTTAAATTTTTAAATTGGGATTAATCCCAAGTACTTCAAAATCAACCTAAGTGGCTCAAGAATAACCCTCGGCACAATGTGATAATCTTGAGGCAAAGAGTGAATAAATATAAATGACTACAAACATAGTCGTAATGAATGATGTGTAGGTGAATAAATGAAAATGAGAAGAGAATAGGGTGAATAAATGATGTGTACGAGAATGCGTAAAATAGTTCATGGATAAGGATTGGGCTATGAGCCATGACAAAAGAGTATGCCACCTATTGATCAATATGTAATTTCATTGCAAACACTTCACTAAGGTAGATAATAAACTAAATGAGAAACTAATGATAACATTTTTCCACAATCCATGAAGGTTATTGCTAAATGTCTTTGGATGTAAAAAATACTAGCACAATCTAATCCAAAAACATTTAGCAATAAATGAGAAATGGAATTAGTATGCAAATTTCACCATTATATTTTATCCCACTTTGTTGTGCATTTGAGTCAGGTAACACAAGTTTGATTCACAAAGTATGTAATCATTATTATTCATGCATGAAAAATAAATATTTATTTCAAATAACAAAAGGATATTAGGTTTGTGTAAAGTAGTAGACCATTACTTGAATTTATGTATTAACATTTCATCTTGTTGTGTGTTCTTTATTGAACCTTTAGAATAGAGATAAACATATGAAAATGATTAAACTTTATCACATAGCCCATATAAGCTCAAATTAAGTAGTAATAACTATTTAAGAAAATGTGAGAGAGGGGGGAATGGAGGGAGAGAGGTCTCATACAAAAAGTGATACAATAATAATAATTCGCCATTTATAGTGGTGTAGTGGGACTCCATTTCATTATGGAATATGTGATCTACTTGGGTACAGTAAAAATATAATATTTGATTATGGATTATATGATCTACATAGGTATAGTAAAAATATATTATGCTTCAGTAATAATTTGATTTTCTTATATTGTGAAATAAAAATGTGGCATTCTTATGTGCAATAAAATAATATTTGATTAATGATAGTAATAAAAAATAATTATGTTCAATTATGAGTGTATAAGTATGATCAAGATCTATAACATCTAACCAATAATCACTAACCAAATATGGTAATTAATGATTTTAGTAAATGTAATCTAGAGCCACAGCATTCAAACACTTGGACATTTTTTTTCCTTTTCTAACATATAAAATGATTGAACTACAACCATTACCATTAATATAGGTCTATTTACAATACTTGGCATAACTATAAAACTCAAAATCATTATATGTTATAGATTTGTAGGTACACACAACTTGAAACCATATTCATGACACATGTAGCAATATAATTATATCAACCATGATATTTAATAACAATTCAAAGCTATAAATAATATGAATGACAAATATAATAAAATAAGTAAGATTCATCTACTAATCTCAATCAATGAGACACAAGATAACAAATATATTATCATTTACATTACATAACCTTTGACATTACATTTTCTATAACTTAAAGTGAAAGAGAGAGATAGAGCATCATCAAGGTGATATCCACCTTTCTATAAAGCACCAATATTCCCCATGCTACTCCACTGGAGGAGCCCAACCCATCACAAAAGATCTAGTAGTATCTGGCCAACGTGTATGATAAAATATAATTCACTATGTGAGTCACTGAAAAATTAGCATATATATATATATATATATGTGTGTGTGTGTGTGTGTGTGTTCATGCATCATACATCTAATATATTTTTCTTTGGAGAGACATATATTATGGAATATGCATTATTGAATCAACCAAAGTAATGCACTTATGCATGGAAACCAATGATCATCAATGTGTATACAATAGAATGCCCCTATCATCTCACTATGATATCATAACATTCTACAATATGAATAAAATAATATCCAAAAGATAAAGCCCATATTGACATTAGTTCAATAATATAATTTCAAATAAACACCATTTATTGAATAGTAGACCAAGGAAACTACTCCACATCTCAACATATTCACTAAATCCACTCAATACTAGATGTTTTAGGAACCAAAGGCCTTACTTCTTTATTTGTTAATTCCCAATCCTAGAACCTTTCCCTAGAATCCAATGTATAAATAATAAATAAATTCATCCATATTCATTAGTATAATCATAAATAATGGTAATAGCCCTTAAATTTGCATACTTGTACCTTATTAATTAATTCACAACTTGCATAATAGGATTTTGGTAACCAATTTCTTCTCATAGTCAAAGCCAAGTGTCCACCATCTAGGACCACCTTTTAACACATTGTTTTTATCATCCTTTGGTTAGAATTCTATCTATACAAAACCTAATTCCAAACATTTAATGAATGGGTGAGGAGAATTTTTCCAAAATTATCATATCCAAGACTTGATTTTATCAATAGTAGGTCATATATTAATAAAATTGATAATATTTTTATCTTTTTAAAATTTTCACCCTAGAATTTAAGTAGTAAAGGATTTTAATAGTGGTAATATTCACATCAATAATAAGATTAACATTAAAGACATAGATCTTATAATCATTTTTAACTCTTTGTCATAATTTTTTTGCAATCTTGTTCTCTACATCTACAAACAATCTACCCATATCTTAACTATCTATGACATTATATTCCACTTGGATAGCTTGATTATCACCTTGTATACCAATTTGTATTAGTAGAGTCTGAGGTTACAACCACTATTGCTAATGTGGTTGTTAGGAAATAATGCATTCAACCCACATTTTTAATCCAGTTCCTACATAACCCCATGAGAGATAAATATGCATACAAGTAACCAAAATGCATATATCAAATAGAAAAGCCACAAAATAACACAAGATATACCCTAGGAAAAAACTCAAGAGGGAAAAACCCAGCCTCCAAAAGCATCCATACTCCATCATATTATTCAACAATAAAATAATACAAGAGTTACAATGAATACCTCTAAAGCATCAAGCCTTTTGATGCATCATCTTGTGTCCAAGCATGAATCCACACATCTCATGCCATGCTTCACATATGCACTCCTCAGAAAGACTCAATGAAGATAGCCCACTCACCCAACCAACCTTAACCACTACACATGTGTTGTTATAGGTTCAAGCTCGCACAAATACAATCAAGTGGTAAAATAAAACCATGTACCACAAAACCATGTGAACACAAAACCACTAATCCCTTATTTAATATTGGGTACTAATTTTTCACTTTATTTAATATTTCCCTAATATTAAATTATTATCACATGTCTCTCACACATTAAATAATAATGCAATGTTACAATACAACATAAAGTAGTCCCCAAATAATTACCTAGTGTGATTTGTAACACCTCTCTAAACCCAGACTGGTAAGATAGTATTTTGATTTTTGATTTGATATTTTAAATGTTAAATGTTATTATAATGAGGTTAGATATTGTTGATTTAGTGAAAGGTTATTATGATTAGCTATGATGATGTAATTAACTGATATATATGGTAGCTAACTACAGTCGGGATGTAGTATGTGCTTCGACTATGTATATATGTATATACAATATGTATGTTATAGGTACCAGGTATCGACTCCACCTGGCTTCACAGGTCTGAGCGTACCTTCCCCGATGATGGTTACTGGAGGTAGTTACAGGCCAAAAATTTCCCCTACACTAGCCCACTGTACTCTATTAGGGCAGTGTTTTCCTTATTGATGTCTTACCGTCCGGTTACCTAACGGTAACGTCCGGAGCACCTTTCAGCCGTATGTTCTGGAGCACCTTTCAGCCGTATGTTCCGGCGCACCCTTCAGTTGTATGTGGTTTACCAGTATGTTTTATTGAGGTATTTTTTCTTGGTTTCTGTGAATCTGTTATGTGGATATATATTTTGGTTGTCAGTGTCTTGATGTGGTTTTGTTGGCATCTTTCGTGATTTTAAATATGGTATTTTATAGTATTTAATTAATGGGAGATTTAAATGGTTTTACCCATAATATTTTAAAATATGTTATTTTTAAATGATTTTTATTGATCATTTGAGAGAATCATATATTTCATTTGGAAATTTTAAATGATTTTGTTAATCTTATTTGGGGAGCTTTGTATATTTGGTGATTTTAATTTATTGCCTTGGTGAGCATTAATAGTTTATTTAATAAAATGATTTATTTCATTGTGTTGAGGAGATAGTTAAAATAAAATAAGGGGCAGCCTTGTTTTGAATATATATATGTGTATATATATATATACAACATACACACATGTGTGTATATATATATATACACATATATATATATGTATATACATATATATATACACATATGTATATACATATATATATATATATATACATATATACATATATATATATATATATACACATATGTATATACATATGTGTATATATATATACACATATGTATATACATATATATATATATACACATATGTATATATATATATATATGTATTGTTTTGTTTTTGGGGGAGAATTATCCTTTTAGAGAAGAAAATATAAAATGGAAGAAAGTTTTATTTTTGGGGGAGAGTGATTCTTTTGGGAAAAAGAAAGAATTTTTTTGTTTCCAAAGGAGAAGAAAAACCTCACGGTTGGGAATGGAAGTTGGGTATGAAGACCTGGTTTTGTTGGAGGGATTTTTGTGGGCAGTGGACCCTAGAGTTCAGCGTAGCACTATAGTTTTGCTGCTCTATTTTGGGATCTAGCCGCGCCTTGCAAGCAGAGCAATTTTTCATTTCAAATTTGGGCATAAATTAAAGGTATTCTCTTGTGTATTTCTTGAATTTTTGAGCTAGAATTGTATGTGGGTGTTTTAATTTGTTGGGAGTCCTATGTATTTCTTGAATTTCTAAATTAGAAACGTATGTGGGTGTTTTAATTTGCTGCTCTGGGTGTTGTCATGGCTTTTGGGGTTGAGATTTCCTCTCAACCTGGTTATTGCCTTCTTTTTTTATGAAATTTGAGACTTTTATAAATCTGTTCAATCCTCCCACTTTAAACTCAAATCCAACTTTGGGATTCCCCTGAAAATGCCCAAATCTCAACTGGGTTGGAGTCCAAAACGAATTTTGAACACTTTTCTTTTTGGCCAAAATTGTGTCGCCTGGTAAATGACGTTTTTTCATTGCTACTCATTAACCACTTGTTAAAAATGTAAAATAAATATGGAATCCAAGTAAAAATGCCAAGATCTCAACTGGGTCTCTGGCATATTTTAATTCTCTACACTTTCGTTTTTGGGCAAAATTTGTGCCTATTTGTTAAATGACATTTTTTTATGCTACTCTTTAACCGTTTGATATAAATGCAAAATAAAATTGTATTCTGTGTAGAAATACCCATATTTCAAATGGGTCGTTGTCCGATTTTTGGTCCGGGAAACTTCATATTTTCATGTTTTCTTGCCCAACTTGGCAAAATGTCGTTTTCAGAACAGCACCTCATTTTCGGTTCTAAACTCAAAATTTTTTGGTGAATTCCAACTAGAAACGTCAAAATCTAAACTGGGTCAAACTTAGAATTTTAATTTGGGCACTTGTAATTTTTATGAAATCTTTACGCCTTCTAATTCATGTGGATTTCAGTTGTTTTAATGATTTAACAACAATTTTGGTTTGGTTGTTTTAAAGGGTTTCTATGATGGATTTATTTTGTGGATTTTCTTTTGTTTCACATTTTCTATGGATTCCTCATTTGGTTAAAAGAGAAGGCCTATCCGTTTGTAGGGTGTTGAGTTATCTGTCTGTAGGGCGTTGAGTTATCTGTCTGCAGGACGTTGATATGGGCATGATTGAGTCTCCTCGTCTATATGAGAGGTGTACCTAGTTCCATGTGGTGTCATCCCTTTGAGCACACATGATGATATTTCAGCTGGTCTCTACTCTTGTGCTTCATACCTTAGTAATCATGAGTAGTACCCGACATATTATTGTTTTGAGCATATTTGTGTTGTGGCATTGGCTTAATGCATTGTATTCCATGTTTGCTCCATGTCTGATGTGAGTGTTGACCATATGTTCCCTTGCCTTGTCATTTCTACTTGGGCCTTGTGACTACCTTCGAGCATGGTGGGGTGGCCTCTTTTGAGTCCACATGGTAGGGAGGCGTTGCCACCGCCATTGGGGACCGACATACAAGTTGTTGGAGCATCAATTGCAGTCATCCCCTCTTCTATATTTATCTTATCTGATGATGTATTTTATTCATAGCAATACTATTGTATTCATACTTATTCTTTTATGCTCATTCTACTCTCTCGAGAGAAAATATGTAATCATATAAATTAATGAGAAGAAATGTGATGTTTTATTTTGGTTTACGAGTTTTGATGTTGGTATTGGACTCACTTGTATTATGATGATCATAATGGATTTTTCTCCAATAGTTTCCATGCAAAATCTGAGTTTTGGTTGTATAATTCCTTCATGTTTTAGTCTGCAAAAGTTTCGGTGCATCGCCGCTTTCCTTTTTGGTATGTGTTGTGCTGCTAAAGTTTCGGAGTAGCATTGTTAAAGTTCTGAAGCAGTGCTACTAAAGTTCCAGAGTAGTGCAACAAGTTTCGGAGCAGCACTATTAAAGTTCTGAAGCAGTACAGAAAGTTCTGGAGCAGTGCTGCTAAAGTTTTGAAGCAGTGCAGCAAGTTTTGGAGCAATGCTGCTAAAGTTCCAGAGCAGTGCAAGAAGTTCCAGAGCAGAGGTTTCAGAGCAGAAAGTTCTGAAGCAGTAGGAAGTTCTGGAGCAGAGGTTCTAGAGCAGCAAGAAGTTCCAAAGCAGAGGATCCAAAGCAGGAAGTTCTGAAGCAGCAGGAAGTTCCGGAGCAGAGGTTCTGAAGCAGCAGGAAGTTCCGGAGCAAAGGTTATAGAGCAGGAAGTTTCATAGCCGAAAGTTCTATAGCTAGAACTTCTGTAGCTGGAAGTTCTGTAGAAAAGTTTATAGAGCTATTATGTTTGCTTATGTTTTGATTTTCTCTGGAAGGTGGACTAGTCCTCTCCTTCGGGTTGTGTTCGGCCATGCTTGGCCATGATAGTTGTCGATTTATTGTATTGTAAACTGTTTTTGTGAAAGTTATTCTTTATGTTATCAAAAAAAATTATCTTGTCTTCTTTTGGCTCTTACCCTTCGGGGTTGCGTAGTGGGATGTTACATGATTAACCACAGCACCTAGGTGCATCACAACTAAATAATTATTTAATTACAAATTTATAATATAAAATTTTATGCAATGGTGTACAACACCATATCCCAACATTCTCCCACTTGTTGTATACATTGCATTTAAGGGATCAATCAATGAAATACATCATCATAGCCATACATGAAACCACATGAGCCTCCACAATGCTATTGTGCTCCAATAATAACAAAGTAACCACCATCTCAAGAAAGTACTCCTCTCATCCTCTAATGTGCCACCTATGGAAGAAAAGGAACATTCTTGCAAGGTGAAGATGCACCAATCCAAGAACACAAGCATCAAATCCAAGTGATAACAAAGGCTCCAAACAAGCTGCTATCACGAAGAAAAAACCAACATGATTGTAAATAGCATCCATAACACATGATAATACATCCAACCATCCATAACTCCTAGGTAACAATACATCACTAACTCATGCCAACAATATATGCAACCCATAAACTGCAATTACAGGATCCCTATATCAAACCTGTCAATGAAGAACATACATATCCAGGAACTCTCACTGCACATGGGTAATGTCAAAGCATATCAAGTCTACCAATCAACACTATATCAAGGTGTGAAAAAATATCAACAATGAAGTACCAAAAATAATAACAATGATTCACACATACAACCCAAATAGTTGTATAATCTCTCACAACATCTTGCCACCATCCTCTCAAATCATATGAACATGAATCTCTAGGAAGGAACCATGAAGAGAGAAATATTGTAAACCATAACATGTTATTCTACCAACACCTCAAAATTGTAATGATGTGTCAAGTATAATCTCCTAAAAACCCCAAATGAGAAGCCTCAACAACACCCAAACCAACGTCAATCTCTTAGATCAAACAACAGATAAAATCATGTAACAATGCCAACATGGATGTAATCCTCTCTAACTAAGAAGATCAAACTCAAAGTAACCATTCCCAAATTTAAAAATCAACCCATAAACTATCTCCTAAACTCCTCATAAATAAATGATAACATGAACTCAAATGCACAAGGAGATGACCATGCCAACTATCTCTCAAAATGAATCCTCTAGAACTAACAAACCATAGCTCAAGATCCATATCCATGAAAGATAAAACAATACAAAATCATGCTAAAAAATCCTCAAATGAGTCTCCAAAATCAATCACCATGACTCTACTCAATCCCATGAGAAATCAAAGCACAGAAAATAACACATCTAAAAGAAATAATGGGTAAATACCTCTCAAATGATAAACTGTCAAGTAGACCAAGAGCGGGGAATTAGAATACTCCTCCAAGATAACCAAGTCATCATGATTCACTCCAAGAACAATCTCCTCTATCGGTCCATCATGAACTCATGTTCATACCTAGGTGAAATCTCCTTGGTCTTCCTGTTGAAACCTCCAAAGAGTAACTGCCTCAAGCAAATGTCTCTAATCCCAAGAGAACTCTAGCCTCACCTACGTCTCCAAGTATCCATGATCACTTGTAACCAATCAATACATGCCAAACTCCAAATGAAACATAGCACCATCATGAAATAATCAATAAAATGATCAATGTACTCAATACAAAGAGAACCGCCAAGATCAATGTCAAACCTCCAACTATAGAATTAGAAACCTATCATGACAACATGATCTAACCATCTCCTCCTAGGAGATCACATGCACCAACGAATACATCTTAGTATCAAGAGAACATGCACCATGCCAAACTCTAAACTAGTATCAAGAGTAAACCATGACATAATAACAATCACACTCTAAACCAAGATACCATATCAAAAATCACATGAAGATAACCATTACCAATGATGCATCCACTTCATTGTCAAAAACTCCACTGAACCATGATACCGAATCACACATGGCATCATGACTACCATCTCCTCCATGAAGATCATCTAGGTCTACACACACTCAACTACAATGTCAATAACATACAAGTGAAACCAAGATCTCCAAGCCAAGAAGATACATACAACTACCATCAAACTGTCACAAATCAATCCAACGCCGCTAAGTCATCACTTTCAAAATATCCCACTAAAAGTGTATTTAACCAATGAATCTACAAATCTATCATGACATCATGATCAAACCACATGCTACAAGTCCCAACAACTGACTAATTAGGTACTCTAACCATCCATCCTCACATCCTAAAGCAACATACCAATGCACAAATGACCATAAACACAGACAACTAACAAAATATGCATCAACACTAAACCAAATTCATGGATATAGATAGTCCACATCCAAGTCATCCCACTATAAATGAATTAGTGGCCAACCCACACACTTGCATAACTCGTGATCAAAACAATCAAGCATGCAAACTCATCATCACATTAGTAGCCTACAAACTGAGATATCAAAGAAGATAATCCTATAGACATCAAGACTCAAACAATTGTAACTAAGGGAATTTTCCTAGGGTTAGCAGATTAAATGCATAAACACAAAAACCCAAAGCAATAATGAAGTGCAAAGGTAATAACATGAAAACATATGAAAAGATCTCACCAAATGTCTTCATTCTCCATGGCTGACCTCCATTATACGTTCTCAACTTGTTGAAAATATGAACGTTTTCCCTCATATTTGATGTGAGCAATCTAATGACTATGACAAGCCCTAAGCAAATATTGAAGGATTTGAGTGATTGCATGCAATACTATGCTATTATACAACTAGTAAGCATCTAAACTATGTCTAAATTATGCCAAATGAGATGTAAATATGCCTATGACAAAATGACAAGAGTGAGAGAGTATGAAATTGCCTAAAACAATATTGCATAAGATTGCAAGAGCATGAGGTAACAAAATGAGACCACAATTGCCATTTTATAGAAAATTCAATTTTGAGTGAATGGCCAAGATTAAAAGTTGACAAGTGCCCTAGAATCAATGGACAAGATTCAATATGACAACCCACAATTAGGGTTACGGAAACATTAGGGAAAATTTAAAATGAATGAACAGGATTGATTTTTAGAAAATAAAATCAAGGGTTGACAATGCATGTGACAAGAGATAAGATTAGCACAGAAAAAGAGGTGGTTGGAAAATCAAATAATAATGGAAAATACTTGATTTTTGGAGGAAAAAAACTATTTTGAATTAACATTAATTTTAATTCAAAAGGTGGGGTCACATGACAATAAATAATTAATTTGAATTACTTACTTTAAAGAGGGAAATTAGAAAATAGGACCATTTTAAATAAATAATTTTATTTAAAATGAGGGAAATGTCAAGGTGACAATAATTAAATAAATTAAAGAATTTATTTAATTATAAGACTTAAAATAATTAGTGACGTATTAAATAAATAAGATTTATTTATTTAATAATCGAAGACATAATGGACATAGATAGTTAAATAAAAGGGTAAGTGCACCAAGATGGTTCCCAAAAAGAGGGCTTAAGTGGCCACTTTTTTTCTGAAATCAGGAAATACTGACCTTGGATGTGAAATTGAGGATAGTTACACTCAAAATTTTGAGATGGAACAAAACAAGGATCGAAGTGCTCCGAGTTTACTTTCTAAACTACTAATTTATTTTGAAAATGGTTGAGATTAAGGGGTTCAAAAGAGGGACGTACACAAATTGGTGTTGTTTTTGTCAAAAAAGCATAACATAGCAACTCTTGTACAACCCTAGCACGGTGAACTTTTTTGTAGTATTTTTAAAATCACTACAGTCAGAAGTTACCTAAAAATATCTAGTTGATGAATGATTTTTCTGATAATTTTTTAATGAATATTTATTTTTTACTAATTTTCTAAGTGGGCACTTCCTGAAAAGCAGAATTTTGGCCGTGCTCCCCCTAAAAAAATTTAAAGGTAATTGATTTTTTTTAAAAAAAATTGTAGAATGGAGTCTAGTTTCTAAAAATGTAATTTATTTGAAATTTCGATGAACAATTAATTTATAACGAAAAAATCACCAAACACTACTTTTTGGAAAAAAAGAGACATACAAACAAAAGAAATTATGGATAAAAGGCTTAACATTGTCAAAAAGTGAAAAAAATTACATCATTGGATAGCTAAGAGAGAACCTAACATTACCCATGTGTTCGATTTTGTCGATATTGAACCAGATGCAATCCTAACAATGAGCACAAACCCAAATATGTGAGAAATTGTAGAGTTTGCAAAAACACATCTCTGGTCATTGGGAATGCCCTCCAAGCCTTTGGGTTGGTATTCCAAGGCAAATACCAATGCTAAGGCTCGAGGATTCCCAAAGCAAACTATAACGCGCTCGCATTATGTCTTAGTTTTGACATTTTTTTTGCTTCTCCAAGATACATGTCAAGCAAGACATAACACGCTCGCATTATGTCTTCCTTAATGTTAAATGCCACTCTATTGAATGTTTGTTGATATATTTGTATGTTTGTATGTACATGTATGCTGGTGTGTCATGTATGTATGTATGTATATATGCTTGTATGTATGTATGTATGTATGTATGTATGTATGTATGTATGTATGCCTATATGTATCAATGCATGTATATTATATGGATGTAGGACTGTATGTACATATGTATTATGCTTGTATGTATTTATGTATGTCTTTAGAGGGAGGGAGAATTTTAAGAGAGAGAGAGAGAGAGAAAGTTGTCTCAGTAGGGTGGGATGGGGAGAGGGAGAGAGAGTCTGGAGAGAGGGAGAGGGG
>VDFB02353493.1:378220683-378286090 GCA_007258455.2 Sequoia sempervirens
GGAAGAGATAACATGCTCG
This sequence comes from Sequoia sempervirens, assembly GCA_007258455.2. Classification (NCBI taxonomy): domain Eukaryota; kingdom Viridiplantae; phylum Streptophyta; class Pinopsida; order Cupressales; family Cupressaceae; genus Sequoia; species Sequoia sempervirens. The sequence continues at coordinate 378,220,703 of VDFB02353493.1, forward strand.
TTTTATAACGTGAGTGCATTTTAGCTTGCAATAAAAATAGTAAAAAGCACAATAGACCTATGATGTCAGCCCACATTCTGCATATTCTCTTGGTTCTTTGTGTGCTTCAACAAAAAGTAGCTTTTTAAAGATTGAGTGAAGTGTCCATGCATGATTTTTAGATTCCATAGCCTTTTTCATGATCTTTCAACCATCTTTGCATGAAATAGTAGAGTTTTCATATTGAAAGGATTATAATATCAATTCAATTTTGAATTCTAGTGATAACTGATATAAAATTGAAGTTTGGAGGGGAACAAGCTTTTGAGAAAGTCAAATTGTTGAGGAGTTTGAGGAAAGAAGAAGCAAAGGATACATAATTGGGTAGAACTCCTCCATTTGAAACTCTAGTTTTTTAGGTATGTGAATTATTTGTACATTTTATTTCATTCTATTATGGCTTGCTTTCATTTTTGTTGTTTTGCATATTCCATGTTCATCATTGTTTGTTTGTCATGTTACAACCTTAGATTGTCAATGGACATTTTAAATTACACAATTGTATACACTTTCTAATTACATTTTTAAACCACATCTCTTTGAGGCATTTTGTTATTTAACAATTGACTTACTTTGTGTATGCTTCCAAAGCTTTCATTGAGGTATTTTGTCAAGCAGTTATACAAACTAGTTGATTGCCTTGTCTATATGCTACCAAATTTTCCATACAAGTCTCTAAAAATTTGGAATATACTCCTAATGCAGTAGGGGGAGGCCTGCAACACACAAATACACAACTCTAATATGCAAACACAATTTTCAATTTACAATTTCATCATGACTTCTTCATTTAGCATATTCACATTATTCCTTGTAGCATATCAAAGTCACTCAATCGGGTATAATTCCACTCACACAACCTTTCAACTCACAACACAACACACATCACGAACCCATTACAAAGTCTTTCAACTTATCCAATAATCACCAATGCTTTTTTTGTACCAAACTACACAAATCAGGTTTCTACGCTTTAAGGGCCCAAATTAGCCCATTTTTACAAAGGGACCACCTTCAAAACTTTGCGTAATCTCCTGAAACCTTGGGGCAGCATTTTATATTTGTTGAAACTTCAAATTACAACATTAGATTGTGGAGATTTAATCATTTACACCCAAACCATAAACCTCTCCCTATGCTTAGAAACCCTGGTTTTTATTGAAAGTAGCACTTGAGAAACACTCCAAAACTTGAAAACTATTCAAACAAGCCTAAAATACCCTGCTTATGCTCAATCTAACATAAAACAATGCTTCCCAACTTAGAAATTCATTTTCACTCATGAAAACCTCATTCTTCTTTAGGAAAACTCAACATTTCCTCATTTGGTTTGACGCCCAATCCAAGGATCATCCTCCATTCAAGTTTCTCATGGCCTTTTATAATTTTTCCCTCCTAAAACAAACCACTTCAACTTCCAAAACTAGTATTTGAAAGAGGTGACCGTTGGTCTCCCTCTTTAATACACTTTTACAACCCTGGTGTAGGAGCACGTACACCTCATCCTCCTTATTTGATCATTTGATAGTAATTAGGAGGTTAATAGGTATGTGGATGAGTCTTTGAGCATGTTTTGTTTTGAATAAGGTCAATCAATACCACTAAGCATGTCTTAGGTTGAGTTTTTGAGTTTAGGTGTTAAAATGTGAAAAATGGTGATCTTGCACTAAAGTATCTTTGTAGCCTTTGAAGGAAAGTTTTTGAATTTACATGTAAAGTGTGCAATATTAGTGTTTTTTGGATGTAATAAGGCTCATTTCAAGCCATTGGTGTGGTTTTAGTGAGTTATAGGTGTTAGGGGTGCAAACTTACAATATGAGTAATATTGTTGTTATATCATGTGTAAATGATGTAAACTTGGCCTTCAATGGTCATTAACTCTTCTGTGGAAACTTTAACTCATGTAAGGGACCCTATGATGTCTGATTTAAGTTTAGGATGCATTATTTGAGTGCTAGGAAGAAATAGGAGTAATAAACCTACTGGTACAGTGAGTTTTGTGAACAAAAATGCATGTGAATGAGGACTTAGGCCTAGGGTTTGGAAGAATCTCAATGGGAGGTCATGATGTTTTTAAATTTTAGGCATGTGCAGGGTTAATGTCCTTTGTTCAAGTTGTTTTTAAAGTTTGGGAGGTTGTGGAAGTAGCATATTCAATTAACCCTCTTGAATAGTGCATAAAACAAGGGTTTTCAAGTTTGGAATGAATTTGTTCATACCAGAGGAATCTAGTTGTGGTTTTGGAGGTTTGGGAACCTAAGAAATTTTTCCCCAAGGTTTCAAGGTCCTGTGATAATTTTGAGGGAATGTTGCTTTGCAAATTAGGCCTAATCAGCTTAATTAGGCCAACCTAGTAGGGGTGTTTTTGGGGATTTGGTCCAAAGGACTTGTACCTAACATTGAGATATGTGTAATAACTATGAAATGGGTGTCTAAAACCATCAATATTTTCTTTGGTGTTTGGGAGAACATTTGAGTTATTGGGCACAAACTGAGTTTCCACTACTACTAAGGTTCAAGGGGTGAAAATGTGAAATCCAACTTCTGATGATTGTCAAGCTTTGAAGGTTGTTTAGTTTGTTCAAATAGGTCATCCTAATCTTGTTAGAGTCCTCTTAAAGGAATTTTTTCAAATTGGTTGTGATTGAGCCACCTAGGTCTACATCAAACCCTTCACTATTTGTTAATTTCACAACTTAGCACTTTTTGCACATTTTGAAATTCTACTACCTAAACCCCTAAATACTATTGAAAATGATGTAGAGTGGCAAGGGAAGCAAATTCCTTTTCAAAATATTCTCTCAAATACTCTATATGCACACACCAACTTCACTATTCCTCTCAACAATGCAACTTGACCACTCAATTTGACTCACACAACTAGACATCTCAACAGGACTTGGGGATGATGTAAACACTCTTCACACAACTCAAAATGACCAAACAAATAGACCTTGCACCCAAAAATATCCATTCTTCCATTGCTCATACACAATCCCATGCAACTTTGCAACATTCACCAATAGGACAGTCAAAATAAAAACTGATTAAAAGCATTAACCAGACAGTGAAACATGGTTTTAGAATCCTAACACCATTATGGTGAAATTACACCAACTTACAACATGACAACTTTGCAATTTTGGAGCAACTTTCAATCCTAAAGACCTATGACCTCAATAACCATTCAAATAACCTTGAAATAGCCTTATTACATTGTCAAGACCCCAAACCTTGCACACTTACAGACAAATTCATGTTTTTGCCTTCAAAGTCTACAAAAGAAAGTTTTAGTGCAAGATTGCATTGTTGCACATTTTGACTCAAAACTCAAAAAATCAACCTAGAACCAATCCCATGGTATTATTAGACCTTATTGAAGATGAAAAACACTCAAAAGACTCAAAAATACTATTTCTAACCTATTTAAACTATTTTGGTTTTCATCTCTATTTCTAAATTACCTCATCAGTAAAGCTACCTCATCACCTATGTTGTCTATTTATGAAGCCTTGAATGACATATATTTCATTTATTTTAATGGATACATTTTTGAGGAACTAATATTTGTCTCATTACCATGCTACAGGTAAAATTATCTGCCATGCCAAAGAAATGAACAAGGAAGAAAGATCAAACAGACAAAGAGTATGAAACCTTCAAAGAACAAGAGAGAGAATGGGTGGTGACATATTGTGAAAAGAAGAAATTGGAAACGATTGACGAAAACAATCCAATTGAAGAGGAACCTCAACTGTCAAAAAGAGAAAAGAAATTAGCAGCACAAAGGGCACGAATGTGAAAGAGTCGTGCTAGGAGAGATGCAGATATCGTAGTTGGAGACACACCCTCTACCCAAGTGAATACGAAGGGACACCATTAAGCACAAGCGAATATGGAGGGACAACATCTACTGCAAGTGAGTATGGTTGGACACCATCCACCGCATCTAAAGTTGAGAGTACATCATCACTTGGATTTGATGAAGAAGGTATGCCATCATCCCCACGTGAACCTCAGGGTATGTCTTCTACTCCACCCTCGATCGAAGGTATGCAATCTAGCCCACCTCAATTAAATATTGATGAAATTGCTAATATTGAGATGTATGTAACTAGGAGAACACCACCTAGAATTTTGCATAGAAAGCCAAAGTTTTTGATTAATATTGATGAGGATATTTTGCAGCACATGGAAGGTAAGATTCCATAACTCACTTGTAGAAGATATGCTGATAAGATTTGGAAAATCTTCTTTGAAAAGCTAAATGAGACCGCAAGATGTCAACTATTTATTCAAATGATGTGGGGTTTAAAGTACAAAAACATCATGAAGACTCTTGGGTTGATAACATCGAATGCATCAAGTGAAAACACTATTGTGAAGAATCTAATGGATGCTTATGAGAGTGTGGGTAAGACCTCACGCTCAAAGGATAGTAATGTCACCCGACATGTCATTACATCGACTTTGGTAAGCTATCAAACAAAGAGATTGTCTCATTAAAAAGACAAGTGAACAAATGGAATTTTTTATCAAAAGTCATTCAAAGGTGGCAAAGAATTGATGGCACCGATTCAAATGAATTATGGGCATTCTTGGGAAGACTGCCACATAAAGATAAAAAAGTTCTTGAAGCATTGAGAACACTAATTGAAGAGTATTGAAGACTAATACAAGGCATCTCAAATCAAAGGGTTCGTAAGAAGGAGAATCGTTAGTCAAACCGTGAGCCACATCAGCAGGTTGGATACAACTCAAACCTAATTTTTCATAGGTTTCAAAATGCTTATCCTCAAATTAGTATTTCTCAAAGATTTTTGAAAGGTTTTAAACCTTTTATGTCAAGATAAATCACACATGTACTACTTTTTGTTGTAGACTACATATTGAATTCTCTAACCATTATGATTTTTATGATTCTATATGTTTAGATTTGCATACTAGCGATGTTTTAGGGTTGTGGCATCGCCCGCCAAAATCTTCAAAGAGTTCTTATCAAAAGTATGTCAGAGGATGGCAAATATTCTAGAATGGCATGCTTGGATGGTTCATGTAGCGTTGTGGTGGCTTGCAGCGAATGCCGGTGTAACATATGGAAAGCATGGATGAGGTGGGACAGAAACTAGTAGATTTTAGGAAGTATAAAACAATGGCATACACTACAAAAGATGGGTCTCAAGAAAAAAGGTGTGATTTGGTTATTGAAAAGATTCCAGTGTATCAGTTTATGTCCATGTTTCGTGAGAATCTAGTGTATGAGTATGCAAGGCCATAGAGCGATGGCTGGACATGTAATTCAAGCTATGCAAGACACCTTTATTTGGTAGCATAGTATCGTGGTTGACTTTGCAGAGAACTACACTCTCTAGCCACGGTGTGAGGTGCAGTCTATTACAACTCCTACGGGTTTCATATTTGTGCACATAGTATTCATTCATGCGGCTGATAGTACCGAGGTTCAAAGGAAGGTATTAAGGGGTATCACTTTTATATTAGTGTGTCCTTTTATTCTCGAGTTTGTGTAGGTATTTAATGTTCTATAGTGATTTGGATCAGAGGGCATAGCACGATCGGCATATAATATGGTCGGATAACTATGTAGCATAGTTCAAGAACGCGTGCATGCTCTACTAGTTGTGTAGGATGCATCTCACTACGGGTGTTCAGCATATGTGGAACTTTTGTGAGGTCGGGCATGGAAAGGGGGAGCTTGATGGTGCAGGGGCATGCATGAAAAGAGCATTAGCACAAGAAGAGTTAAAGCATAAAGACAGTGCAAAGATGATAGATGCAAGATCAATTGTTGAGTGGTGTAATGCTTCAATGGGTCCAGGTAATGAAGGTATGTCTTCAGTTAGTAGATTTTTTTGGTTGATGGATGATACTAACATTGCACCATATGAGGATTGTTGTACACTAATAGGATTGAGTGAGCTACACTCTTTCCTTAGCTCAAATGCAGGTTCATGGAGTATCAATACACATAAGATGGCATGCTTTTGTTCTTCATTTACAATGCAAGCCTAGAATGATTGTGAGTCAGGGGAGTGGGTTGACAAGCTACCTTAGCCCACTTCACACGTATTGCCCTCCGATGACATTGGAACTAACACAGATGGAATCATCAGTTGACTTTGACCACGTATCAGATCTAGTTCAACTAGGTAATATATCTACTTGTTTAGTTTTTGAAATTCCATATTGTTATCTTACTTTGTATTGTATTCGTACTGTTGACTAATTTCAAGTGATTTGCTCACATATCAATTCAGGGCATGTTTATGTAGTTATTGCAGATGAAGAGAATGAAGAACGGACTATTACTTGTGTCATTGTGTTGAGGCCAAAAGAAATTAGAAGCCCGGTTATAGATGGAGAAAACATTGAATACCCTATCGTTCCGGTTGTTGTTGGGCGTGGCTTAGAAGTTACCCACATAGAGTGTTAAACATTGGTTGTTTGGGGACTTTGACACACATCGTAAGATTCTTCATTACCGAACCTTGTTGGCATCCAATGTTCGTTTTAAATAGGGTAGACCTTTGAACAAGACCTTGTGGAAGGTCTGTGAGTCTGACCATGAGGCAATACTTGACACAATAAAGAGTAGAGCAGACCCAGATGGTTCATTGGATTAATTTGTAAGTATATGCACAATGGTTCTTATTAATTTATACTTGTATCCACGTTAATTTGTTTGATGCCAATGCTATCATCTTATTTTACTTTGTGTATCTATAAGTAACCCGGTAAACATTGATTGGTGTCCCCTTGGAGAAAATGCAGATTTATGAGCCATCCAAGAGAATCTCGGGTATAAAAGCAATGCAACATCCCTATTTTGATGATCTTGACAAATCTCAATTATAAATTTAAGCCATTACAAAAGTGTGTGCGAAGCTTGGTGAGGGAATTTCAAGTTATTCATTTGAAGTTAACCTTATCATGAGCACCTATGATGTAGACATTATAGGAGCATCTCGAATTTCAAGATATTTTAGATTCATGAGAGGTGTCATGTGCAATAGGTATCTTGGAACTCCCAATGAAGATGTATGACTAGGAGTGACTAAGTTGAGAGACTGCCATGCCTATCTGTAAGTTCCTTCCATCTATTTTCATTTCATTCCCATTTTGGATGAGCTATTTCTTTTTATTCTTTTACTTTGCATACATTTGTAACTAAACTAGTAAAAATTGATTGGTCTCTCCTTGCAAAAAATACTAATTTTTGAGCCATCGAAGAGAATCTCAGCCAAAAAAGAGCCTATGATGTAGACATTATAAGAGAATCTCTCAAGTTACTCATTTGAAGTTAACCTCTAAATGAGAACCTATGATGTAGACATTATAAGTGAATCTGGAATGTATGAGTGACATTGTAAATTATCTGTGAGAACAGAGTACCTAAGGCATTGTAATGAGATTTGTACTTGTAATGACATTTATTGAAATATTTAAATTTGGTGCAGGGGAACCAAGGTTATTGAGCAAATTTGGTTCATGGAATTCTTTTAAGTTAGTAAATTGTGTTTTGAGTAAATTGTCAATTGAATTTAAGGTCATTTTACATGGTCAATTGATTTATAATGTAATAAGCCATGTTAGTTACAAGCTCAACTCTTAGGAATGATTGGAAAGATGTAGAATAATTTGTAAAGGCTATATTTAAAGCTTCTTGAAGGCTCGAACACAATGTAATTTTGATGCAAGAGCACCTAATCTCGTAGTTGCAAAATTTCACTTTTTGAAGGTTGATAGGTGGTCAATGATTAGATTAAGGTATTTTGTGTTTATTTATGCTAAATAAGGTCAATCAAGACCATTTAAGGTGTATTAGGGTGATTTTTTTAGTTTCGGTGGTCAAATGTGCAAAAAAATGCATTCTTGCTACAAAATTGTCAATATTTGAATTTGTAGCCTTTTGAAGGCAAATCTTTGAATTTGGTTGTAAATGTGCAAGAATGAGGTCTAAGAGTTTGATATACCATTTATAGAGCTTGGTTTTCATGGAGTTCCTTTCAAAGCCTCTACTTTTATTGTTCATATGGTAAATTGTTTGATAGAGTTGGTGGAATTACCTTTCTTAGTAATGACTATTAGTGAGATTGAGATTATTAACCTTGAGAGAGTATGACTTGGGCAAAAGGAATTTGATATGGCTATTATTTTCAAAGACTTCAAGTGGGATTTACTCCACATTGATGACATTCCTCAATCTTCACTTGATGGAATCAATTAATGGCTAAACTCCATGGATATAAAGTATTATGAAAGTAGAATGAACTTGAACTGGTGGCCAATTTATTGAAGATGGTGCTTGGGAATTTTTGAATATGGAAGCTAGTGATTCTGAATCTGATAATTCAGAAGATTCAGAACAAGGATATATGAACCCTTTGATGTAGAAGAGGAATCAAAATCATATTTCATGTAGTCACCATCAAGAGTGTTACAAGCCAACAAGATGGAGGGAATTCTTATTTTCAATGTTGCAAGTACCAGCTTTAATACCAACTACAATAGATGTCCAGTTTTATGTGGAGGTAATGGATGTGGTCCAAAATTTAGGAGGGGAAAGAAGGTCAATGTATTATCTTGATGAAATTGAGGAAGAACAACAAGAGAGGGACAGGAAAGATAAAATCAATACAGAGTTTCAAGGATTTGTCAAGCGAGTAAGAGAGCTATGGGAGCAGCCCCATCTAAAAGATTTTGATCTAGAGTTTGATATACCATTTAGAGAGCTTGGTTTTCATGGAGTTCCTTTCAAAGCCTCTACTAGTGATTTTGATTATGATAATTTGGAAGAGTCAAATCAAGGATATGAACCCTCTAATGTAGAAGAGGAATTAGAATCACTCTTCATGTTGCAAGTACCGGCTTTAATGCCAACTACAATGGCAACATTAAAATTACCTAGCAGTATTTATGTAAAGGAAATTTCCTTTATATGCAAGGATTCAAAGCACATCAATCATGTGGTACAGATGATTAAATCCAAGAGATGATTTGTAGCAATAAAAGAGTCTGAAAAGGCAGAGAGAGCTATACTGGTGACTTAGAAGAAACTTCAGCTTTCAAAAACAAAGTCAATTAGGTTGGCAGACGTGTGGATCAGGCAAGCATTTGGTGGAAGAGGAAGAAAGATGACTAGAACTCTGGAGGCCCACCATACTAGATTTCGGTATTCAACCATGAGAGTAGATGAGAGAGTTGATATCATGTATCAAAACATTAAGCATGCATTCTTCCAACCAACAGAGAAGGAGATGATTACTTTGCTTCATTTTCATTTGCATAACCATATCAAGGCGTGGGAACCAAGAAGACCAAGGATGTCGATTTTTATGTGGAGGAAATGGATGTGGTCCAAACTTTAGGAGGGGAAAGAAGGTTATCTTGTTTTTACTGTTGCTACCTACTTTCACAATGTTCTTAGATTGAAGGGTTTCATGATGTAATTCGACCCATTACACTTTTTGTGCCTACTATAACTTGTGGAATGGGTCCTCTAACTTGTAAAATACATGCCTAACCTATTTAGAATATTGTGCAGTCAAGGTTGGGTGTTTGGGATGATGTTCTAGGGTTGCAACAAGGTATTTTCATGACTAAAATGAGGGTTTCAAGTGGTTTTTTGACAAAATGTGGGAAGGATTGTCCATGTAATGTATTATTCACCATGTGCAGGGTCTGGTAAGTATGTTTGGTGCTTTGTTTGGGTATGGTAGGTGCGGGAGATAGGAGTTTCATTAAAACCCCAAGTATTGTGCTTGAAATAGAGGGTTTGGTGTTTTAGGGGTCTATAGGTCTTGGACCTGGAAAAAAATCATGGAATTGGAGGTTTTGACACATAACATACCTTTTTTTTTCAGTATTTTGAGTAACGATCTAGTGTTTAAAAGGTCATCTCTTTTTAAATAGGGCTAATTTAGTAGCCTTTATGCAACGTGGTCTATTGGATCTTAATGATGGTACAAAGAAACATGGTATGATCTCTTGGTAATTTGTCTTAGGGAATGTGTTAAAGCTTGATTGAATTTTTTTTGGCCATTGGATGACCTTCTCTAAAAGATAAGCCCATTTGATGAGATTTGAAGACTATAAGTTAGGCAAGGGTTTATTGAAAACCCATACTCGAAACCTTCCCATAGCCAACCAAAGCCTAAAACACCTTCAAAAAGGTCTGCACAAGCTTAAAATTTCAAGAGATATCACTGCCCCCAAACATTTCTTCAAACCTTACTAGTAAACCACCATTTTCCACTCAAAAATGCACCTTTTGACATTTAGGGCATCACCTAAAAAACCCTCTATTCGCCTCCCTTGCACAAAAAACTATGCACACATGTTTTATAACCATAACTAAGGCTTTCCATCGAGTTATAGTAGCATTCAGTGGGTGAAAGGCTTAATATGACATTTTAATGCACTCAAAACCCTTAAAATAGGGTATACAAACCGACCCTCAGTAATTGGCTTCTAAACTGCACAAAATCACTTGAAATCCAACCAAACCAAAACTAAAATTGATTTAAGTCTTCTTCCCACCGAATTCCATCAAAAAGAGAGCACAATCACCCTGTACGGAACCATACAGTTCAATGAAACATCAAATATCAAAGTGCAAAAGGGTAGCAATCTTTGACAGGGTATTAATCAGATACCATGGCGCTTACGAAATCTTTGTATGAACCTACGGGATTTTGTTGGGGCTATCTACAATAACCTCTCTCATTTTTTGTTATCTCGAAGTGGTTTTCTCGTGGTTTCTAGTTTTCAATTGATGGAAAAAGTGTTAGATGCAAGCAGTGGAAAGTAGCAAAGTGGTGCAATTTTTGTTCTGCAACTCATGTGACCAAACAAACTATTCCAACATGTCCGAATAGGTATTTTTACGCTAGGCATGGTCCTCTTTCACACCAAAACACACAGAATCACTTTGATCTACGTTCAACCGGATCGATCCCTTAAGGTTCCAAAGTGCAAAATGGTTGCAAAGTTCAGCATGCTACTACTCAGATACCATGACACTTGGAAACTTATTGTCTGATCCTATAAGATTGTGTTGGGATCCTCTACAATAACCTCTCTCAGTTTTTGTTATCTCAGAGTGGTTTTCCTGTGGTGTCTAGTTTTCAGTTGATGGAAAAAGTGTCAAATGGAAGCAGTGGAAAGTTGCAAAGTGGTACAACTTTTGTTCTGCAACTCCTGTGACAAAAAAAACTATTCCAATGCATCCGAAGAGGTATGTTTACGCTGGGAATTGTCCTCTTTTACACCCAAACACACAAAATCACTCTGAACTATGTTCAACCGAATCGATCTTTTAAGGGTCCAAAGTGCAAAATGGCTACAAACTTTAGCATGTTGTTACTCAGATACCGTGATACTTAGAAACTTCTCGTATGATCCTATGGGATCATGTTTGGCCTCTCTACAATAACCTCTCTCAGTTTCTTTTATCTCGGAGTGGTTTTCCTGTGGTGTCCAATTTTTCAGTTGATGGAAAAAGTGTCAAATGCAAGCAATGGAAAGTAGCAAAGTGGTGCAACTTTCATTCTGCAACTCATCTGACCAAATGAACTATTCCAACGCATTTGAATAGGTATGTTTATGCTAGGCATGGTCCTCTTTCACACCCAAACACGCGGAATCACTTCGAGCTATGTTCAACCGGATTGATCCCTTAAGGGTCCAAAGTGCAAAATGACTGTAAACTTCAGCATGCTGCTACTCGGATGCGGTGGCTAGCTTACGGATCATGTTGGGCCCCTCTGCAATAATCACTATCATTTTGTGTTATCTTAGAGTGGTTTTTGTGGTGTTAGTTTTGAGTTGATGATGTCAAATGTAAGTAGTGGGAAAGTAACTTTCGTTCTACAACTCTTGTGACCAAAAAATGGTTCCAACATTTGAATATGTATTTTTATGCTAGGAATGGTCCTCTTTTTCACCAAACATGTGGAATCACTTTGAGCTATGTTCAATAATTGATTCCTTAAGGGTCCAAAGTGCAAATGGTAAAATTTAGCATGTTGTTACTTGGATACCGTGACACTTAGAAAATTCGTCTAATCCTATGGGATCATGTTGGGCCCTCTGTAATAACCTCTCTTAGTTTTTTTTTTTATCTGAGTGGTTTCCGTGGTGTTGATTTTCGGTTGATGAAAAAGTGTTAAATGCAAGTAGTTGAAAGTTGCAAAGTGGTGCAACTTTTGTTCTGCAACTCATGTGACCAAACAGATTGTTCCAACACATCTGAATAGGTATGTTTATGTTAGGCATGATCCTCTTTCACACCCAAAGCCGTGGAATTGCTCTGGCTATGTTCAACTGGTCGATTCCTTTAGGGTCCAAAGTGCAAATGGCTGCAAACTTGACATGTTCTTTTCGGTTATCGTGATGTAGAAACTTCTCGTTTGATTCTATGGGATCGTGTTGGGCCCCTCTACAATAATCTCTCTCAGTTTTTGTTATCTCGGAGTGGTTTTTCTGTGGTGTCCAGTTTTTAGTTGATGGAAAAAGTGTTAAATGGAAGCATTGGAAAGTTGCAAAGTGGTGCAACTTTCGTTCTGCAACTCATTGACCAAACGAACTATTCCAACACATTCAAATAGGTATGTTTATGCTAGGCATGGTCCTTTTTGTACCCAAACAGCGGAATCCTCCAAGCTACGTTCAACCGGATCGATCCCTTAAAGGTTCAAAGTGCAAAATGGTGCAAACTTCGGCATGTTGTTACTCAGATACTGTGATGCTTAGAAACTTCTTGTTTGATCCTATGGGATCATGTTAGGCCCTCTACAATAACATCTCTCAATTTTATTATCTTGGGTGGTTTTCTTGTGGTGTCGGTTTTAGTTGATGGAAAAAGTGTCAAATGCAAGCATTGGAAAGTTTCAAAGTGGTGCAACTTCGTTCTACAACTCGTCTGACCCAACAGGCGTTTCAATGCGTCTGAATAGGTATTTTTACACTAGGCATGGTCCTCTTTCACACATCAGCTGAATCGCTTTGAGCTATGTTCAACTGGATCGATCTAAGGGTCCAAAGTGCAAAATGGCTACAAACTTGACATGTTCGGATACCATGATGCTTAGAAAATTCTTTTCTCATCTAGGATGCATTGGACCCCTCTACAATAACCTCTCTCAGTTTTTGTTATCTCAAAGTGGTTTTCCTGTGGTGTCTAGTTTTCAGTTCATGGAAAAAGTGTCAAATGCAAGCAATGAAAAGTTGCAAACTAGTGCAACTTTTATTTTGCAGCTCGTGTGACCAAATGAATTGTTCCAACGCGTTCAAATAGGTATTTTACACTAGGCATGGTCTCTTCCTTTTAAACACATGGAATGCTCAAGCTACGTTCAACCAGATCGATCCCTTAAGGGTTCGAGTGTAATATGTTGAAATAGGCCATTTCATCTATTGTTCAGGTTATGTCTCAGTGATATGGGTCTGATGTAAGTAGGATAGGCAGTAGGCATAAGAAAATAGCATTGATAAAGGCATTAGAAGAGATTACTAATGCTACCCATGTTCAAAATTCAAAATGGAGGCCCCTTAAAAGCAAGGCTAGAAGAGGTGAAAAGAAGAAATTGCTTGAAAATAAGTTAGAATAGGTTGGAAATAGGGTGAGGTTGTGGAGTTTGATGTGTTCAAAAGGTCTGTAAGGACAAGGGAGGTCAAAAGTATGTTATGGCATGATGTCGTAATTGGGAAAACATGGGTTTTGAATGAAAAAGAGATGTTTGATGGAGTAAAAGTGGGTAAAGTGAAGAGGCAGCATAATTTGGTGGTCAATTAAGTTTGTGCAAGCAAAGTTGGAATAAGTTTTGAGGTTCGGGTTCAGTTTCGGGGGTTCAGTTTTCCAGTTAGGCCAAATATTTTTGGAGGGGAGTTCGGTTCGTTTTGGGTTCGTTGGTAAAAAAATCATGTAAAAACAAAATATAAATATATATGTAGCCTAGAAGGATGCATTAGAATTAAAATATCACATAACATCATATAAAGAACAAAACCACCATAAACTTGAATGTCATTTAAAACATGCATCATAAATATTCATCATTGAAACTTGAATTGTGGTAGCTTGATATGCAAAGTCTATTGATGCTAGGGTTCAATTTGTATGATTTTGAAAAAAGAAGCCAACTGAGTAGAGTTATCAACGTTCTTCATAAATCATAAAAATTTGTTTAGTACACTAGCCATTTTGATGTCTTATTGCAGTCTCAAACATTATTTTGTATCATTGTTACATTGGTCTTGAGACTAGTAGCTTAATATAGCTCCACAATACAAAATCTGGTTTACCTGTCCAATGTAACAATGGCATAGGCAGATTTTTCTTTCAAAGAACCCAAGGGTGAGTGCACAATTGAAGTGTATAAACATATATCTTTTTGTAATATCAAGGATACTTTTTGAAACTTCCATGCATTGCTAATCTAAATGGAAAAGTCTTATACATATCCTTTGCTTAATTGAGTTGTTCCAATCAAAGGATTAAATATATTGGAATCTTTTTATCAATCATTTCATAGAATACCAATTGAAAATGTGTTTTTTGTTTTTAGATAAAGTTGTTTACCAGCAATCAATTAATTTATTCAAGACAAACCATGAAGGACAACAATGATCAATTATACTATGGCTAACCAATTAATAAGTATACACGTGAATAAGTCAAGCATGTACATGTGAATAAGGGAAGCACAAGTAGTCACAAACACATATGCCTTGAAGTATACACACAAATAAATAACTTATACACAACTTAATACAAAGTATATGCACGAATACAAGGTATACGCATGAAAACACATAAGTCGCAAAGTATACATTGGAACACACATAAGTCACAATGATTACGTGTATGTTTTAAAGTATGCACTTGAATACGCGTAACTCATATCTATTGAACCATGAATTTATAACATGCAAATATGGACACCATCGATAAAAAAATATTTGTATTAACCAAATACCCATGTACGCATACATCAATATATGTTGATATAATTATAAAATATAGGTACAAAATAGCCATATAGGCTTACGAGAATGCCATATAGGCATTCAATGTCAAATATATCTAATACAAAATATGTATAAAATTGCCATGTAGGCATACAGCAAAGGGCTCTGGAATCAAAAGTCATTGCTCTCTAGGCTCTCGAAATAAACTCTTGCCCTTTGTTGGTCGATTGGATGGTGATAAGTTTGTCACTCATTTTTGCTGCACTCGAGGAGTGCTCCTATTGCTCCTACTAGGGTTAAGTTATTGGTGAAGTTTTAACTATTACAATTTAAGAAGTAAAGACATTAATATATAGAAATTTTACATTATAAAAAATGATATATTTAAAAATAATAATCACTTACGGCCATCTCACGATCACTCTCCACGAGGTAAATATTTGCACGTTGATGCTGAGGCATGCTCAAGCCCTGTATAAACCATCCAAATAGAAATTAGACTACGAATCAATAATATGGTTTGATTTTTCACTCGAACTAACATCTATAACAACGAATGTAAATTGAAATTTAGTAATTTGCCTCATACCTCCCCTGTCAAAGCCATCGGGGATTGTATAGTGGATGAAACACTGATATCCATTGTCCTCGTAACATTTGGAGGTGTTTCCACAACCAACATCTGAAAATAAAACAAAAAATTATTTAATCACAAAAAAGTTACAATAGCGATCCACATCATGAATTATAGTGTATGAGATCTAATGAACAAAATTTTGAGTACTTATTAAACTATATATTTCTAATTATCATGCTTACTATTTGCCCTATCCATATCTTGTTCGATAGGACGTGTTTTTAGGCTTTTACCCATAGCAGCAAGCCATTCAATCATTTGATTAAATGCTTTCATAGACATCTACAATAATTGTGGTGGCATAAAGAAGGCAACTTGAACTGTTTGAAAAAATGCCTCAAAAGAAATGGGGTCTTGTGAAGAACGCATTTCTTTCAGACATTTTTTCAAAAAGTTCATTGCCTTCTGAATGGTATTATTGCTTACTATTATGCTTTGATAGATATTTTTCCAAGCATCCATAGTTTGTTGGAAAGCACCTATTTTAATCTTTTAGCCATAGCAGCAAGGAAGCACGAGTAGTTTGATAAAATGCTTTGGTGCACATGTATGAAATATGTGGTATCGTAGAAAAGGTGGTGAGCATTTTGAAGAAATGCCTCGAACAAATGTGGTCTCATGGTGATGGAATGGAATTCCATCGTGCCATGAGACCACATTTCTTCGAGATATTTTTTGAAACTACTAACTGCCTTGTCTATACTATTGCTTACTATTATGGTTTCATAGATTTTTTCCAAGCATCCATAGTTTTTCGTGTAGGTGCACCTTTGCAAGCAAATGCCTCCATGTGAAGAAATTGCATCAAGTTGCTTATGTTGACTTTCTAAACAACTATATTGTAGTTGAAATTTTGTCATCTATCAACATCTAGTTATTAGTTATGGAATGTGAATTAATTCTTTGAGTTTGAATGATGTGCAATGCAACGTAACCAATGATATGAATATAAACTACACAAATCTATTAAGTACAATCCATTTGTTAAACTCTTTATTATATTACCTCTATGAAGGTTTGAGTAAATCCACTGGCACTGGGAGGTGTTCCCTCGAAACCTCCAATATTACCCTGTTCAACATCCAAAATCACATATTAAAATACCATTAGTAAAACAATGCTATTAACATGTAATAAATTTATAATTGTTTACTAGTTACATACCCCACCGATAGGTGTACTACAGAAATAAGTAGGTGGAGGGCCGGTGTATCCAGTCTCAACACTGTGACCTTCCAATTTTATTAAAATCATAAAATTAAATTAGTTAATCTTGCATTTCAAAATCAAAATTTAATAAATTAAATTCAATGAACATGCTAACTTTTACCCGAGTATCAATTCCATAAGCATCATGTAAAATTTCAACCGCCCTCTCCATCTCCGTAGCTACATACAAATCCTCTGCAACAGCCTCTTGAGTGTCGGTGGGGTCATATGAACAAGTCGCCCTGCAAGATTGACGCACATGGGTTCAAAGGCCACCACTCGAAGACTCCTTTGGATGGTGTTGTAGAATAGGGCTAGTATGAGGGATGACACTCTAGGTCAAAGTGTTGATCGCCTGCAATGTCTCTACATCGGCACTCTCCTTCGCGACGATTGGCATAACAACATGCTCACGAAGCGGCCTAGCTAGAGCTCATCTCCCTTGCTGCATAGGATCCGACTATGCACCGGGCCTATCCTAAGCCAACCCCCTACCTCTCCCCTGGAAGTCTCTCATATCAAAATAATTTGGGATTTTGTTCAATATGAACTCACTATATAGTTTCCTAAGAAAATACTGGGGGAATTCACAATTGTTGCACAGTTGGTCATCAAAGACCATGTACCAGCTATTATAAAAAATGGTTCCTAATCTCTTAGTGGTGACACCAATGAATAGGAAACCTCTTCGCATTGAGGCTAAGATTTTGATTTGTGCGTGGGTCAGTGAATAATGAACACAAATCACCTTTTGTAATTTTTAAATCATTTACTTGTTTATATGATAGTTTATCTGCATAATATGTCCTAGCCACCTGCCTCCTATCTTGCCATCCAGTTATTTGTTTGCTAATTGAATCCACATTTTTTAGCATATCTTTCAATGAATTTACGAGGGTCATTCTTTCTATGGTTGAACCATTTGGATCACTCAACCTACTAATAAAATCCTCAATTTGTTTTTTTTGCTCTCAATCTCATTAAATTTTGTTGAGTGCTAGGAGGGTGTTGAGGGATTGGTGGAGGAGGCTGTTATTGAGGTTGATTTTCTTGTTCAGGTTTTTGTTCTTCAGGATTTGGTTGCTCTTCTTGTTAAAGATTTTGTGGGTTTGCAGGTTCATTTGCATCTCCTACAAATTCAAAAATTTATATATCAAATATAACCTAAAACTAACAAAATCAACCTAAAACTAAGAAATTCAAAACAAACAACAAACAATACTTACCTCTCCCACCTCTTCGTCATCGTGGAACCATCCTTGCAAAGAATTAGCAACACTTGTTGAAGATTTTTGCTCAATACCTCCTCCTAGAATGTGAGCGCAAAAGTTGGGGGTTTTGGCCGCGGGCAGAAGAAGAAAACAGTTGAAGTGAAAATGAAGAGTTCACTTTTTTTTTGCTTTTAACGTGCTATAACACTAGCGCGTTATAACACGCTCGTGTTATAGCATTTTCAAACTTTTTTTAGAAAGTGGCCACGAAATTGCTACCCAATTTCATGTACCCACCCAAATTAAGAAATTTATTTAATTATAGGAAGACATTAGACAATTAGTGACGTATTAACTAAATAGATAAAATTTATTTATTTAATAATCATGAAGAATAAAGGATATGAATTATTCAATTAATAGTTGAAAGTGGACCAAGGACATAATTAAAATGTCTTAATTATGCTACAAAGAAAGGGTGAAAATAGAGCTTGTAGGCCTGGGTCATTTTTATGTATCTACAACAACAAATCAATCACAGATCTAATTTTCCAAACATTTCCACAAATGAGCAATCATAGTCAAGAAACCAAAGAAGCATCAAGGAGGTAAGAACAACCCCCTAATCATCAAACCAAATCACCACCAAACAACCACATACATGATCATGTCGTACCAATGTATAAATGTACATGCATACCCATGACACCATAACCATAGTCATTGTTGTACCTGCACTCAACTATCACCCATACAAGACTCCAAGTCTCCACTCATGTCAAACCATGTCCTCAAAATCAAAGACAACCTGTGTACCTATCACCATAAAAGTCCAACTCTGAAAAACACCTCTAAACTTGTACCAAGAAGCACCAAACTAATAATCGGTTGTATCATCATAAATATTATATAAAAACATGTACTCCTTCAAGGTTTCGCCCCTGGACTCGTCTAGATGCTCACACAATCACACCACAAATCTTAGGCACCTAAAAGTGATGAAACAAGTACCATACATTCTCTACACCACAAACCGATAATCTAATTGATTCATTGTGTAGTATGTTGTACACGCTCTCCAAGCCTCTTCGAAATCAAAAATTTAACTTTATATGCAAAAGTTATGCTCAAACCCATGAAAAGGAGAACATATGGATTCCAAGCTCCAAAAATTGATCAAAATGGAAAAATCAAAGAACCAAACATATACCAATATGTAGTGCTTTGAACCAGCTTTCCAAAAAGTATAAGAAATCAAAAACTCGACTTCTTGGGCAAAAGTTATGTAGTTTGAAAAAAGCGTCCAGTTTGACTATATGAGCTTGACTATTTGGTGGACCCCACTCCAAAATCAAATTTGAATTAATTTGGAAAATATTAAAGTTTAGGATTTCTTAAAATATATTTTTACTATTTTAAAATTAAAAGTTTAATAAATGGTGAGTGTGGGGTGGGTGGTTTAAACATCTTATTTCATATACTAAAGTTTTGAAAATATAAAGGTTTTCACTTTATTCGGCCACCATTTAAACTTTTATTTAATTCAAAACCTGACTTCAAAAGGGTCGACATGATTTATTAATGGGTAGTTTGAAGTCACAAGCTGAGCGAATAGACAATGTGATGTGACAGGTTGCAGGGCAGGTACAGTTCTATGAACCCACCCCCTAATAAATTTTTTTTTTCTTTTGATTTTTCAAAAAAGAATTCAATTAAACCTTTTAAAAAAATTATTTAAATTATTTGGAAAGATTTTGTAAATAAAAGGGCCAAAAATATATATTTTTTAATTTTATATTTTGTGACCCTCAGCAGATGTCGACGATTGTAAGGTTGTATGACACTATGAGGGGGCAAAAAAAATTGCCTTTTTTTCAGTTTCTCTAAAATAGGTCGAGTTTTATGTCATTTTTCATCTCTCGGCCATCCTAGATCCAATAGTGAGGTATGTTTTGTCTCAAGAGGTCATCTGCAAAATTTCCTCTACAAAACCCTCATATGAAAACACAATCTAAGAAACCCTTTTGACCCATATTTTGAAAGCTTCAGATTTGCAATAAACCCAACAAATCTTGACAACCCAAAAGCCCAAATCTACATATAAAAACCTGCAACATGTGTTCCATATCTTACAATACCTCAAATTTAACATGCATAGCCGTGGCTCAACTTTGAAAAAAACTCTCAAACTAGGGTTATAACAATAATTATCAATCATGAAAGCTCTAATACCACTTGTTAGGAAATAATGCATTCAACCCATATCCTTAATCCATTTCCTACATAACCCCATGAGAGATAAACATGCATACAAGTAACCACAATGCATAGATCAAATAGAAAAGCCACAATATAACATAGGATATACTTTGAAAAAACCTTTAAGAGGAAAAAACCCAACCTCCAAAAGCATCCATACTCTATTATATTATTCAACAATAAAGAAATAACAAGAGTTGCAATGAATGCCTCTGAAGCATCAAGCCTTCCAATGCATCCTCATGTGTCCAAGCATGAATCCACACATCCCATGCCATGCTTCACATATGCACTCCTCATAAAGACTCAGTAATGACAACCCACTCACCCAACCAACCTTAACCACTACACATGTGCTTGCTTTTATAGATTTAAGCTCACACAAATACAACCAAGTGGTAAGATAAAACCATGTGCCACAAAACCATTTGAACACAAAATCACTAATCATTTCTTTAATATTGGGTACTAAATTTTCACGTTATTTAATATTTTCCCCAATATTAAATTATTATCACATGTCTACCACACATTAAATAATAATACAATGTTACAATACAACATAAAGTGGTCCCCAAATAATTACCTAGTGCAATTAACCACACCACCTAAGTGCATCACAACTAAATAATTATTTAACTACAACATTATAATATAACATTTATGCAATGGTGTACAACACCATATCCCAATAGTAGTGATTCTTAATCAACTCCTCCTCTATTTTCTCTCCCCTCACTTCCTCAATGTCTACTCTACCATTTTTAATCATTTCAATTTTTAAAAATGTACTCAAATTATTACTTAATCATTATAATCATCATCACACTTTAAACATTATATAATTTTTAATATTAAACAATCCAAATTAATTATGAGATATGTAAATATGATTACTATAAATAAAAAAACATAATAATAATCCAATATCAAATTCAACTATATTTTTATTATTAGTTTTTTTAATAAAAAAAATCTAACTCATATATCCTATCCTAATAGAATGATAAATAACCAATTAAATAACTCAAGTAGAAAGTAGATGCATGATAAGAAAAGGATTACCCATAAATGTGATTATATTTATGAATTATGAGCAAGTCAACAAGGAATTTTGAATTACAATCAAGCATATCCTAGGATGAAGAAGCAAATGCTTGATCTTAACTCATAATTCCTTCTTGACTTTCTCATAATTCATAAATATAATCACACTTGTGGACCATGTTTGTTCCTTACCAAAGTTTCCTATTTTCAAGTAGCATAAAAATATTTCTTAAACAGTTGGCTTAGTTTTTTAGTATATTGCCGCATTGAGATAGCAGATATTACCTATGTTCTGAAAACAATGTGAATAGGATTTGGATGAGATGAACTGTGCATAGCTGTTAACAATAAATGGTTTACCAAGGAAATGCATGTGATATTTGACAATTCAAAATTGCAGGACGCCACTCTTATGACTGAAACCATTTTTAATTGTATTCCAGACTCGACAGAGCATGCTTATAATGGGATGCGCCGTTGAAAAATACCAAAGAGGAAATGTCAAAACTTTTCTTCATTTTTAAAAATTTTAAGATTAGGTTGGCCAAGTATTTAAAGGGGATTCTCTGTCTTACAAAATCGCTCATTGTGAAAGCATAAGACAATACGTTGCATTTGGTAGGAGGAGGAGAATGAAAGTGCTGAGAGGTGAAGGCGTATTGATCAAACCCTATGCGGGTGAAGATCATCGTGAGCTTGTTGAACTGAGAAATTTGGATTTAGTTGCACATCCAATGTACAACATGGTGGTGTATGTTTTTGAAGCTACCACTCTGAGCTCAGAGGTGTTGAAGGAAGGACTGTCCAAAGTTCTGGCGGAGTTCAGAGAATGGGCAGGGAGATACACGAAAGAAACACCTAATGGCTACCTTGGCATCAATTTGAATGACGAGGGTGTGGTTGTGATAGAAGGCGAAGTAGATGGTAGAATAGCAAATGCAATGCCCTTCTATCCCTCTGAATTCCTCCTTGAGTTGGTACCACCCACGCCCACTGTGGTCGTTGAGCTCTTACTCATGCAGGTATGATACCCCACTATATCCATGCAACCTGGACAAGAATTTACTCATGCAGGTATTATAAGACTAACCAAAACAAAATTAAATATATCATACTAACAAGATTTTAATGAATATGCTTGTTGATGTAATTTACTCGATTTACTTGTGGAGGGTTGGTGATAGGTCTAGCTAGTCATCATCATGTTGCAGACGGACAGGCAACTACTTTTTTCATGAATTCATGGGGAAAAATTGTTAGAGGAGAGAGTATTCTGTGAAAATTCTATTGCAGTTACTGATTATTAATCTCCTATCTAATACATAGATTATTTGACTCTAGAAAATTAATTCACAGCAAACATCAAAAAATAACACAACTACAACTTCACCAATAAAACTCACAAAAATAGAGAAAAAAACATTCACAATAATGAACACAATATTTTTGGATAAATTGTCTGTGGAAAAACCCAGAAGGGAAAACCACTACTGCAGATGAGGAATTATATTAAACTTCAGCAAATTAAGGAATACATAAACTGCTTGCCTCTTATTGGTAGAGCTCCGATAATATCCTTCTCCGGAAATTCTTCCCTCAATTTCTCTTGCTGAAATTCCACAGCTGCTATCCCCAACGCTATCACTGCGCCCTTGCTAACACTACAAGACTATTTGCTTTCACTGCAAATCTACTTGCTATCACTGCAAGTCTATACTTGTATGTATACTTGTGTGTATACTTATGTATTCTCCAAATGCCCATTGATCCCCTTTTATACTTTTCTCATTGGAAAACCAATGGCCATGATTTAATCTCAATCAATGGCTAAGATTAAATAGACTCTAACAACCCTAACTAACTGGATTCTAGAAGTCTCTAGAGGAAACAATTATTTAATTACATAATTATCTAGACAACTTAGCCCTTTCTAGAAGTCTCTAGAAAATAATTAAATAACACTTCTTGGGAATGGAGACACTTGTCCAAGCTACATAAATTAACACTCCCTCTTAGCGAGGAAGGTGTTCTACATGACATCTAACTTATCTCTGAAGAAGAAGAATTTCACCTTCCCCAATGCCTTGGTCAAAATGTCTGCTACCTGCTGATCTGTAGGTATATACTGTAGTTGAACAATCCCACGCTATACACAATCTCTGATGAAATGATATCTGATGTCTATATGCTTAGACCTATCATGAAACACCGGATTCTCAGACAACTTGATGCAACTCTGATTGTCGCAGTGTATCGCCGTAGTCTCAACCCTCTGACCAAATAAGTTCACCAGCAACTTTCGAAGCCATATCGCCTCACATGTCACCATG
Organism: Sequoia sempervirens; assembly: GCA_007258455.2. Classification (NCBI taxonomy): domain Eukaryota; kingdom Viridiplantae; phylum Streptophyta; class Pinopsida; order Cupressales; family Cupressaceae; genus Sequoia; species Sequoia sempervirens. Next base: position 378,244,423 of record VDFB02353493.1, read on the forward strand.
CTAGCTGCTATGTATTTTTCCTCTACATAACTCAAAGCCACAGACTTCTGCTTCCTACTGTACCAAGAGACAACTCCTGATCCCAAGCTAAAGCAACACCCTGAAGTGCTTTTCCTGTCTATTGTACTGCCTGCCCAATCTGCGTCAGTATAGCCTATCAACCTGATACCATCACCTCGAGTATATCTGATCCCATACTCGATTGTACCACGTAAATACCGCAACACATGCTTTGCTGCTGTCCAATGCACTCTCTTCGGCTCCACCATGAACTGACTAAGAGAGTTTACTGCAATGGATATATCTGGTCTGGTGTTGACCAAATACATGAGAGACCCGATCAACTACCTGTATAGGGTGGGGTCAACATCCTTCTCTCTGGATGTCTCTACCTTCTTCCAATTTGTGATCATAGGAGTAGACATGGCTCTGCAATCCTCCATCTCGAACCTCTTCAAGATTTCGATGCAGTATTTCCCTTGTCCAAGGAAAATCTCCCCATCTGTCTGCCATACCTCCATGCCTAGAAAGTAGTGCATAAGCCCCAAATCCTTCATCTCAAACTCTGCTGCAAGGTCCCTCTTGCACTCTTCTATGAGCCCCAGTGAACCTATTAAAAACAAGTCATCCACATATAGAACAAGAATGAGAACCTCACCCCCAACCACCAAGTAGTAGAGGTTAGCATCCGCTTCACTCTTCACGAAGCCCATTCCCTGCAAGTATCTATCAATGCGCTCATACCATGCCCTGGGAGCTTGCTTGAGTCTGTACAAAGCTCTCTTCAATCTGCACACGTGGGTTTCACTGTTGTGTGCTACAAATCCCTTTGGTTGTTCTATGTATACCTCCTCTTTCAATTCACCATTAAGAAACATCATCTTGACATCCATCTGATGGATCTGCCATCCCATCTATGCTGCAAGTGAGATCACAGCTCGTATAGATGTATACCTGGACACTGGAGAAAATGTCTCCTCATAGTCTATTCCCTCCTTCTGAGAGAACCCCTTGGCCACAAACCTTGCCTTGTATTTCTCAATGCTACCATCTGCACCATACTTGATCTTATAGATCCAGCATGATCCAACCACTGCCCTATCTGTTGGTCTAGGCACAACCTCCCACACATCGTTCTGCACTATTGAGGTATACTCCTCAACCATTGCATCTTGCCACACTTTCTGCTATGCGGCCTCCTGATAGCTAGAAGGCTCACTATCTACCAACTGACTAACTAATGCCATATAGTCATCATACCTGGTTGGTTGTCTCTGCTATCTACTACTCATCCTAGGAGCTCCCACAAACTCCTGAGTATCACTTTGTGACTGTTGGTTCCTGCTACCAACTGTAAAGGATGAAGTATGAACCTCCATATCACCCTGATGCATCTCTTGGATTTGTTGCATCTGTTGCTCCATTCTCTACGAACTCTCAGCACCTGAGCTTGTGCTTGTACTAGTAACTATACTTGAGCTTCACTGTCCTTGATCTGGTTGAATGATCCTTGGAGCTTCCACTAGCTGCTCACTCTGATCATCTGCTGGAAAATATTTGGACCTCTTGAATGCCTTGTCCTCCATGAACTTGACATCACACCTAACTATAGTCCTCCTGGTCCCTGGAATAAATATCTGATATGCCTTTGAGGTTTCATTGTACCCCACAAAGTACCCTCTCTCTGTATTCTGATCTAACTTGGAACGTGTCGCACCTGGAATGTGACAATATGCCAAACTCCCAAATATCCTGAAGTGGCTAACATCTGGCTTCTTCCCTGAGAACGCCTCCTTTGGTGTCATCTTGCCCAATACCTTATGTGGTAACTTGTTTTGTATGTACACTGTTGTACTGTATGCCTCTTCCCATAAGTAATGTGGCATATCCTGGTCATGCAACATAGCCCTTTCTGTCTCTGATATAGACCGATTCTTCCTCTCAGCAACCCCATTCTGTTGCGGGTTGTAAGGAACAGTCCACTCTCTCTTGATTCCTTCCCTGGTACAGAACTCCTGGAACTCTTTCCCTTTGTACTCACCTCCATTATCTGACCGAAGAACCTTTATCTTCTTGCCTGTTGAATTCTCCACAAGAGCTTTGAACTCTTGGAAGTGACTGAAAACCTCATCCTTGGTCCTCAAGAAGTATATCCAGTTCTTCCTGGAGAAATCATCAATAAAAGTAATAAAGTACTCATATCCTCTGAGAGACTTCGTCGACATTGGTCCACATATGTCTAAATGTACTAGATCAAGAGCACCCTTGGATCTAGTGTCACTCCTTGGAAAATTTGCTTTCGCAAACTTCCCCAACACACATCCCTTACAAACATCATCATGCTTTGTGCTCACCTCTGGAACACATGTCACTGTCTCACGAAGCATTTTAAGTGCTCCATGATGTATATGGCCCATCCTCCTATGCCATAGCTCTCCTTGATCTCTAGAATTACTGCTGCTCATCAGTGCCTTATGAGTATCAAACTGCAACCTATAAAGCTGGCCGCTCCTAACTCCAATAGTTGTGGGTGATTTCCAATCCTTGTGCTTGATTAACACACTCGCCCCTCTAAAGAGTACATTGTAACCTTTATCTTGAAGGATAGATATGGAAATCAAATTCATACCCAAGCCTAGAACATGCAACACATCATGAATGGAAATCCGCTTACCATTCTCCCTCTGAAACAGAACAGTCCCTTTCCCAACTGGATTGAGTTTGGACATGTTCCCCATAGAAATCTGCATTCTGATGTCCTCCTCCTTATAGCTAGAGAATTACTCTCTAACTCCTATCATATGAAATGATGCCCCATCATCTATATACCAAACACCCTGTGAGGTTGAGCTAGTCATACAAGCTATGAGAGTGAACTCATCCTCCATTCTACTAGAGAGCTCATCTGCACTTGCTGAAGCTGCCATCTACTTCTTGCCTTCCTTCCTTTGCGGGCAATTGCTGACATAGTGGCCAAACTCATGACAGCCATAGCACTTGACTTTAGATAAGTCCTTCTTCTTCTTCTCACCTTGTGAATTTGATCCTTTGCTTGACCCCTTCTTCACTTTCCCTTTTCCTGCAAGGGCAACGTTCTCTTGTTCTACCTCACTTTTCTGACTCTTGTTGTTGGTCCCACTGATAAGACTTAGTCTAAGCTCCTCCTGAGTGAAGTCACTTCTGAGTCGATCCCAACTCAGCAAGGTGTCTCGTCCATTAATGACTTGAACAAAGACATCCCACTGCTTAGTAAACCCATTTAGGGCTATCCGCACTAGCTCATCATCATCTGGTTTATCTCCAACAGCTGCCAACTCATCCTTGACAAGTCTGAGTCTGGTGAGGTAACTTGTCACATCTTCTCCCTTGTTCATCCGAGTATTCCTCAACTTTTCTCTAAGAATCAGCTTCCGGTTAGTGGTAGCATTTTGCTACAGATTCATAATGGCATACCACATCTTCTTCATTGTATCTAACTCTGCGACATGTGGAACAATATGGTCCTTGACACCATCAAGGATCAGCCTCCTCGCCTTGGAATCTTCCTTCTTATGTGCTAAGAGCTATGTTGGATCTATAGGTACAAGTACAACACTGGTCACATATTCCTTGATCCCATTCTCTTCCAGCAACAAAGAAATTCTGGATTTCCAAACACCAAAATTTGAGGCTCCATCCAATCTATCCTGATCTCTTAAACCTGCTGAGGCCATCTCAAAAGATAAAAGCAAAAATAATAAAAATAATTTTGAAGAGGTAGAATTGGGTTTTATAGACCCTCTTTCCTGCGCTGAGCTTTGTCTGCCCTCAGATCTGCTCTGATACCATGTGAAAATTCTATTGCAGTTACTGATTATTAATCTCCTATCTAATACATAGATTATTTGACTCTGGAAAATTAATTCACAGCAAACATCAAAAAATAACACAACTGCAACTTCACCAATAAAACTCACAAAAATAGAGAAGAAAACATTCACAATAATGAACACAATATTTTTGGACAAATTGTTCGTGGAAAAACCCCGAAGGGAAAACCACTACTGCAGATGAGAAATTATATTAAACTTCAGCAAATTAAGGAATACATAAACTGCTTGCCTCTTACTGGCAGAGCTCCGATAATATCCTTCTCTGGAAATTCTTCCCTCCATTTCTCCTACTGAAATTCCACAGCTACTATCCCCAATGCTATCACTGCGCCCTTGCTAACACTACAAGACTATTTGCTTTCACTGCAAATCTACTTGCTATCACTGCAAGTCTATACTTGTGTGTATACTTGTGTATTCTCCAAATGCCCATTGATCCCCTTTTATACTTTTCTCATTGGAAAACCAATGGCCATGATTTAATCTCAATCAATGGCTAAGATTAAATAGACTCTAACAACCCTAACTAACTGGATTCTAGAAGTCTCTAGAGGAAACAATTATTTAATTACATAATTATCTAGACAACTCAGCCCTTTCTAGAAGTCTCTAGAAAATGATTAAATAATTAAATAACACTTCTTGGGAATGGAGACACCTGTCCAAGCTACATAAATTAACATATTCTACCCCAGGTACATGACCGATCTCTATTAAAATCAAGAGATCCTCCCCAACCTTGCTTTGATCATTATGAATATGATACTATATCCCATGAGCACTCTCCAATAATGTCCACTCTACGTACAAAAAAAAATCATTTTGAAGCAACATTTTTACAAAAACACAAGTCAAAGGTAAATGGATCAGATAAATCAAAAGAACCCTACACTACTTTTGAAATCCTTGCTGCTCATATGTGGAAATGCATTACAAAAGCTCGAGGGCTTGATGGGGATGTACAAACAAAAGCTTCCATTCCAGTAGATGGAAGAAAAAGGTTGAATACTCCCTTGCCTAAAGGATACTTTGGCAATGTTGTTTATGAATCATGTGCTCAAACCACTACATCAGAGATCATCAATGGGCCTTTAGAGTTTATTTCCGAGTTAATCCACAATTCAGTTACTAAGGTTGGTGATAATTTTATACATTCAGCAATTGACTTTTTTGAGCTAAGAAAACAAAGTTTAGGGCTAGCAAGAGTTAATGGTGGGACTGATGTGATACCCTTAAGTTGGATGAAATTTCCTATAAATGGTTTTCATTTTGGAATGGGTGAGCCAGTGTATGTAGGCCCTTCATTGATGCTCATTGAAGGTCTTATAATCCTACTTGATTCATACATTAATGTTGGAGGTGTAGAAGTAGTGGTTTGCTTGTCAAAAGAACATATGACTGCATTTGAACATAATTGTTTTCAAGTTTGATTGCATATCTCTATTGAATAATATCTCAGTTTTGAATTTGTACTTATTAACCTTAATATGTCTATGTGAACTTAATTACTTGTGCTGGCTTTAATTTATAGAAAATACACCTTATTAGTTCAATCTTATTAGTAATTATATATTAAATGTATGAAACTACATGTGTAAGTTTCTATGTTATTTCTTATAAACTACACAATTTTTTTAATTTGAAGATTCTCATTTTTATTTTTCTTTGATAAATTAATTTTTGTAATGTGTATGTGCAACCCAACGATGGGCTAACGAGCACCACAAGTGGTAGTTAAAATGTGAAAAAAATAGACATAAGGTAATTTCATGTAACAAATTAGAATTATTATCCACAAATTCTCAAATATAACTTATAGTATTTTGAATATAATTTACAAGTTACTAATTTGTCTTGAATAATTTTAATATTTATTTTGGTGAAAATCACATATTTCAAAGAGGTACTACAAATTTCAACAAAATATAAAGAGTAATAGCCACTTTGTTAATATTTTATCGAGAATAAAATAGTATTTTTCTTATAAAACTTTGTATTGATGTAAACAATACACATGTCGACATGTCATATATAATTAAAAATAATAACTAATTATTAATTATTTAGTGTGACATTTTTAAAAAATTAATAAGCAATTTTTGTCGTGCCTAACTTGATAAAACAAAAATGAAACTATTTTTTTAAGTGTATGCCTAACAAAGTGTAGCATGTTCCCAAAGTCTTATATTTAAAAAATGATAATAGACAATGAACTTGTTGCATGATAGTGTGGACTTTAGGAACTCCCTTAAATAGCACCATGATTTACATCTTAATAAGATTATTTTTCATTAATTGATAGATCCACATTATTACAAAACTTTCATTGAAAGTGATCCAAAGCTTCTTGTGGCATTGTGATTAAAGATCCTCAAAACCTTAAATACCACACATGACCAAATATTGATTAAAAATCTTATTGCATGCTTACTATATGTTTTCCATAGAAAAATCTCATCTTTGTGACAAATTTCCAAGCACAACCATATCATGACAAAACTCTAACTGTACATACTCTATGGCTTCTCATGACACTATGGCTTCTATTTCCAACCTAGAAAATAGTCTATCACAACCATTTTGCACAAATATTTCGTTGAATTGTTATCTAACTTGCATAAATTATGATAGCATAATTGATGTTCTCAAAACCTTGAAGACATTTTTTTCTTCTTCATGTGTTTGACCTTCAAAAGGATTTCTTCTCAATAGTCTATATCATTGCCTCTTTGTTACTTAACATTGCAATGCTTAATAATGACCATAGGTCAACAAACCAAAATCTTAACACAAAGATCGTGTATCTCCATATCATCAAATACTTTACAATAAATAACAAAGATATTCAAAATGAATAGGAACTCACTACCGCTAATTTCATGGTGGGTATATTTTCTACATACACACAACACCACTAATACTATGTGGATACTCTTGATTCATTCATCCAACATAAAAGTATATAAACATGACACCCACAACCTCATATTACACACATGTGACTTGCAACAAAGGTGATTGAAACATGCTTGTAGGTCAAAAACTACAACTAAAGTAGATTCTAGAATAAAACTTGTAGATCTTAATTAAAATACAACTTGAAAGCATGAAAATATATCAACCTAAATATATAATACAAATTCAAAACTCTACTAGTAACAATTAAACTAAAATATTATGTATATTATTTTCATCGAATAAACATTAGAACATAAACACCCTTAGGTTTAAAATGACATAAATCTATAAATACAGGATAAATATAGGTCAAAAACTAGAGATTAACGAACAAGTCTCTAACCATGATTGAAAGCATGCAGGAAAATCCAAAATTATATTGTTGAACACACTATAGTGCTGATAAGGGGGGTGAATCAACATATATTAAATCTTAATCATTCTCATTTGTATATTAAACATCACATCACATAAATTGAAAGAGGAGCAAAAAATAAAACATACACCACACAAGGACACCAATATTTTTATATGGAAAACCCAATGAGGGAAAAACCATGTGGTTAGAGTTAATTTACAATATATGAAGCTCGCTACTTACACATATTACAATGTTGTTTAAGGCTCACTTCATATGGACTTGCAGACTAAATCGTACAACCTTAGGGAAAGATACAAAGACCTGATGAGACACATTATCTCATAGTCTAGGATACATGAAAATTATAATGATAACTATGAATATGAACTGTTATAAAGAAGCATCCAACATATGTTGATGTTGTAGTCCCTTTTTCTCTCAATTAATCCTTCACACTGACTTCGTACACTTCATCTTCAACATACTGTTTAATCTCATCTTTTCATTCCTTAATATATTCACAAATTATTTTGATCTTCTATAAATATACTCCACAACAATTCAAAACCCTAATTAGGTTAGCTCCAAGATGACCTTTAGATGAAACACACAATATTCCATAGGTCAGCCCAAATGTTTACATTATGAATAGAAAAAGAGTTGTGGATCGACACACAACATAATAGGACCAAAAACCATCTCAACACATCCTCCAAAGCAAGATTAATTAATCAAGACCAACTGCAGATGAAGAAACCAAGCCTGTTGACCCAAACAATGATAACACCACCAAAAATTGTCAATTGTTCAACTTTGCACTGCTAGGAAAATGTGTCCCAACCTTTTAATTACATAAGATACTATTGATACATAAGGTATTGTTCATTATTAGGTCTTAGATCTGATTGTCAATATTTTATTAGCTTGACTTACCCTAGAAGGCAACCCTATTTTATGAGGGTGTTGTATTACGGATGTGTGTTGTGATGTATTCTAAGAATTTGATAGTGGTCATGTTGCCTATGGATCTATAGTGGGTGATACTCATGTGAGAAGCTTTATTTTTAGTATATTGTAATCTTTATATTTTTGAATAATATATTGGGCGGCTTTTGGAGTGTGGGGTTTTTCTCTCGAAAGGGTTTTCCCCACATAAATCACTATGTTGTGGTATGTATGATATTTATGTTTATTTATGTTTAAGTTTCTATAGTTGTTAAAGATCTATAAATTTGTGTTATCCTCCTCTCAAGATTAATATAGGAAGTTGTTATGTTACCTTAGCTTCCTTACATCATGCACCACCAAGGAGAATCCAAAACCTTTATGTAGACCAAGGTGCAAGAATTGTAGTCCATGCATAATATCTATTCAACCATTTCTTGAAGTATTTGATCATCATATACTGATACAACTAAAGAAACCCATTGAATATATAGGAAAAAATTATTATGAATAAATTGTAACAAACTTTCATTTGAAAATTGATCTTGCGGACCACTAGATACAACAAAGTAGTGTGTATTTATCATTACTAATCATTTCTTCAAAACCACAAGGCCATGCCACTTCTCTTCCAGAGGAATGCAGAGCATTCCAACACGTCTTCATTAGCACTTCAATCTGCCAAAGAATAGATCAGAACTTTGTCAGTTGTAACTTTTATTATGAAAGGTGTAATTACTTGAATGCTTGCATATAACACCTTCACATCTCAACCATATTATTTTTTGAACTGCATCACACATAGGCATCAAAAAGATCATCATTCATTCATCATATTGTTCACTTACACTCTGCACATCAACTATCTTCAGAGTATGTACAACCTTCAACACATACATTTGGCATCAATGACAACCAACTTGGGTTGACATCAATAAAAACAAATATTTCCAACAATCTCCCCCTTTATCATTGGCAACACTCATTTATCTACAAGTCTCCTCTCCCCCTTTGAAATCAAGGGAAAAGGGAATAATATCTTCTACTTATAACAACCCAAAACTTGTATGAACTCCCCCTTACTATATGGATTCTAAAAACAATAATCCCCTTGAGATGGAGAAGCCTTAATAACAAATGTTATGTAGACAATATTTTCAACAAAAACCCAAAAATACTATTGCACTTCTTTGCAAAATTGTACAAGGGAAAAACTATCTTATCTTACTCCTTTTCAACTTCTTTAGAAGGTAGGATATTATTGTACCTTACCTTAAGTTTCTCTAGAGTTGTAGCCCAATTTTCTTTTGTTGAAGTAAGAACATTATTTTGGCAGTCAAACTACATGAACAAATATTCAGCCTCCTCCACATTTCTTGGAGTCTTAATTTTCTATTCAACATTTTCTACTTCAGTAAGCAAACTAGATAATGAAGCAAGTTTCACATTAACTTCTTCCATTAACTATCCAAACTGCTTCTTTATTTTCTTTCTCTGATCTTAAAGCAATGACAATTGTAAGTGAAGATTTTCAATTTGAGAGCTCTAGTTGTCACATCCTTATCTTTTGACTGATCATATATTTTGGCAATTTGAGTGATCAGTGACTCAATGGAGTCAACCTAAGCTTTGATGCTTTTAGTGGAACAGGGCCATTTTAAACAAAATTGATACAAATTAGTAACTTCATACTCACACTTTTTGAATATTTTCAAATTTTCTTGTAATTTATTGTGTGCACTAGCACACCAATCAGATACAATAGCCATTCTTTTATTAATTACCTTTCTCAAAGCATATTTCTCTACCTTTTGCTCAATGTATGAAGAATGATCCTTAAAAGAATTCATTGAAAACTTCAACTTATATTTTGAAGGAAAGGAAGGTTCTATGTTTACCTCTCATAAACCTTCCTAAATAATTTTCACTACATCATCAATTAAACTAGTCTTCTTCATGTATTTCTGCAAAATCTCCTTTCTTTCAGAGACATGCAAAATATCACCAATTTGTAGATTATGGAGGGGATAAATGTTTGAAAAATCAACTTGCCCCTCATGAGTGGGAATCTATAGAAGTTGAGGTGTTACCATATGTTGAAACTGCATCTACATTCTGAGTAGGTCCTTGAAAGAATTTAATGAAGAAGAACCTTGACCTATAGAAGCATCTTGCTTCTCAAATACCTTCTCCTCTACATCTTGAACTTTTCAAGAGTGTCCCCTTTCTTTTTTTCATCATGTCCTAAACTCTCCAAAGGACCAACACCAACTTATCCTTGATTTTCTACATCTTGTACATTAGTATTCACCGGAAGAGCAATCTCCTCATTTTTCTTTTCATCACATTTAGTCACATTGCCCTCAAAAATTGATAGATCTATGTCTTAAGTAGACACATCAGGTATATATCCTGTAGAATAATTTCATCTGCGGGAACTTGATCCTTAGAACTCACCTTAGCCATATTTCTAGGTCGTGGCCAGCATTTTCTCCATCTTCATGAATATGGTGAAAATATTGTTCACTTCCCTGAAGGAAAAGAAAGCACTTTGCTCCATTTTGGGCTTTGTATCTTTTCAACTCCACCATCTGCATTCTTCAGGCATCGTGCCGTAAAACTGGCATTCTTTTTTGATGTATGCCTTGACTATAATAGATCAACCTTTCAATTCTGAGTGAATTTCTTAAGATAACATCTTGGCATTTACTTTATCATAGTGAAATTAAATCATTGTTTTCCTTCAGTGAAAAGCACTACCCATTGTGATAACTAGGTCATTCCCTATGAATATGTCAACCATGAACCCTTGAAGTAGTGGTGTCTTTTCCTATTAACTATTCATCTCCAATATGCTTTTATATTGAAGATTAATAAGGTATACTATGAGATTCCTTGTGCCATTATGAACCTCAATTGTTCTCTGCAAGATCACTAGTTATCACATTGTCCCATTTATCATTTATGCTTACAAACCTCTACCTTTGAATGGTTATCCATTACCATACTTTGTAAGCATTATCATGACTATCTAATGAAATCTCTAACCTTGATATCTTAGGATGGAAAAAACCTCATATTATGACTTCTTGAAATAAATGTTTGTCATTTGTGATAGTGATCTTAACCCACCCACTGACATGAGTGATGAATACTTATCTCAATGAGATCAAATGGTTGCATGTATCTTGTCACTATCTTATGCCAAATTGACTGAACATTGTTGTTTTTTCAACACATCATTTAAATCTTGTAGACTGCCCTAAAAAAATTTGTAAGGGACTATCCTTGCATTTGAAAATTCACTTAATTAAAGCAACTTAGGACAGTCACTTTTGATCATGTTGGAAACACTATCCATTTGCATTTGATCACTTGCTTAAATGGCCTAATGGCTATCTTTTCAAAGCAATACTCTTCCTTAAGAAAAATCATGGATGATCATTTAACTACAGAAAGATCTGGAATGGTATCTTGATCATGCCCAGCCTTATTGTCACTTTAAAACCATTGTGTTGACAAACCTATGATTATTCTCCTAATCCTTATTCTTAGTTTGTCATGCAATGAGATCCTCAAAGCAAGCTTAACAACCCCATGTTCCTAATATTCTTTTAAATGTAATGGTTGCCCTACTTCTGTCAAGCTACTCACTATCGTTGCAGATTAGAGACCCTCTTTTCATTGGAAACTTTAAAGACATATGTATTACTGTTCCTAGAGCTCTTTTCACTATTGTGAGTCATTGTTCTCATCAAGTTCTGGTGTATAAGGTTGCATTCCACCATAGTCCTCTATTGTATTATAGAAGCACCTAATTGAAGAGAATTGCCCTTTATGGATTCATGGCTTGTTGATTGTGCTTTGATACTACTTATGTCCTCCTGTCAAAGGCAGCAAATTCTACACCATCTGATTTATGTTCCATGTCTGGTTTTTATTGGGTTCCATGTGCCAATTTTGTTGTGTATTTTCACCATTATGATAGAAATCATCTATTTCTTGGGAAGAGACAAACTATTTTCCTCCTTAAATGCTTGTTGTTCATGTGCCTCTATCTCATCGTGCATTCAAAACTATTGTCATACTTTATCAACAAACCTCAGCTCATTGGAGTAATGTGTTAATTTTGAAGTCTTGCAAACCCAGATAAAATGGGTTCATTAAGAATATTGAAAGACATATCCAATAGAGTAATATTTCCAAGAAGAAATGACTACCCCTTTGATCAACATGATGGTAGCCTATTGTTCGGTTCATTATGAAAAGATAAAGAGTAATCTTTCTTGATAATTTACACAGTTTTTGTTGCATCTTTTGAATCTGATAATGAAAGTTGATCAAATGGTATGATTCCATATTGATTTAATGCATCAAGAATAGGTTTATCATCAATTTTATCAAGTTGCTCAATTTTGCTTACATTCCTACCCCTCTTAAAACACAAGAGGGAAACATGTTGGGCTCAACCCTTGTGGGAACCACATTTTACTCCACATGCTATAACCAAATGAAACAAAATAGTAACAAATATTTAACCTATACTTGCACAATGAGCAAACATGCTAGATAAAACAAAGCATATGATAGATGTGTTTGATAACTCTCTTATTTTCTTGGACACCTATGATATGCTATCTATTTTAATGTTTATAAGGATTAGATTATATGTTTGTGGATGTTTTCCTATGTACTAATTGGTGATCCTTCATTGCTCTAACCAACTCTCTTCTCACAAATGCAAGAAACCTTGGAGCAACAGGGGGCAAGCAACAACTAGAAGCTAGATGGGCAGGAGGACTAAAGTTGATGCAAGGAAACTCAACCAGGATTCGTCATTCAAGCAATGATAGGTCCTCCTTTACATATGCATTTTCTTTTATTTGCAAATGTATATTTTTTTCTTTATATGCATTAAAATCATCAGTCCCTTAGCTTGTGAGGGACACTATACACTTATGATTATCAATAAAGATTACCTTTACAATAAATTTTGACTCTCTTATGTATTGTATGCAATTGCATAATCAAATAATGTAGTCTTTTGATAATTTCTTTTATGCATATCAATGAAACTTAGCAGAAAATAATGTACCCTTTTGTTTCACTTTGTAAAAGCATAACAGTTCCACCTGATTTAGCTGGAAACAAAATCATGTAATAGGTCCTTTTACTTATTTTTGATCAAATATATTTTTCTCATTTGTATTTCCCATATTAGGTACTTGTGGATCAATATCAACTTCATTGTGCAAATAATTGATAATTTTCTTTGTGGCCTCTTCAATATTATTATGGATCTTCCTTTTTACACTTTCATCCAAGCTCATTAGTAGATCTATTCTCCTTTAGTGCAGAGCTCCTTGACTTGTCTCTAGACAATATTTTTCTTTTCTTCTTGGGAGATAGAGACCCTGGAATTGTCAATTACTTGTTTCATTTCATCATCCACCTTGATAGCTTCTTCTCTTCTCTGTATCAAAGCCTCAACAAGGCTATCTAGAGCTTTGTCAACAATATCATTGAAGGGAATGTTCTTGAGAATATATTCAATGAATGCCTTCTCAATTATTTTCATGTCTTTAGGAAGGACATCTAGATGTAGCTCCATTGTATCATCCAGTAGGATATACTTAATAATTCCATTTAACATGGCCCCAAAATCAAGTGGTTCATGTGTAATCGAAGGGGTTTTCTCAACATCCTATTTTCCAATATTCTTTCCTTTCTTCTTTTGCAAGGAGATATCTTCTTTTTCATCTTCTTCAACATCATTCGATTCTTCCTCACTTTTCTTCTCTCTTTTCCTTCCTTTTAGGCCTAGCATGTCCATATTTAGTGGTTTTTTTTCTCTAGAGGAGTTGTAGGGTTGCAGAGCATATGTAACAATAGAGGAAGATCTACCTAATCTCCTTGGACCTTGACTGAATTTCTGAGGAACAACTTTTGCAATGGAAACCTTCGTAGGAATATTAGATATATTCATTGAAGAAGTACCCAATATCTTGTGGAGCTCAAATTTATCTTTTATCTTTCAATACCATGGAGCAACAATCTCCTTAAGCACTCTTTCCACTTTCTTTTCATTGGATTCTTCTCTCTACTTCTGGTAAATCTCATCCATAATTTCTCTATATGTATCAAATCTTTTTAATTTTGGATCCTTAGGTTTTGACAACAGAATGTCTACATAGCCATGTACAAATTTATTCTCAACCTCATAGGGCAACTCAGATATCCATGAGGTTCTAGGTTCCACTTCTTCCATAAAACAATGATCCTTGTTCACCATAAAATTTATCTCATTTTCATACTTCCAAACCAAACTATATGGTATCCTATATCTTCTTTACATCTCATTTTTCAAATTATTGAAAAATCCCCAATAGAAAGTAGTGAAAGCTTGCTCATTCTAAAAACATTTCATGTGTTTGTTTAATCTGTGTTTCTACCAAAGTGAATTTGTCCAACATTTTACCCTTAAAACCTGGTAACTCATTCAAAAATAATAAATTAAGGCATATAATCAAATAACCAAACCTAAAATTATAATTTGTTTCTTATTTTCGCCGAGTTCTCCATTGGCTGCTCTCTTAAAAACTCACATAGATCAAAGTTGGAACCTTCTTTTACTAGTTGATGTGTGATGTAAATTGCAATGGTGGTTGACTCCTCTTTGTTTGTGAAATAGATCTTATATGCAATCTCCATTGATGCATATCGGACATTAGGATCAATGATATCATTAACCATTAGGGTTGCTTATCAAATTTAGCAATGGTGAGCTCCATAACTATTTCATTCTTCACATATTTCAGCATCGAGACTGGTTTGAAGGCACAAACACTAGTAACTTCCCTAATTGCATCCTTTATAATCATGTAGGGATTTTTAAGCCAAATGAAATCCCAATGAATGTGGCTCAAGATAATTCTTACTCATTCCTTGCTTTCATAGAAGTCTAGAAAATATTTCCAAATTTCTAAGCCTTTTGTAGAAATATTCACATACTTTGACTTGTATACTCCATTCTCATTTAGCAACTCATGTCAAACCATTTAAAAAGAAGAGGTATTTTTAATCTCATTCAATTGGGCATGGATGTAGATCCTTATATCCTCGTAGTACACAACATCCACTAGAACTTTTGAAAATGCGTTATCTTTTTCCACATCCATTGCTTTGAATGGAAACTTCTTGTATTTGGGCCTTGGCATCTCAACAACATCAATGACAATTGGTGTATCCATGATACCTCTTTTAGATACTAGAGTTTTACAAGAAAAACCAAAGAGATACCTGTGAAAACTACCGTTAGGGTTTGCACGCAACACATTGAAAATATTCTTCAATTCTTTATCTCTTGCACACACTTGATATAGTTCAAATGAGATCAATTTTGATCAAATGCACACCAACCCTAGTTTCTTCGCATTGAATGCATTTCTTACTAGCAGCTTTTTACTTTCTATGATATCATAAAGACCCATAATATTTCACCACACTTCTGTAGAGAGTGTATTTGCTCTGAAACCTTGAGCAAACATATTAATGTCACCAATAACCATTATGTTGAATAAGTCAACATTTCATGATTTACAAGGGCTTGAAAATATTTGCAATTGCAACTCCCCACAAGCGAATACTTTCTTTTCAGTTACCAGAGGACTCATGTGCACCTTTAAAAATTCATTCTTTACTTCACTGTCTTCCTTCCTTTGTTGATTAGTGTCCATCTTCTTTTGCAAAGAAAAAGTTCTTATATTCTTTTCTTTGCAAAACCTTACAATGTGTCATGGTTTATTATAGTTGTAGCAGGTGATACTAGCTTGTAGAGCATAATTATTTCTTCTCACATTTGATCTATAGTCAGCATCCCTATGACCAAACTTGTTGCATGTGCAGCAGTAATCGTAGAAGGATTAAGAAGTCATAGAATTACTATTCCTTATCATTTTACTTTTGCATTCATTGGCCTTATGAACAAATTTATTGCAAGCATAGCACTAACCATGAAATGATTGAGAGTCCATCCCATTTTACCTTGGAGGCTTAAATGAATTTTGAATCATCTTGATTCTACACTCAACTACCTTATGACCAAGCTTATTACAAGTGTTGTACTTACCATTGAACTTGATAGGAGCATTTTATTTAAAGGTGGGCTTTCTAAAGTTCATTTTCTTGTTCTAGATAGGAATGAATCCTTCTTCTTTCTTATTGTCTTGATTTGTCTTTGCATCCCCAAAATATGTCTCCTTAGGTTTTTTAGTGCAAAACTTCTCTTCCATTGTTCTAGGTATTCCTTTTGCTTTGAAGTTGTCATATAGGTTAGCAGGTGCATTGTTCATATGAATTTTCCCTTTTTCAAAACAAAGCTGAGATTTTTGTTTATATGGCTTTTTATATTTAATAAACTCACCAAGAATTATAAAAGATCCTCTTATTTTTAGACCCTTTTCAATTTGCTCTTTTGATTTTTCAAGTTCTTTTCTCAAAGAGACAATCTCTTCCTCAAGCTTTAAATACTCAACATTTTTATCATTGAGCTTGGTATTCAAGCAATCCTCAATCCTTTTTCCTTATTCAAATTTGAATTTTAAATTTTAGATCACATTTTTAGCTTCTTTGATTTTAGTCCCACATCCATTTCCTCCTTCTATTTGAGCTTTCAATTTGCCAATCTCTTCTTTTGATTCTTTATATTTTTCCTTCAATTTGTCAATTGTCTCTTTTGATTTTTCTAGCATCTCATATTTGATATTTTTCAATCTTGCTTCATCTAAATATTCAAGAGAAAATCAGAGTTCTCCTTCAAAATTAACTTTACAATCATCTTCATTGATGTCCCAACCTTCAAGTTTCATTGCTTCTAGATATGGTTTTGGAATGAACATATCATGATCTTTACTATAGACCCCATGTGTTCAAGTGTAGGATCTACCTCAGTTGTTAAGCTTCTCAAGGAACTTGGCTCTGATACCAATTGTTGAACATACTATAGTGCTAAGAAGGGGGTGAATCAGCATATATTAAAACTTAATCATTCCCATTTGTAGATTACACTTAATCCTTTTATCTATTTTTTGGACCTTTGCCTGTACAGAGGCTAGCACATCCTTGAGACACCAATACATTGCACTAGAGTTTGAGATTCGTGATGCCTTCCTCAGATAATGAGTTATTTGGGTAGCAGGTTGAACCTTTGAAACCGACTCTTCTGACCTTGTGAACATCTAGTTTTAGCAGAAGGAAAGGGGGCAAGCTATTTTCCCTTTCTTTTTAGCATCAATACTTTGTTTTTTTTTATCTATCTAGCAAACCCAAGGTAGTTTAGGGAAACCCATTCCTTGGGGCTCTTCTATGACTTGGAGTCTCGAGGGTGACAAGTCCCCCTTCTCTACACATTCCAACAAAATTTTCCCTAAGGGCAAGTGAAAGTTGTTTTATGTTGATCTTCAGTAGCAATACAAATTGAATTAATTAGAAAATCCATCTATTAAGGACAACATTTCATGCCCAACCATTAAATCCATAATAATGTCTATGTTGGGTAGGGGAAAATCCTCCTTAGGACAAGCTTTACTTATATCTTTGAAATTTTTGCATATACGGATGCCCCTAGTAGGTTTATTAACTGGAACTAGGTTGGAGTGCCCACTCAAGATAGTCAATTATTCTAATGAATCTAACATCCAACAAATTTTGAAGCTCAACCTTGACCAATAAGGCTAATTTCATATGCATCTTATGAAGTTTTTTTTTTATTGGTTTTGATAGGGAAAATTGTCAAATGATGAGCTACCACCTTAGGGTCAAGGCCTGGCATGTCCACATAAGACCACACAAAATTTATAATTCTATTTTTAAATAATTCCATGAAGTCCTCATTCTCTTTTGGTGATAAAGATGCTGCAAAATGTGTTACCTTAGGATTTTTAGTACCCAAGTTTTCTTCTTATGAATCTTATATCAAGATAAAAGATTTCTCTTGATACATCTAGGCATGATAGGAAGGTCATGGTTGACGAGCTTTACAATTGGCTAGTTTCCTATTGTTGTTTCATACTTTTTATCATTACTTTTTGCTAAGATTTAAAACATTACCAAGACCTTTCATATACTTTTGAGTAGTTTTAAGCATTTGGAATAAAAACATGTTATGTTAATATGTGTATGTATGATTTATGAATGTCCATGAAATTTAGTAGGATTTTGTGTTTAATTTATAATTGTTAATAACAAGAATGCCTTAGGAAATAGGACTAAAATTTGCAACAAAAGATATCCCTCAACCTGGAACAATAGGCTTCCCAATCCATAACATAAGGACTACAGTTCGTTGTAAAGGAATCAACTATATGCAATGCGGGCACTTTCAAAGGAAGATGGAGGTGATCATTTAATTGTTAGTTTGTTAATCATCATTCATTATTTGTATCTTTCAATAAGACAACCAAGAGAAGAAGTCTATTCTCAATCAGACTATGAATTATGACAGAGTTGTTCTGTTGAGCATATTTTATGTTATAAACGATTAATTTTGTTGGGCATAGAATCCTTGTTTGATTTTCATACTCCTATTTCAGTAGTTATTTTTTTTGTTTTAAAGACTCAATGTTCTTCCTATTCTTGAGGAAGAGTTGACATATGTTCTTTAGTTTATTTTTAGTTCATGAATAATGGGACTCCCTCACGGACCCTATATAGTGGGATACTCTGTCAAGGAGGAGATCTGATAGTGTTAGAATGGTAGAAGATAATATGTATGTTATCGAACAATATTTCCAACCGATTTCTCGCTAGATTTTGTGTAACTATTTTATGTTTAGAATGCAATAAAATAGAATTGATTTGATAATATTTTTTGCTAAGTAAGTGAGTGATTGAAAAAATCTTGTGGAAGCAACAACTCAAGAAAGGGTCACTTGAGGTATTACTGAACCACTTCAATTTAAGTTATTAGATTAGATTATGCATTATGAGTTTCATTGATACTTTCTAGTTTATATGATTGTGAATGAATGTGTTACAATTCCTAAATTAGAATATTTAGATAGATATTATATTTCATACTCCAAAGGTTAACTAAGTTAGGACACACTGCAACATAACAGTTAGTTAGTTACATTCTTAAGAATTAGGTACCTGTTGTAGAAGGTAGTAGTTTATATTCCTTTACTTTGTTTTGAGAAGTAGCAGTTTATTCCGATTTAAAGCCTTTATTACATTTGTATGTTTTTTGTTCACTTATACTCAATCAATATAGGATAAGTAGAATCCATGAATGCATATATATTTTCAGCACTATCTAAAGCTTACAAATCCCTAGTTGATGATTTAATGTAACCCTCCTGCGAATGATTAACTACTTAGTTTAGGGATCCTCAGGTCCATTGTTCTATGTGTGTACCCATTAGTACCAAGTTAATTAGGCATTAGAGGAAGCTAGACAAAGGTTCTCATTTTCTTCTTCAAATAATGATAGAGCATGCTTTCCCTTAAAGGTTTTCCTTATACATTTAATTGTTTTTTGCAAGTGAGAGGTTTTGAAGTTTCACCAAAATATGATTTCTCATCAAGCTCAATGACAAAACCACCCTTATGATCACCCAAAGGTATAGTTTCTCTTAATCCCATAAATTATGTGTAGTGGCCTCGTCATTTTGGAATGTATCTAGAACTAGTGGACCTTGTTGATCCCAATTTATAAGTTGAGGATAAATAAGTGAAATCTTTTTAGAGTGTGATGATGGGAAAGTAAATGATATGGAAAATAAGGTGAAAATTGAATGTTCTTGAAATAGATTTATGATATGCATGGAGTCTTGAAAGGTATTATAATTAGGAGTTTCAACCACGGGAGAAGCCTTAGTACCTTTAGTTAGATTATATTTTAGCTTGAAAGGTACCTTATTAGGGGAGTTATATTCAAGCCCTTCATTAAGCCTTCTTGTGATAGATAGGGGCCCAATGATTCCTTGTTCTTGACATTCTAGGCATTTACCTTGATAACCCATGTTCTTAATTATTCAAAGTCCTTTAGGATAGTTTTTCATAGGTGGAATAGGGACATGATCCTCTTCATCCTTATATAATCATGTTGAGACATCATCTTCAATATTTTCTTTTTCTAATTCACCCCACTTTCAGAATGTGGTAGATCTAGATTTGATAACCACAGTTGATATATATTGTATAAGTATAGGTCTACCATATGTTTTAGGTGAAACAGGGAGTTGGCCCACAAAGAAATATTTTTTATATTATGTTACCTCAATTTTTGGTTATGAAAATTCTAAATATTCCCCTGTCAAGATGCCAGCAAAACCTGTGTTATTTGTGTAGAGGTGTCTTTTCTCTGTGCTTTTAAATCAAATAGGTTGAGAATTTCAAGCCACATTGTTTTCTTTTATTGAGTCCTAAAATTTTGCAACTTATGTCTCCCTCTAAAGCAACTATGCTCTATACGAGCTAGACAAATTCATTTGACAAAACAAGGCAGTAGAGGACAATGCCCTTGTGGAGATTAATGGTGTTGCCAAATGAGATAATAAACCATTATCAACGCTTGATTGGAAGTTTAGAAATATGTGGCCAAATATGTTCCCTAAACTTGAAAATGCCTTTATGCTTATGTAGATAACCATAAACTGTGAGACAATGCAAAAATTTGGTGGCCAAATTGCATGCTACTGTTATCAACTCTTGATTCAAAGGTTGAAGAAATTTGTTAACTAAACTTCCAATCAAGCGTTGATAACAGTAGCATATATTTTGGCCACCAAATTTTTGCATTGTCTCAAAGTTTATGATTATTTACATAAGAATAAAGGAATTTTCAAGTTTCCAACTCTTCTTAAGGTTTCCCTTGATGTGTCTATAGGCTCAGACTGCTTGCATCAAAATAACATTATTCGTAGAGACCTTAGAGCATCTATTCTCTTGATAGATGAACTTGGGACTCGAAGGAAACCATCGATTTGACACCAGAGTAGTAGTAAGAGCATTGAGGTTTTTCAATAATGATGTGCTTGAAGACTTGGATAGACTAGCCCACACATAGGTTAAATGTCAAAGATTGTCTTATGATCAACCTTTTATGTGGGAAATTGTAGATGGTTTAAACATTTGCTACAAGGAAAAAAGGGAGTTTTAGAATCCCTCCATTCCATCAATGACAAAGACACAAGTTAGGTTCCCAATGTCAAAACTTTGCTTTTGAATGGTGATGAAGATATTTGCACTGCTTGATCATTCCCTGTGCTACATTTAATGCCTCATACTCACTAGTCAATGAAAATAATAAAGCATAACACATAATTTCCCCACAAACATGAGTGGAAGTATGCAGGATCAAAATTTGGGACTCCATTAGGTTAATTCTCAGTAGGATATGAAGACATCAAATAGAAAGAGATTATGGAGTTGCGAAAAAGATTAATTTCACCATTAAATTTAGCACTTTATAGTTATATATTAAACTAATGATACATTTTTGTCTCAAGAAGTTACAACCAAGAAATGTTTAAGCAAAAAGAATAGAGGAAAATCAGGAAAAAGCATATGTTGTGGAATTTATACTAATTATTTCTCCTACCATCTACTTTTCCACCTAAGGTTGAGTCATTTGGTTTCTTATATTCTTATCCTTCTATGCAAACATAAATGAGTGAATATACGAATGATTTTGTAATCAAAAGACCAAATTCTTTTATGGAAGAATTTGAAGAGTCATTCAGTGGAAAGAATATATTAATTCTTTGTAAAAAATCAAGTTCAAGAAGCAATTATGGTAATGGAAGAGTCTTGTTGGAGTGAATAAATGTCTTGTACCTAGTTATTTCACTTACTAGGGACTTAGGGGAAATATTCACATGTTAAGTTTACTAAGGTCCTAAGATTCTTGCTAGAAGGTGTTAGTTGTCATTAGTTGTTATCTTATCTTTTGACTTGTTTCACATGTGACCTAGGTAACTGTGATAAGTTGTCTCGTGTCATATGATTAAGACACTTGTCACAATCCTATGACATCTTGTATCTCACCTTGGCATATTGATCTTATGAGTATTTTGTGCTTTCCATAGGCCTTTAGATCTTGGGTAGCTATCTCTATAGCCAAATCTTACATGGTATCAGAACAAGTTGAGTGCCTTTGGTTAGTCTTTTGGGAGATCTTGAGTGCAAATATTGTATTTTCTTGAAGCATTGAGTATGCCCTTCTCTTGCATCTTTTGATGATATGGAGAATCAAAAAGGTGTGATAGAAATACTAGATTTTGTGGGGGTTCATTTTTTGGCTTTATATTGCAGGCACGTTTTTGGAGCTTGTTGCATCAAATTTGAGCTCACCTTTGCGTTTGAAGTGCCTAACAAGTTAGATTTGCCTTTTGTTTTGTCCTAGTTGGACATGGAGGCCAAATCTACAAGGTTTTGAAGATTGAAGGTGGGTGCCATATCTAGGAGGTAGCTACCACTTCAGAGCATTTTGAGCCAAAAAGAATGCTGCCATCGCACTCAGAAGGGCCAAAAACCCATAAATCGACTATCAAATCATCGAATTTGGACAAAGTTGTCCGCTAAGGCAAAAAAATTGTTGGTTGAGTCGTATGACCTAGCCATTATTATAATCGGTATGAATTTATTTTATTTTAAAATAATATTATTTTCTACGAAAATATTTTGTAAAAAAAAATATCAAAAAAATTTATTTCACAGTTTTTATTTAATTTGCAAAAGTTTTTTTTTTTTTTAAAAGGAAGATTCTGCTACAAGTACTGCTTGTGCAATACCTGTGCGGATCTCATAGTACCCTTGCACTCGGGTACTCTACCCTGCCACCATGTGTCCTCCATTCATTTGCTCACAGTGACCCCATGCTATCCCCTCTTCCGGCGATCAAACCCGATAGGTAGCTGGTCCTTTTCAAAAATCCGATAGAAAATAATACTCGGTGGTAATATATAAGGTGAATGAAATAAAACTATCTAAGAAAGATTTCATTGGTAGCAAACTAAACAACAAAAGCATATTCTAATTCCATTGAAGATTCTGGTCGACCAGCCAAGCAGGCGACGGTCAAACGGTCATCATTTTTAATCACAGGGTCCAGTGAATATTCTCACAAGATAGGGTCAACGATGATTTCAACATCCTTAAGAATTTTTTGGACCCCCTTCCATTGAAGCTTTTGATTTTGTAGTTCATTTTCAAACATTGATATCTTGAGCTTACGACCTCCTTTCTTAGTGTAATTTTTTTTTATTTGGGCTAATTTTTCATGCTCTATGCGCTAGTGTAGACGGTTTCTGATTTTTATACACATATTTTTCAGAAAATTTAATTTGTCACAGGTGTTTCTGAGCTGTCACCATTTTTAAACTTCTTGGGCTCCCTTCGGGCTCACACATACTCCTTTTTAGGTGATTTTTTTTAAAGTGCATATTTTTTGAGAACTTCACAATGGTGATGTCAATTTGTATTCATTGTGAGCAAAAATTATACTTTCAACACATAGCCTTATTTGGCTTATTTTGGCAATTGTAATGCATAGATCACAATTTGATCTTTTGCATGTTGATCATAGTTTCATCTTGCCTTATTGTGGAAATTGTAAGCATTGAAATCAAATTGTCACTTAGCTAGTTCTTGCAAGTGGCAATTGTAACCGCACTAAGTATAAAGTGCCAAATCATTTGCTTAGGGGGATTCTTTAATTGAGTGAATTTGGGGGGATTGTGTTGTGTGATTGTGCTCTGAAGTTCTCTCTTGTGCTCTTCATATTTCAACCATGGGTCATCCTAAGTTTCCTCTTTTAACTCCACTTAACTATGCAACATGGAAAATAAATTCATGGAGTAAACTAATGGAAAAATGACTAATTCACTACATTGATGGATCCATTCCATAACCAACTGATCCAAACTTAAAAAGTGAATGGATCATTAAAAGTATTGTGGCTCTTGGAACTCTCAAGAAATATGTTTCTCATGATCTCATATTTTATATTGATAAGTGTAAATCAGCTAAAGAAGCTTGGGATAAACTTGCTCAATTGTATGGCAAAACTAATGAGATTAGGGGATACAAACTTGATGATGATCTCACTGATCTAGATCCAAAGAATTTTGATACAATCCAAGACTATATAACTAAGGCTAATGAATTAAGAGCACAACTCAAAGATTGTGGTATTGATAAGAAGGATGCACAGTGTCTTCAATTTGTTGGACAAGCTTCCTTCAGAATATGCAACATTTTTTTCAAGTTTTTAGACTCATCGGTTGACTATGGAAAGTGCCTACACTACACCTTCATTTGATTCATTTACAGAGATGTTGATGCCTAAAAAAACAAAGTTGATCACTATGGGTTTTTTGAAGTCATCCAAGTCACAAGCTTTGGTCGTAGGACATGGGTCAGCATCCAATAAGAGAAGGAAGTAATCAAAGAATAAGCCACACAAAGATCGAGCACAATCCTCTTCTCCTTGTTGGGAATATGATGTCATTAAATTGCAATCCTCAACATATTTCATGTATCTCCTAAGTCCTTGGAAAGTTTTCCCCAACACTAGGATTAGAAAGAGATTAAATTTGAATGAAATGAACATGTAAATTGACATTTGGAATTATTCCTAAATGATAGGAACATGTGGGGATGCCCAAGAAGAGCTCCTACAAAATAGGAGCACATGGGGTGCCCACATGGAAGGTAGAACCCACCTTGCTTAAGTTAACTATTTGGAGGATTGATAACACTTTAGTAATGCATGTAAAGATCCTACAAATTAGGGATTGATATTTACATGAGTGGAGTTCAGTTCAATTCAGTTTAATTCAATTTAGTTCAATTCAGTTTAGTTCAGTTCAGTTCAGTTCAATTATGGTTTAGTTATCTTCAGTTGCATGTAGTTATTTTGAGTTGAATGCTAGTTGACTATAGTTGACTTCAGTTGCATGACTAATGACTTCAGTTGCATAATAGATAACATATGGAGTTAAGTGGGGATGATCAATCATGCATAATTTTTGCATGAATTGGTGGAGAGATATGTTTTAGTTAACTAAGATTGACTTGGACCCACCTTGGGCGTCCAAGTTGGCATCTTTTAGTTAACACCTTTTGCATGAGAAGATATTTACAAGGCTCAATTAAGTGGGCCCATTCTTGGGCACCAACTTTGAGGTGACGCTTGCAAGATATTTTCTTGACCAATGTTTTGTTAAGAGTTCAATTTGGGGTTCCTAAATTGAGGAAGACTTTGGTTTGATCACAGATCACATTGTGGAACTCTACTTGCACAATCTAGGCATAGATTTTTGAGAGGAGCTTTATGCTATTGTATTTGACAAATCCAATGAGTTTACATGCTCATTAATTGTCTATTAATTTTAGCAAGTGTATGAGAGTTCCATGGAGTTTATTGCAGGTTGTGAAGAAGGATTGTTGAAGGAAAGGAAGCATATCAATCAAGGATTGATAAAGTATTATTGTAATCTTGTTCTAAGGTTAAATAATATAAGCACTATTGATTCTGGTGGAGTTTTTTCCCGAAAGGGTTTCTCCACGTATATGTTGTGTCACTTTTATCTTCTTGTCTCATTCTTCTACAATCTTCTATCTCTTTCTATAATTGGTAAAATTGATTTAAACAGATTAATCATTCACAAAGAATTGTGACAAAGAACACTTAATTAGATCTATAGTCTCATAGTTTTACAAGTTTTAAGCTACAGTATTACCTCCATTTTCAAGACTCCTCAGCAAGGAGACTCTTCATCATCTTCCAAGAAGGGGAGTTCACAAAAGAAGGAGAAACTAACTTGTGCATATTGCAAGAGAGTTGGTTATGATAAGCATCATTGTAATGTTAAGAAAGTTGATGAATTGACTAATATCCTCAAGAAGAATAACATCAATTTTCCATCTTCCTAAAAAAGGAAGCATCTCCTCCTTCTTCACAATCAAAGAAAGGAAAAGGACAGGTACTTGTTTCAGCCACAGGATTATCACAGCAATGGAAACTTGACTCGGGTGCTACACATCACATGGGTTCTAACAAAGAACAATTTTCTTCTTTGGAGCCTTATGTAGTACCACACATTCTTACAGGTGATGACACTAAGGTGGAATTTGTTGGAAAATGTGTGTCCCTAACTTGTGTGCCAATATTCTTTTAGTCTACCAAATCACTCATCTTGGGAATGGTAAGAAAGTTAAGTTTTCTCTAAACATAGTTGTGGTCAAAGATCTTGAGGATAATGCCTTGGTTGTTGTGGGAAAGGCCAATCATGAGTCTCAACTATATCAATTTTCTCACTTTGTGCGACATTCTCCTTCTAAATCATTGCTTACTCATTCATATTCATAAGTTATGGCATGATTGGTTTGGAAATCTTAACTACCACTATCTTCAGCAGTTTAACTCACAGAATATGGTCACAGGTCTCCCTCACATCAACTTTTTAGATGGTGTATGTCCAAGTTGTGCTATGGGTAATCATCCAAAAGATAAGTTTGATAAAGGGAATTCTTGGAGGGATTTAGAAGTTCTTCAATTGATTCACAGTGATCTAGCAGGCCCATTTCCAGTTTTATCCTCTAGCAAGGCTTGTTATGCACTCACCTTCATTAATGACTACTCCAGATTCACTTGGGTCTACTTTCTTTGCCAAAAGAATGAAGTCTTTGAAAAGTTTCAAACCTTCAAGGCTCATGTTGAGAAGCAATCTAGAAAGCATATCAAGATTCTTCATGCTAAAAATGGTCGAGAATATGTGAACCACAACCTTCTACAATTTTGTACTCTTGAAGGGATCGATCTTCAACATTCACTTGCATACACACTAAAACACAATGGTGTTGCTGGAAGGAAAAACAAGACCCTTAAGGAAATGGCTAGCTGCATCATTCATGCTCATTCTCTTGGTCCAGAATTTTGGGCTAAAGCCATTAATTGTGCTACACACATTTAGAATCGGGTTCCCCACAAGGCATTGAAAGGCATGAATCCTTTTGAGGAGCTTGGTGTGGTAGAAAATTGATTGTGCGACGTTTTTGAGTTTTTGGCTCTCTAGCTTGGGAATGCATTCCTCTAGAGAAGCGCAAGGCATTGGAACCTCAAAGTAGGCCTTGCATCTTTATTGGATATCTAGATGGTGTCAAAGGGTTTCGACTCTTGGATCTAGAGTTGCATGAGATCTTCATTGAGGGAAGTGTTCACTTTGAGGAAAGCTCTCCTAGCTTGACCTCTAATCTTCCTCATCCTTCCTCCACAATGGACTCAGATGATTCTACCTCACCTCCTACTCATAGGGTTGCACCTTCGCAGGGTTCTCATTCTAAGGTTCATGATTCTCATCCTTCATCCCCATCATCTTCACAACCTCGTTGGGCTTGACAAACTCTCGAGTCAATAGGCCATCTTGTTGGGGATCCTGCAGACACTCAAAGGACTCGGTCACAACATCAACATCTTTGACATGTCTACATTGCTACTGCTTTAGATCCACAATCCTTCAAGGAGGCATCAGGCATTCCTGAGTGGGATTCAACAATGGAGGATGAGTATAGTTCCTTGATGAGGAATCACACATGGGACTTAGTTCCTCTTCCTACGGGGAGATAAATGGTTCAATGCAAGTGGATCTATCAGACTAAATATGCAGTGGATGGAACAGTGGACAAGTTCAAAGCATGACTTATAGATAAAGGTTTTTCACAGGTTCCTAGTATTGATTATGCGGAAACCTTTGCCCCTGTTGCTAAGATGAACTCCATTCACTTAACGCTTGCCATTGCAGCAGCTCATGGATGGGTTTTCCATCATATGGATGTGAAGAGTGCATTTCTTCAAAAAAATCTTGCAGAGGAGATTTATATGGAGCAGCAATAGGGATTTTTTTAGGATTCTTTTTTGGTTTGCATATTGTAGAAGTCTCTTATGGCCTCAAATAGGCCCCTCGGGCTTGGTATGCCAAGATGGATCCTTTCTTCTCTTGATAGGATTCTCTAGGTGCCACTCAGATTCAAATGTCTATATTTTATGACAAGATGACTCTCACTTGCTTCTTGTTCTTTATGTTGATGATTTGATCATTATAGGGAGTTCATCCTCCATCATTGGTAGAGTCAAATATTCTTTGCATGACAGATTTTCTATGACTAACTTGGGCCTCTTACATTACTTTCTCAGGATTGAGATCACACAATCCTCTTTTGGGATCTCTCTTGCTCAACCCAAGTATGCTCTTGACCTTCTAGCTCAATTCCACATGATTGATTGTAAGGCTGCACCTACTCTCTTTCTATTAGGAGTCAAACTTAAGGCCAAGCATTCCACTCCACTAGTTGATGCCACTTTGTATCGTCGACTTGTTGGGAGCCTCATCTACTTGAATCACACATGCCTTGATATTTCTTTTGCAATTGGCATGGTTTCACACTTCATTCAAGAACCACATGAGCTTCATTGGAAAGCCACCAAACATGTATTGCATTGCATACAGGGTACACAATATTATGGGATTCACTATGCAGTAGGTACAAGATTCAACTTTGTTGGATATATTGATTTTGATTAGGTTGGTGATCTTGATGATCATAAGTCCACTTCTGGCTATAGATTTCACCTTGGTTTTGGGCCCATTTGTTGGTAGAGTAAGAAGTAGCATTTTATTTCTCTCTCTTCAACTGAGACT
This sequence comes from Sequoia sempervirens, assembly GCA_007258455.2. Taxonomy (NCBI): domain Eukaryota; kingdom Viridiplantae; phylum Streptophyta; class Pinopsida; order Cupressales; family Cupressaceae; genus Sequoia; species Sequoia sempervirens. Next base: position 378,273,261 of record VDFB02353493.1, read on the forward strand.
GAGTATCAAGGAGTTGTTAATGTTGCTATTGAGGCTATTTGGCTTCAGAATATTCTGACTGACTTTGGGTTCACCATTCCACGGTCTTCCATTGTGGCAATCAGAGTGCCATCCAAATCTCAAAGAACCCAGTTCAACATCAGCAAACCAAACACATTGAGATCCATGTGCACTACATCAAGGAGCTGATACAAGAGCAGGTCATTGATTTGCAGTATTGTCCTACAAAAAAGCAAGTTGTAGCTATCTTCACCAAACCCTTCACTGAGAGTACATATCACCATTTGCGAGCTCTCTTGGGGGTGCAGGATGTTTCTTCAGGGGGAGTATCTTGACCTTCTTCATTATCTCTTTTGGGGGGACTTTTTCCTCACTCGAGTTTTTTTCCTTCTCATCTTTTTTAGAGTAATTTATTATTTTGTGAAACATAGAAAAAGAGGTTCACCATCAATAGGGTATCAATGATGAACCTAGTTTTTATTAGGTGTGTGTTTCATTCAATTATGAGGGCCAAAACATGCAAATAGCAATAAAAAACTAACCCTAATTGTTATATCCATGAAAAGGGGAGTTTTGAGAGGTTGAAATGGTGTGTACCTTGTAGAAAACTTGTTTTTAGGCCACAAAGGACTCATTTTCCTTTAGTGGAAAATGGATCCATGCTAGGGTTCTAGAAACTAACTTTTGGGTTTTATTCCTCTCAGTCTGCACTCCCAAATCCCAAGTTTTTACTGCTTCAGGCCTCACTAAGGACTCATTCACCTTTAGTGGCGAATGGTTCCTTTTAGGGTTTCAGAAAACTGATTTATGGGTCCTCTACTTCAATTTCTATACTCTCAATTCCTAGGTTTTCAGCTCTCGAAAGTCTGGAATAAATTTCGTAGCCTTGTTTTTGTGTTCTTGCACTATGGATGACAACTTTGCAACTCTTCAACTTTGACAATTTTTTCTCCAAATTTTTCTCTTCAACCTAAAACCTACATCACACATTCAAGAGGAGAAAAAATGTTGTTTGTTACGGGATAGGGGTTTTCCTTGGTCAAACCCCTTTTTAGGTAATTAAACCAAATGATAAAATAATGAAATAAGGACATGAAACATGAAACTTGAAATGATGATACTTTGGATGATGTCTTGGAATGTAAATCTGCAAACTAACATGAAGTAGCCATGAAGAATGCAGATCTTGATCTTAAATAGGGTATGAAATAATGCTTGCAATTGTTGGAATTATGCCTCAATCAATACAAGCTGAAACCTCCATTGGAGCAAAGTCGGTATGACATTTATCATGTCTGGTCGACTAGTAGCTTTGATACATTATGTTTTGAACAGGTTGTTGTGACCTTGCAGAAGTCTTGTTGAACGCTTATTCTTTGGAGCCTTCGCTGTGACATAGTGTATTCAGTATGACCTCTTATCACATGGAGTTCTTTGGCCGACAGGCCATTCAATCGTAAATTGGGGAGACTCATGATGACCACAGGCTTTCGGATAACCTATGTCAGTTCGGTGAGAAGTCTCAGCGAATAGCCAATGTCTCACCGACAGTGTAACACTTGGGTTCATCGAAGCAACATGTTTGTTTCATTATGATGTCTCGGCAAAATGAAAATGTCTAGCCGACAGGAATACATATGATGTCTTTGATGTAACATAAAGATTCTGGTGTGAGGTCTTAGCGAACAGTGAAGGTCACGCCAATAGGGACACATCCAAACGTTCATCGGAGTAACTCAAAGCGATCGGGGAAAGGTCTTGGCGAGAGTGTTAAGTCTTGCCGACCGTTCAGTGTTTGATGTAACACAAAGGATCTCGGGGAGATCTCTTAGCAACTGATGGATGTCTTGCCAATAGCCGATGGCTATCGAGGTAACCCAAATGGTTCGAGAAGAAGTCTCAGCGAACTATGTAAGTCTCGCCGATGATGAGGATCCTTCGGCATAGGTCTTGGAGAACAATGGTCATCGGTGTAACAAATATGTGTTCGATAAGAACTCTCGACAAAGATGTTAAGTCTTGCTGACTATTCTTTGGAGCTCGGTATAATATGTGACTTTTGTATAACCTTTGGTGACTCGCTATGATCTCCTAGCGAAAGCGATAGGTCTGGGTGACTGCTTGGTTTTTCAGCGTAACACTGAAAGCTCAATAGAACATCTTAACAAAAATGATTACTCTTGGCGATGTCGATATGAAGGTTATGTGGCATTGGCAAGACACTATTAGTGTCTCACCAAGATGCCAACACAGTGCGAATTCTGTTGACCGATTGACCGTCCTATGTGGACTCTCGTGGACCAATAGGAGAAGCTGAATCTGAATAGTTGGAAGATTGTTCGTTGCAACGGTTATGTGAGGAAGTTTGACAGACAAAGATCGACATGGATATACTCGGTGATTGCAGTTTGTGATCGGTTGGTTGGTTCGAAGGTTGGGTCGACGAATTGTTGTGTGGGTGTATGATCAGTAGATGTATTTTGTTCTGTGAAGTCTGTAATTTGAAGGTTCATGTACAAGATTGTTCATGGTGAATGCTACTGTAAACAGACACCAGAAAGATAAGTCTATCATTTGTATGTAATATCCATTACTGTAATACAAAGTGATTTCTCTTGGTGTGGTGGGTTTTTCTCCCATAAGGGTTTTCCCACGTATATTTGGTGTTCATGTGTGATTTTCAAATACTCTATTTCTGTTATCTATTTCATAGTGCATCTTAATTGGACTGTAATTGTAAAATTTAAAAGTATATATGCATTCTTTCCTGAGGTATTGACGTTAGGAGAATTGTTTCTGCATCTAATTTTCCTTACAAGTGGTATCAGAGCCTGGCCAATTGTGTTATCCTTGTGGGTACGTTGGGTTTTTTGAGTCAATTTTGTTTAGTGGGAGTCTTGTAGAGTTTGTTATTTCTAATTATAGGTTGAGATGGCTAGCACGTCTAGAAAGATTGAAATAGAGAAATTCAATGGCAGTAACTTTGAGTTGTGGAAACTCAAGATGGAGGATCTCTTAGTGGACCGTGATTTGTGGCTTGCAGTGTCTGGAACTAAACCTACAGGCATGAATCAAGAGGATTGGGACCTTGCAGATAGGAAGTCTAAGGGGCTGATAAGACTCTGTTTGGCAGACTCAGTTCTTCTAAATTTGCATAAGGAGAAGACAACATCTTCTTTGTGGAAGAGACTGGCGTCTATTTATCAAGGGAAGTCCTTGGTGAATAAACTGTTCCTGAGGAAGAAGTTGTATTCTTTGAGAATGCAGGAAGGAGGGTCTGTTACTGATCATTTGAATGCATTTAATAGGCTGATTGCTCAATTGACATTTGTTGGTGTGAAGACTGAAGAAGAGGATCGTTGTATGCTTTTATTGTGTTCTTTTCCAAACTCATGGGATCATCTGGTGATGGCGATTGGAAGTACAACATCCAGTTTCAAGATGGAAGATGTTGTTGGTCCTTTGTTGTCAGAAGAGATGAGAAGGAAATCTTTTGAGATGGCGAAGGAAGCTCTTGTTGTCAGAGGAAGACCGAAAGAGAAAGGCAAGAAGAAGGACAGGAAATCAAAATTGAAATCATAGGGGAGATCAAAGTCTCTTGGCAAGAAGTCCAAGGTGAAATTCTGAAACTGTGGGCAACCTGGTCATGTCTGAAAGGATTGTAAAGACAAGAAGAAGATGAAGAAGAAGTATTCTTCCAATAATGACTCTTCTCATAGTGATGCAGACGCCTTCATTGCAGCCTTGGCTACTCAGGCATCAGATGATGTATGGCTGATTGATTCTGGAGCATCTTTCCACATGACATCTCATAGAGAATGGTTCACGAAGTATGAAGAATACGATGGTGGAAAGGTTTACTTGGCAAGTGATTCAACTTTGGACATTGTTAGTCGTGGAAGAGTCAGAATACAATTCCCTGATGGAAGAGTGAAGGGGATCAATGATGTTATGCACATACCAAGTCTAGCTCGAAATCTATTGTCTATCAGTAAGCTTAATGATATTGGAGTACAAGTCACATTCTCTGGAAACGACTGCAAGATGACTAGAGGTTCAATGGTGCTGGCTAGAGGTGCTCGAATTGGTACCGTATACAAGATGGATGCACATGCTATTCAATGTAATAGTGTCTCTGGAAAGTCACTGAAAGCTGCTCATAGAGGTAAAGAGGGAAATATCCCTAATTTTGTAAACTCTATGGAATTAAAACTTCCAATAAAGAAGACTATGCTATGGCATCATAGGCTTGGCCACATAGGAGAAAAAGGTTCAAAAACCTTGAAAAACAAAAACCTGGTTGAGGGGCTTGAAGATTATAATCTTGAATTTGAATTATGTGAACATTGTATATATGGAAAATAGCACCGTGTTTCATTTTATTCCAGTCCTCATAAATCTTTTGGTTTGCTAGATTATATTCATTTGGATGTGTTTGGTCCAGTGGATGTTCCTTCTTTGTCTAAGTCAAGATACTATGTGTCGTTCATTGATGATTATTCAAGAAGAGCATTTGTATATTTTCTGAAAAGTAAATCAGAAGTATTCAGTCGATTTAAAGAATTTAAAAATCTTGTTGAAAATCAAACTGGTAGAAAAATAAAATGCTTAAGGACTGATAATGGCGGTGAATTATGTTCTGATGAATTTGAAAGATACTGTAAAGACCATGGAATTAAAAGACACAAGACTAGACCTTATACTCCACAGCATAATGGAGTTGTAGAAAGGTTCAATAGGACAGTGATGGAGAGAGCATGACGTATGCTCAGTAGTGCTGGCTTGAAGGAGAAATTCTGGGCTGAGGCTGTATCTACTGCATGTTACCTAATAAATCGTTCTCCAAATTCTGCTCTTGTTGAGAAAACACCTTTGGAAGTGTGGTATGGTAAGAAGCCCTCTCTTAGACATATTCGAGTCTTTGGCTGTGAGGCATATGCATATGTGTCGGATGTGAAAAGATCTAAATTGGAGAACAATGTTGTCAAATGTATTTTTATTGGCTATAGCGCTGTCATAAAAGGATACAAGCTTTGGAATCCTGATACAGAGAAGGTTGTATACAATAGAAGTGTAATATTTCATGAGCTGAAACCTTCCACTTTGGATCTGCAGTCAGAGACAAAGTCTGAAAACAATAAGGATGTAGTTGAAATTCCTCCTACACCTGAGAAAGAGGAATTGGAAATTCAAAATGTACCTGAAACTGAGGAGAGCTTGAGCAGTTCTGAAAGTTTAGAAGAAGAACAACAACCTCAGCCTCAGCCATTGAGGAGGTCAACCCAAAAAAGAAAACAACCAGATAGGTATGGGTTCTCATTGATTGATTCTACTTGTTCCTATGCTTTGATTTCTAGCACTGATGAGCCTAAGACTGTGAAAGAGGCATTTAGAATGTCTGATTCAAACTCTTGGTTGGAAGCCATGAATAAAGAGATGGCATCTTTAGAAAAGAATGAAACCTGGAGTCTAGTGCCCTTGCCTAAAGGCAGAAAGGCTCTTGGCTGCAAATGGATATTTAAGAAAAAGATTGGTCTAGATGGCAGTGTAGAAAATTACAAGGCAAAACTAGTTGCAAAGGGTTATTCCCAAGTAGAGGGAATCAATTACGGGGAAATATTTTCTCCTATAGCAAAGCTGACATCTATCATATTTCTTTTGTCACTTGCAACAACATATGACTTAGCGGTCAAACAGATGGATGTGAAGACAACATTTCTTCATGGTGATCTTGAAGAAGAAATCTATATGTCCTAGCCTAAGCACTTTGTTGAAAAAGGTAAAGAAAAATTGGTATGCAAATTAAAGAAGTCTTTGTATGGGTTAAAGCAGTCACCTAGAATGTGGTACCAAAAATTTGATACTTTTGTATTGTCTTTGGGATTTGTGAGATCAAAATCTGATCACTGTGTATATTATAAAGCTGAAAGTGATCGAGTGCTTATTATTGCTCTTTACGTTGATGATATGTGGTTGATAGGCAATAGTAAGCTAATGATTTATGATCTTAAGTCTCAGTTGTCTGCTAAGTTTGAAATGAAGGATCTTGGTGCAGCAAGGTATATTCTAGGGATGGAGATAACCAGGGACAAGAAGAATATTAAACTATGGCTCAGTTAGAGTAATTATATCAGGACTGTTCTTGAGAGATTTTGTATAAATGATTGTAAACAACTAGTGGTTCCAGTCATGCAGGGAACGAAGCTATCTGTTGAGGACTGTCCAGAATCTCCTACTGAGATGGAGGACATGACCAGTGTACCCTATGCTAGTGCAGTAGGCAGTCTAATGTATGCAATGGTCTGTACAAGGCCAGACATTGCCCAAGCAGTGGGAGTTCTTAGTCGATTTATGGCTAATCCAGGAAGAACACATTGGGATGTTGTAAAGAGAGTTTTCAAATATTTGAAGGGCACTTCAGATTTTGCTTTGTGTTACCATGGGAACTTGGTTGAATCACAGAGGACTCTCAGTATTTGAGGCTATGTGGATTTTGATTGGGCAAGGGACATTGACAGCAGGAGGTCCACCAGTGGATACATTTTCATGATGAATGGTGGTGCAGTGAGTTGGATGAGCAAGCGATAGGTTGTAGTTGCTTTGTCCACTATGGAGGCTGAATACATGGCAGCTACTCATGCTTGTAAATAAGCAGTTTGGTTGAAACATTTGTGTTCTAACATTGGTTTTGATGCAAGGGAAATAATGATTTTCTGTGACAGTCAGAGTGCAATTTGTCTGGCAAAAAACCCTACTTTCCATGCCAGGACGAAACATATTGACATACAGTATCACTTTGTACGAGATATGGTGGAGGATGGAAAGGTCGGTTTGGAAAAGGTTGATACTCTGGAAAATGTTGTTGATGCATTGACGAAGCCAGTGAGCACAGACAAGTTCAGGTGGTGTGCCAGTTCAATGGGCCTTAGTGCCCATGATTTTCAGTAAGTTATGTTGTGCTCTGGAGGTGCATGTATGATCTTTATCAAGTGGGAGATTGTTGGAATTATGCCTCAATCAATACAGGTTGAAACCTCCATTGGAGCAAAGTCGGTATGACATCTATCATGTCTGGACGACTAGTAGCTTTGATACATTCTATTTTGAACAGGTCGATGTGACCTTGTAGAATTCTTGCCGAATGCTTATTCTTTGGAGCCTTCGTTGTGACATAGTGTATTCGCTATGACCTCTTATCACGTGGAGTTCTTTGGATGATAGGCCATTCAATCGTAAATCGGGGAGACTCATGACGACCACAGGCTTCGGGATAACCTATGTCGATTCGGTGAGAAGTCTCAGCGAATAGCTAATGTCTCATCGATAGTGTAACACTTGGGTTCATCAGAGTAACATGTTTGTTTCGTTATAATGTCTCGGCGAAGTGAAAATGTCTCACCGATAGGAATACATATGATGTCTTTGCCATAACATAAAGATTCTAGTGTGAGGTTTTAGTGAATAGTGAAGGTCACGCCGATGGGGACACATCCAAACGTTCATCGGAGTAACTCAAAGCGATCGGGGAAAGGTCTTGGCGAGAGTGTTAAGTCTTGCTGACCGTTCGATGTTCGGTGTAATGCAAAGGATCTCGGGGAGATCTCTTAGTGACTGATGGATGTCTTGTCGATAGCCGATGGCTATCAGGGTAACCCAAATGGTTCAAGAAGAAGTCCCGGTGAACTATGTAAGTCTCACCGATGATGAGGATCCTTCGGCATAGGTCTTGGCGAACGGTGGTCATCGGTGTAACAAATATGTGTTTGATAAGAACTCTCAGCGAAGATGTTAAGTCTTGCCGACTATTCTTTGGAGCTCGGTATAATATGTGACTTCTGTATAACCTTTGGTGACTCGCTATGATCTCCTAGCGAAAGCGATAGGTCTGGGCGACTGCTTGGTGTTTCATTGTAACACTGAAAGCTTGATAGAACATCTTGGAAAAAATGATTACTCTTGGTGACGTAGATATGAAGGTTATGTGGCATCGGTGAGACACTGTTAGTGTCTCACCGAGATGCCAACACAGTGAGAATTCTATTGACCGATTGACCGTCCTATGTGGAGTCTCGTGGACCAATAGGAGAAGTTGAATCTAAATAGTTGGAAGATTGTTCGTTGCGACGGTTCTGTGAGGAAGTTCGACAGACAGAGATCGACATGGATATACTCAGTGATTGCAGTTTGTGATTGGTTGGTTGGTTCGAAGGTTGGGTCGACGGATTGTTGTGTGGGTGTATGATCAGTAGATGTATTATGTTATGTAAAGTCTGTAATTTGAAGGTTCCTGTACAAGATTTTTCATGGTGAATGTTGCTGTAAACAGACACTAGAAAGATAAGTTTGTCATTTGTATGTAATCTCCATTACTGTAATACAAAGTGATTTCTCTTGGTGTGGTGGGTTTTTCTCTCGTAAGGGTTTTCCCACGTATATCTGGTGTTCATGTGTGATTGTCAAATACTCTATTTCTGTTATCTGTTTCATAGTGCATCTTAATTGGACTGTAATTATAAAATTTAAAAGTATATATGCATTCTTTCCTGAGGTATTGACATTAGGAGAATTGTTTCCACATCTAATTTTCCTTACAACAATATGGATCTTCAATGCTACATCAACAATATTAGTTCAACAACATGCTTGAATGCACTATGCCTTTGACATGATGAAATGACCTTGAATTGTTGTAATAAGCTTCACTAATCTACCCTTGAATGCCTTTGAAATGATCTTGTGAACTCCATAATGCTCTTTTGAATGTATTCTTGAGTGCTCATGAAGATCTAGGATGAAACTAGGTGAATTAACCCCATATTTATACTAAATCTAGAGATTAACCCCAAAATTCAAATAATTTAAGCCGACATCAAATCTAGAAATGAACATTATTAAAATCCAGCTATAATTAAATTCAAAAGAGGGATCATTAAGGGAGGACCCATTTGCCACCTAGGGCAAATGGGTTCTTACACAAATTTCTAGGACCTTTCCTTCAAGGGGTGAAATAACATTAAAAACCCATGTCAGATATGCAAAGAAAGGGGGGTCCTATAGAGGGAGGACGCATTCGCCACCTAGGGCGAATGGGTCCTAACACCATTTTGTAGGACCTCAAATTTTCCAAATTAAATGTTTTACAATTTGAATATCACGTGTCAAAATGGATCCTCATAAGGTGTCATAAATAAGGCTTGAATTTAACTTAAAGGGGCTAATTAACTCTAATTAAACACAATTAATTAATGGGACCCTAGATAAGTGTGAAATTGTGTTACAACACTTTACAACACCTAAAATAGGGTACAAGTTAAGTACATTTTATTAAAAGGGGGCCCAATATTAATGTGAATGTGTACAAAACATTACAACACTAAACCTAGGCAAAAGTTAGTTTAATTCAATGACAATTATTCCCAAATCAAGTAAGGAAAAGGAAAAGTTTATTCTTTGAACCAACGTAATAAGTACATTGCTTCAAAGAGGGGCAAAATGTAGACATGCAAAATTTACATTCTGCATTTGACCAAGTCCATTCATCAACTAAACTAGATGTTGCATTAGGTCCATTCATCACCTTTAATCCATTCATTAAATAATCTCATTTATCAAATAAACATTATCATTCAACCTTCATTTTGCATCATCCATTTAATTAAATAAATCAGGACTTCATTTAAATCAAATCCTAAATCATATTCCATCATTTTCTGATTTAAATAAATCAATTATCAAGTCTTGAAAGTCAAATCATCCTAATCAGCATTAAATCAGCATATCATCATCTAATCTGATCTAATGTTAATCCCATCCCACTTGCATTATCTAGATCTAACCATTGCACAATAAATCAATTTTATTGATTTATTAAAACATCTCCCTCAACATGACAAGTCAAACATGGCATTTATTCATCTTTTTCTTGTCCCCCTCCTCAAAATTGTACAGATTTGAATTTGAAATTTCCCCCTCTTGGGCACTCTTCCCAAATCTTGCACAACCATTGACCACTCACCATTTGACAAGTGTCCTTCTCTCATTGGCAGAATCTTAGTCCCACATTGGTCCCTCTTCAACATTTAGCATTTTGAAAATCTATAAAATAGGGCCTTCATTCTCATTCAAGGATCCAGAATTTTAGGCAAGGTTACTCTCTTCATTTGAGATTTGATCTTGTTCATCATCACTCCACCATCTCCATTTGCATTTTATCATTTGAGCTTTGATCAAGGATTGGGAAAGGGTCACTAGCACATGTGACACCAATCCAACTATGGAATAGGTAGCTTGCTTTTGTTTTCATCATGCTTTAGTCTTTTTATCATCATTTGTGGCATTTTGAAAGCATTTGCAATGTATTTCATAGAGGTATTTTGATAGAGTTTGCAAGGCACTAACCCTTTGTTTGAAGTATAGTTGTTTGCAGATTTTAAAAGGATGCCTACATTTGGCACTAGAAGGAGGGCAAATGACCAATCTACTTATCCATGTTGCTTAACCTTGCAGTTATATTTTGTTCTTCATTAGAAACTTTCTATCTGTTTCTCTTTTGTAGTTTTGGCATTTTAAATGTTGATATAGAAAATACTTTTGGGTCTGCATTGTTTTAGTCTTGAAACTAACCCCATACATCTCAGTTAAAAATGATGATTTGGCAGTCAATTAGCGTTCTGTTCTCATAAAGCATTTGCACTTCATTTGTAATTACAAAGTATTTCCAAAGCTCTCATTCGCGCGCAGACAGGGAAAAGGATGATTACCTCAGCTTGATTGTTCATTGTTATTATATTTGGCTTTTAAGTTGCATAATGGCTGTCTAATTTCTTTGGGTTTCTTCTCATGAAAATCTTGTCTTTTGGACCAAGAACTATGCTAGTATTATATTTGACATTTATTTCTTGCTTGCTGATTACCACTGATTATACCACACTTCTGCCTGGGAGATAAGACAGCGAACCTGCACCTGCAATGTCAAGCAATGTTTCATCATAGTCATTAACATCCTCTTCTATTTCCTTCAATGGTTCACGCTCTGCAATTGAGTCTTTGAGTTTTGTTTTCTTAAGCTTTCCTGCCATTTCAAGTATCGTTAAATTATCAGCATTCAAATCCTCCTCTTCTGCTTCATGTAAGAACAGCGAAAGAGCTTCATCCGCCATCCCCTTTGTGAGGCATATTATCAATAATTCACATCTGTTTCTGGCCTCCAACAATTAGTGCGTATGTAGGTAGGCCATGGAAAAGATTGAGGACTTCAAACTTTACACTTAACAGTTGCATTTGCTCAAAAGTTTGTCGCCTTTTCATCAAATCCATTTTGTGCACATCCAGCGGCCATGGCATTCCACGGGAACACATTTCCATGAGGCATTCTGTCAACAGATCGCACGCCTTGTCTATGCTGACACATTTTTTCCTGTCAAACAAATCCCGCGCCTTGCCTGTGTTTCAAATTTCTAACTGTCACGCCTCTTTGGGTCATAGCTGTCAGGCCTATTCGAGTGTTTATGGTGGTGCAGCATTAACTAAAGTGGTGGGATGGAATATGTTTTTTACGCCTTGGTTTCTTCTGATTGATTCGATGATTTAAGACTTGTTCTCCTGTGTCTTCCAACTCCAAGCTCAACCTTCGCGCTATGCTTTTCTTTTTTGTATTTGCTCTAGAGGATGTTTTTGGTTTGAACAATGATTTGCATCTCTATTCATTATGTTTCCTGATGGTCTATTTTTTTTTCATACAATTTAATGGCTTCTACGAATACAGACTGTCACTCATCCTTTATGAGTATCCGATTGTGGTTAAGAGGATGCCTTTAAAGTCGTCTAGCTACCTGCAAGATCCTTTGGTCTTCATTACGCGCAAAATCTGGAATAGATCTTGAATATTTTCTTTATTATGCAGACATAGGCCTTTTTAATATATGCCTAACCTATACTACTGCTTTGAATACTGATAATCTGTCGTACATGGACTAAAATGCATTTATTACTTGATAGGTTGCATTTGTTTGAAGAGCTTTGGCGGTTATCATTATAGGCAGCATTTGAAGTTAGGAAGGGTGTTCTTGAAAGTTGTGGTCCCTATAGTTAACAAAATTCATGAATTTTCAAAACTTATTACATCATTTGATTATTTTGAATTTTCAAAACTTATTATATCCTTTCAATAAAGTCAAAGTGTGGTTCACTTATAAATACTTTTATTTTATTATTATAATCATGCTCATCCAAATCATTTGTTATAAATTATATTATTGTTTAGAATTAATGATCAAAGTGGATTTAATGTTCTAAAAAACTCACAAAATTTGTCTTCTTTGTTTAATAGGTACCAAAAGCCAACAAAGGAAAAGCAAAGGCGAAAAGGAGCAAAGCAAAAAAGAAAGCTATCAAACGAAAACGAAAGGAGGGAAATTTTATTTGAAAACACAATGTGTTTTTTTAACACTTTAAGTGTTGATCAACACTACTTCACGAAGTTGTTTTTCTTTTCGTTTTAGGACACTAATTTTCGTTTGGGTCTAAAACGAACAAATTGATTTTCATTGCAAGGGGCTTAAAATGAATCTTAGGACAAACTTACTAGATTTCGTTTTGGGCTAAAAATTGGACAAGCAATCTTCATATTTCATTTGGTGCTTAAAACGAATTCACAATTGATTTGAAGGTTATAAAACGAACAAGTGTTTGAATTGTGTGATTGTCTTTTGAGTACGTATCCTCTCCCCTTGCGCTTCGTGCGATCTAGGGTGCAAGAGAAACACTCAAAATACATTTTATTGCTTTGAAACACTTAAATTTGGGCTTAAAAATTGAACATCTTGTGCGAG
>VDFB02353493.1:378286190-378541459 GCA_007258455.2 Sequoia sempervirens
TTAGCTAGTTCTTGCAAGTGGCAATTGTAACCGCACTAAGTATAAAGTGCCAAATCATTTGCTTAGGGGGATTCTTTAATTGAGTGAATTTGGGGGGATTGTGTTGTGTGATTGTGCTCTGAAGTTCTCTCTTGTGCTCTTCATATTTCAACCATGGGTCATCCTAAGTTTCCTCTTTTAACTCCACTTAACTATGCAACATGGAAAATAAATTCATGGAGTAAACTAATGGAAAAATGACTAATTCACTACATTGATGGATCCATTCCATAACCAACTGATCCAAACTTAAAAAGTGAATGGATCATTAAAAGTATTGTGGCTCTTGGAACTCTCAAGAAATATGTTTCTCATGATCTCATATTTTATATTGATAAGTGTAAATCAGCTAAAGAAGCTTGGGATAAACTTGCTCAATTGTATGGCAAAACTAATGAGATTAGGGGATACAAACTTGATGATGATCTCACTGATCTAGATCCAAAGAATTTTGATACAATCCAAGACTATATAACTAAGGCTAATGAATTAAGAGCACAACTCAAAGATTGTGGTATTGATAAGAAGGATGCACAGTGTCTTCAATTTGTTGGACAAGCTTCCTTCAGAATATGCAACATTTTTTTCAAGTTTTTAGACTCATCGGTTGACTATGGAAAGTGCCTACACTACACCTTCATTTGATTCATTTACAGAGATGTTGATGCCTAAAAAAACAAAGTTGATCACTATGGGTTTTTTGAAGTCATCCAAGTCACAAGCTTTGGTCGTAGGACATGGGTCAGCATCCAATAAGAGAAGGAAGTAATCAAAGAATAAGCCACACAAAGATCGAGCACAATCCTCTTCTCCTTGTTGGGAATATGATGTCATTAAATTGCAATCCTCAACATATTTCATGTATCTCCTAAGTCCTTGGAAAGTTTTCCCCAACACTAGGATTAGAAAGAGATTAAATTTGAATGAAATGAACATGTAAATTGACATTTGGAATTATTCCTAAATGATAGGAACATGTGGGGATGCCCAAGAAGAGCTCCTACAAAATAGGAGCACATGGGGTGCCCACATGGAAGGTAGAACCCACCTTGCTTAAGTTAACTATTTGGAGGATTGATAACACTTTAGTAATGCATGTAAAGATCCTACAAATTAGGGATTGATATTTACATGAGTGGAGTTCAGTTCAATTCAGTTTAATTCAATTTAGTTCAATTCAGTTTAGTTCAGTTCAGTTCAGTTCAATTATGGTTTAGTTATCTTCAGTTGCATGTAGTTATTTTGAGTTGAATGCTAGTTGACTATAGTTGACTTCAGTTGCATGACTAATGACTTCAGTTGCATAATAGATAACATATGGAGTTAAGTGGGGATGATCAATCATGCATAATTTTTGCATGAATTGGTGGAGAGATATGTTTTAGTTAACTAAGATTGACTTGGACCCACCTTGGGCGTCCAAGTTGGCATCTTTTAGTTAACACCTTTTGCATGAGAAGATATTTACAAGGCTCAATTAAGTGGGCCCATTCTTGGGCACCAACTTTGAGGTGACGCTTGCAAGATATTTTCTTGACCAATGTTTTGTTAAGAGTTCAATTTGGGGTTCCTAAATTGAGGAAGACTTTGGTTTGATCACAGATCACATTGTGGAACTCTACTTGCACAATCTAGGCATAGATTTTTGAGAGGAGCTTTATGCTATTGTATTTGACAAATCCAATGAGTTTACATGCTCATTAATTGTCTATTAATTTTAGCAAGTGTATGAGAGTTCCATGGAGTTTATTGCAGGTTGTGAAGAAGGATTGTTGAAGGAAAGGAAGCATATCAATCAAGGATTGATAAAGTATTATTGTAATCTTGTTCTAAGGTTAAATAATATAAGCACTATTGATTCTGGTGGAGTTTTTTCCCGAAAGGGTTTCTCCACGTATATGTTGTGTCACTTTTATCTTCTTGTCTCATTCTTCTACAATCTTCTATCTCTTTCTATAATTGGTAAAATTGATTTAAACAGATTAATCATTCACAAAGAATTGTGACAAAGAACACTTAATTAGATCTATAGTCTCATAGTTTTACAAGTTTTAAGCTACAGTATTACCTCCATTTTCAAGACTCCTCAGCAAGGAGACTCTTCATCATCTTCCAAGAAGGGGAGTTCACAAAAGAAGGAGAAACTAACTTGTGCATATTGCAAGAGAGTTGGTTATGATAAGCATCATTGTAATGTTAAGAAAGTTGATGAATTGACTAATATCCTCAAGAAGAATAACATCAATTTTCCATCTTCCTAAAAAAGGAAGCATCTCCTCCTTCTTCACAATCAAAGAAAGGAAAAGGACAGGTACTTGTTTCAGCCACAGGATTATCACAGCAATGGAAACTTGACTCGGGTGCTACACATCACATGGGTTCTAACAAAGAACAATTTTCTTCTTTGGAGCCTTATGTAGTACCACACATTCTTACAGGTGATGACACTAAGGTGGAATTTGTTGGAAAATGTGTGTCCCTAACTTGTGTGCCAATATTCTTTTAGTCTACCAAATCACTCATCTTGGGAATGGTAAGAAAGTTAAGTTTTCTCTAAACATAGTTGTGGTCAAAGATCTTGAGGATAATGCCTTGGTTGTTGTGGGAAAGGCCAATCATGAGTCTCAACTATATCAATTTTCTCACTTTGTGCGACATTCTCCTTCTAAATCATTGCTTACTCATTCATATTCATAAGTTATGGCATGATTGGTTTGGAAATCTTAACTACCACTATCTTCAGCAGTTTAACTCACAGAATATGGTCACAGGTCTCCCTCACATCAACTTTTTAGATGGTGTATGTCCAAGTTGTGCTATGGGTAATCATCCAAAAGATAAGTTTGATAAAGGGAATTCTTGGAGGGATTTAGAAGTTCTTCAATTGATTCACAGTGATCTAGCAGGCCCATTTCCAGTTTTATCCTCTAGCAAGGCTTGTTATGCACTCACCTTCATTAATGACTACTCCAGATTCACTTGGGTCTACTTTCTTTGCCAAAAGAATGAAGTCTTTGAAAAGTTTCAAACCTTCAAGGCTCATGTTGAGAAGCAATCTAGAAAGCATATCAAGATTCTTCATGCTAAAAATGGTCGAGAATATGTGAACCACAACCTTCTACAATTTTGTACTCTTGAAGGGATCGATCTTCAACATTCACTTGCATACACACTAAAACACAATGGTGTTGCTGGAAGGAAAAACAAGACCCTTAAGGAAATGGCTAGCTGCATCATTCATGCTCATTCTCTTGGTCCAGAATTTTGGGCTAAAGCCATTAATTGTGCTACACACATTTAGAATCGGGTTCCCCACAAGGCATTGAAAGGCATGAATCCTTTTGAGGAGCTTGGTGTGGTAGAAAATTGATTGTGCGACGTTTTTGAGTTTTTGGCTCTCTAGCTTGGGAATGCATTCCTCTAGAGAAGCGCAAGGCATTGGAACCTCAAAGTAGGCCTTGCATCTTTATTGGATATCTAGATGGTGTCAAAGGGTTTCGACTCTTGGATCTAGAGTTGCATGAGATCTTCATTGAGGGAAGTGTTCACTTTGAGGAAAGCTCTCCTAGCTTGACCTCTAATCTTCCTCATCCTTCCTCCACAATGGACTCAGATGATTCTACCTCACCTCCTACTCATAGGGTTGCACCTTCGCAGGGTTCTCATTCTAAGGTTCATGATTCTCATCCTTCATCCCCATCATCTTCACAACCTCGTTGGGCTTGACAAACTCTCGAGTCAATAGGCCATCTTGTTGGGGATCCTGCAGACACTCAAAGGACTCGGTCACAACATCAACATCTTTGACATGTCTACATTGCTACTGCTTTAGATCCACAATCCTTCAAGGAGGCATCAGGCATTCCTGAGTGGGATTCAACAATGGAGGATGAGTATAGTTCCTTGATGAGGAATCACACATGGGACTTAGTTCCTCTTCCTACGGGGAGATAAATGGTTCAATGCAAGTGGATCTATCAGACTAAATATGCAGTGGATGGAACAGTGGACAAGTTCAAAGCATGACTTATAGATAAAGGTTTTTCACAGGTTCCTAGTATTGATTATGCGGAAACCTTTGCCCCTGTTGCTAAGATGAACTCCATTCACTTAACGCTTGCCATTGCAGCAGCTCATGGATGGGTTTTCCATCATATGGATGTGAAGAGTGCATTTCTTCAAAAAAATCTTGCAGAGGAGATTTATATGGAGCAGCAATAGGGATTTTTTTAGGATTCTTTTTTGGTTTGCATATTGTAGAAGTCTCTTATGGCCTCAAATAGGCCCCTCGGGCTTGGTATGCCAAGATGGATCCTTTCTTCTCTTGATAGGATTCTCTAGGTGCCACTCAGATTCAAATGTCTATATTTTATGACAAGATGACTCTCACTTGCTTCTTGTTCTTTATGTTGATGATTTGATCATTATAGGGAGTTCATCCTCCATCATTGGTAGAGTCAAATATTCTTTGCATGACAGATTTTCTATGACTAACTTGGGCCTCTTACATTACTTTCTCAGGATTGAGATCACACAATCCTCTTTTGGGATCTCTCTTGCTCAACCCAAGTATGCTCTTGACCTTCTAGCTCAATTCCACATGATTGATTGTAAGGCTGCACCTACTCTCTTTCTATTAGGAGTCAAACTTAAGGCCAAGCATTCCACTCCACTAGTTGATGCCACTTTGTATCGTCGACTTGTTGGGAGCCTCATCTACTTGAATCACACATGCCTTGATATTTCTTTTGCAATTGGCATGGTTTCACACTTCATTCAAGAACCACATGAGCTTCATTGGAAAGCCACCAAACATGTATTGCATTGCATACAGGGTACACAATATTATGGGATTCACTATGCAGTAGGTACAAGATTCAACTTTGTTGGATATATTGATTTTGATTAGGTTGGTGATCTTGATGATCATAAGTCCACTTCTGGCTATAGATTTCACCTTGGTTTTGGGCCCATTTGTTGGTAGAGTAAGAAGTAGCATTTTATTTCTCTCTCTTCAACTGAGACTGAGTATCAAGGAGTTGTTAATGTTGCTATTGAGGCTATTTGGCTTCAGAATATTCTGACTGACTTTGGGTTCACCATTCCACGGTCTTCCATTGTGGCAATCAGAGTGCCATCCAAATCTCAAAGAACCCAGTTCAACATCAGCAAACCAAACACATTGAGATCCATGTGCACTACATCAAGGAGCTGATACAAGAGCAGGTCATTGATTTGCAGTATTGTCCTACAAAAAAGCAAGTTGTAGCTATCTTCACCAAACCCTTCACTGAGAGTACATATCACCATTTGCGAGCTCTCTTGGGGGTGCAGGATGTTTCTTCAGGGGGAGTATCTTGACCTTCTTCATTATCTCTTTTGGGGGGACTTTTTCCTCACTCGAGTTTTTTTCCTTCTCATCTTTTTTAGAGTAATTTATTATTTTGTGAAACATAGAAAAAGAGGTTCACCATCAATAGGGTATCAATGATGAACCTAGTTTTTATTAGGTGTGTGTTTCATTCAATTATGAGGGCCAAAACATGCAAATAGCAATAAAAAACTAACCCTAATTGTTATATCCATGAAAAGGGGAGTTTTGAGAGGTTGAAATGGTGTGTACCTTGTAGAAAACTTGTTTTTAGGCCACAAAGGACTCATTTTCCTTTAGTGGAAAATGGATCCATGCTAGGGTTCTAGAAACTAACTTTTGGGTTTTATTCCTCTCAGTCTGCACTCCCAAATCCCAAGTTTTTACTGCTTCAGGCCTCACTAAGGACTCATTCACCTTTAGTGGCGAATGGTTCCTTTTAGGGTTTCAGAAAACTGATTTATGGGTCCTCTACTTCAATTTCTATACTCTCAATTCCTAGGTTTTCAGCTCTCGAAAGTCTGGAATAAATTTCGTAGCCTTGTTTTTGTGTTCTTGCACTATGGATGACAACTTTGCAACTCTTCAACTTTGACAATTTTTTCTCCAAATTTTTCTCTTCAACCTAAAACCTACATCACACATTCAAGAGGAGAAAAAATGTTGTTTGTTACGGGATAGGGGTTTTCCTTGGTCAAACCCCTTTTTAGGTAATTAAACCAAATGATAAAATAATGAAATAAGGACATGAAACATGAAACTTGAAATGATGATACTTTGGATGATGTCTTGGAATGTAAATCTGCAAACTAACATGAAGTAGCCATGAAGAATGCAGATCTTGATCTTAAATAGGGTATGAAATAATGCTTGCAATTGTTGGAATTATGCCTCAATCAATACAAGCTGAAACCTCCATTGGAGCAAAGTCGGTATGACATTTATCATGTCTGGTCGACTAGTAGCTTTGATACATTATGTTTTGAACAGGTTGTTGTGACCTTGCAGAAGTCTTGTTGAACGCTTATTCTTTGGAGCCTTCGCTGTGACATAGTGTATTCAGTATGACCTCTTATCACATGGAGTTCTTTGGCCGACAGGCCATTCAATCGTAAATTGGGGAGACTCATGATGACCACAGGCTTTCGGATAACCTATGTCAGTTCGGTGAGAAGTCTCAGCGAATAGCCAATGTCTCACCGACAGTGTAACACTTGGGTTCATCGAAGCAACATGTTTGTTTCATTATGATGTCTCGGCAAAATGAAAATGTCTAGCCGACAGGAATACATATGATGTCTTTGATGTAACATAAAGATTCTGGTGTGAGGTCTTAGCGAACAGTGAAGGTCACGCCAATAGGGACACATCCAAACGTTCATCGGAGTAACTCAAAGCGATCGGGGAAAGGTCTTGGCGAGAGTGTTAAGTCTTGCCGACCGTTCAGTGTTTGATGTAACACAAAGGATCTCGGGGAGATCTCTTAGCAACTGATGGATGTCTTGCCAATAGCCGATGGCTATCGAGGTAACCCAAATGGTTCGAGAAGAAGTCTCAGCGAACTATGTAAGTCTCGCCGATGATGAGGATCCTTCGGCATAGGTCTTGGAGAACAATGGTCATCGGTGTAACAAATATGTGTTCGATAAGAACTCTCGACAAAGATGTTAAGTCTTGCTGACTATTCTTTGGAGCTCGGTATAATATGTGACTTTTGTATAACCTTTGGTGACTCGCTATGATCTCCTAGCGAAAGCGATAGGTCTGGGTGACTGCTTGGTTTTTCAGCGTAACACTGAAAGCTCAATAGAACATCTTAACAAAAATGATTACTCTTGGCGATGTCGATATGAAGGTTATGTGGCATTGGCAAGACACTATTAGTGTCTCACCAAGATGCCAACACAGTGCGAATTCTGTTGACCGATTGACCGTCCTATGTGGACTCTCGTGGACCAATAGGAGAAGCTGAATCTGAATAGTTGGAAGATTGTTCGTTGCAACGGTTATGTGAGGAAGTTTGACAGACAAAGATCGACATGGATATACTCGGTGATTGCAGTTTGTGATCGGTTGGTTGGTTCGAAGGTTGGGTCGACGAATTGTTGTGTGGGTGTATGATCAGTAGATGTATTTTGTTCTGTGAAGTCTGTAATTTGAAGGTTCATGTACAAGATTGTTCATGGTGAATGCTACTGTAAACAGACACCAGAAAGATAAGTCTATCATTTGTATGTAATATCCATTACTGTAATACAAAGTGATTTCTCTTGGTGTGGTGGGTTTTTCTCCCATAAGGGTTTTCCCACGTATATTTGGTGTTCATGTGTGATTTTCAAATACTCTATTTCTGTTATCTATTTCATAGTGCATCTTAATTGGACTGTAATTGTAAAATTTAAAAGTATATATGCATTCTTTCCTGAGGTATTGACGTTAGGAGAATTGTTTCTGCATCTAATTTTCCTTACAAGTGGTATCAGAGCCTGGCCAATTGTGTTATCCTTGTGGGTACGTTGGGTTTTTTGAGTCAATTTTGTTTAGTGGGAGTCTTGTAGAGTTTGTTATTTCTAATTATAGGTTGAGATGGCTAGCACGTCTAGAAAGATTGAAATAGAGAAATTCAATGGCAGTAACTTTGAGTTGTGGAAACTCAAGATGGAGGATCTCTTAGTGGACCGTGATTTGTGGCTTGCAGTGTCTGGAACTAAACCTACAGGCATGAATCAAGAGGATTGGGACCTTGCAGATAGGAAGTCTAAGGGGCTGATAAGACTCTGTTTGGCAGACTCAGTTCTTCTAAATTTGCATAAGGAGAAGACAACATCTTCTTTGTGGAAGAGACTGGCGTCTATTTATCAAGGGAAGTCCTTGGTGAATAAACTGTTCCTGAGGAAGAAGTTGTATTCTTTGAGAATGCAGGAAGGAGGGTCTGTTACTGATCATTTGAATGCATTTAATAGGCTGATTGCTCAATTGACATTTGTTGGTGTGAAGACTGAAGAAGAGGATCGTTGTATGCTTTTATTGTGTTCTTTTCCAAACTCATGGGATCATCTGGTGATGGCGATTGGAAGTACAACATCCAGTTTCAAGATGGAAGATGTTGTTGGTCCTTTGTTGTCAGAAGAGATGAGAAGGAAATCTTTTGAGATGGCGAAGGAAGCTCTTGTTGTCAGAGGAAGACCGAAAGAGAAAGGCAAGAAGAAGGACAGGAAATCAAAATTGAAATCATAGGGGAGATCAAAGTCTCTTGGCAAGAAGTCCAAGGTGAAATTCTGAAACTGTGGGCAACCTGGTCATGTCTGAAAGGATTGTAAAGACAAGAAGAAGATGAAGAAGAAGTATTCTTCCAATAATGACTCTTCTCATAGTGATGCAGACGCCTTCATTGCAGCCTTGGCTACTCAGGCATCAGATGATGTATGGCTGATTGATTCTGGAGCATCTTTCCACATGACATCTCATAGAGAATGGTTCACGAAGTATGAAGAATACGATGGTGGAAAGGTTTACTTGGCAAGTGATTCAACTTTGGACATTGTTAGTCGTGGAAGAGTCAGAATACAATTCCCTGATGGAAGAGTGAAGGGGATCAATGATGTTATGCACATACCAAGTCTAGCTCGAAATCTATTGTCTATCAGTAAGCTTAATGATATTGGAGTACAAGTCACATTCTCTGGAAACGACTGCAAGATGACTAGAGGTTCAATGGTGCTGGCTAGAGGTGCTCGAATTGGTACCGTATACAAGATGGATGCACATGCTATTCAATGTAATAGTGTCTCTGGAAAGTCACTGAAAGCTGCTCATAGAGGTAAAGAGGGAAATATCCCTAATTTTGTAAACTCTATGGAATTAAAACTTCCAATAAAGAAGACTATGCTATGGCATCATAGGCTTGGCCACATAGGAGAAAAAGGTTCAAAAACCTTGAAAAACAAAAACCTGGTTGAGGGGCTTGAAGATTATAATCTTGAATTTGAATTATGTGAACATTGTATATATGGAAAATAGCACCGTGTTTCATTTTATTCCAGTCCTCATAAATCTTTTGGTTTGCTAGATTATATTCATTTGGATGTGTTTGGTCCAGTGGATGTTCCTTCTTTGTCTAAGTCAAGATACTATGTGTCGTTCATTGATGATTATTCAAGAAGAGCATTTGTATATTTTCTGAAAAGTAAATCAGAAGTATTCAGTCGATTTAAAGAATTTAAAAATCTTGTTGAAAATCAAACTGGTAGAAAAATAAAATGCTTAAGGACTGATAATGGCGGTGAATTATGTTCTGATGAATTTGAAAGATACTGTAAAGACCATGGAATTAAAAGACACAAGACTAGACCTTATACTCCACAGCATAATGGAGTTGTAGAAAGGTTCAATAGGACAGTGATGGAGAGAGCATGACGTATGCTCAGTAGTGCTGGCTTGAAGGAGAAATTCTGGGCTGAGGCTGTATCTACTGCATGTTACCTAATAAATCGTTCTCCAAATTCTGCTCTTGTTGAGAAAACACCTTTGGAAGTGTGGTATGGTAAGAAGCCCTCTCTTAGACATATTCGAGTCTTTGGCGTGGGCATATGCATATGTGTCGGATGTGAAAAAGATCTAAATTGGAGAACAATGTTGTCAAATGTATTTTTATTGGCTATAGCGCTGTCATAAAAGGATACAAGCTTTGGAATCCTGATACAGAGAAGGTTGTATACAATAGAAGTGTAATATTTCATGAGCTGAAACCTTCCACTTTGGATCTGCAGTCATGAGACAAAGTCTGAAAACAATAAGGATGTAGTTGAAATTCCTCCTACACCTGAGAAAGAGGAATTGGAAATTCAAAATGTACCTGAAACTGAGGAGAGCTTGAGCAGTTCTGAAAGTTAGAAGAAGAACAACAACCTCACCCATTGAGGAGGTCAACCCAAAAAGAAAACAACCAGATAGGTATGGGTTCTCATTGATTGATTCTACTTGGCCTATGCTTTGATTTCTAGCGCACTGATGAGCCTAAGACCGTGAAAGAGGCATTTAGAATGTCCGATTCAAACTCTTGGTTGGAAGCCATGAATGAAGAGATGGCATCTTTAGAAAAGAATGAAACCTGGAGTCTAGTGCCGCTGCCTAAAGCGCGTAAAGGCCGCATACAAATGGTATTTAAGAAAAAGATTGGTCTAGATGGTAGTGTAGAAAAGTACAAGGCAAGACTGGTTGCAAAGGGTTATTCCCAGGTAGAGGGAATCGATTATGGGAAATATTTTCTCCTGTAGCAAAGCCGACATCTATCATATTTCTTTTGTCACTTGCGCAAGCGATATGACTTAGAGGTCAAACAGATGATGAAGACAACATTTCTTCATGGTGATCTTGAAGAAGAAATCTATATGTCCCAGCAAGCACTTTGTTGAAAAGGTAAAGAAAAACTAGTATGCAAATTAAAGAAGTCTTTGTGGGTTAAAGCAAATACCTAGAATGTGGTACCAAAAATTTGATACTTTTGTATTGTCTTTGGGATTTCAGGAGATCAAAACATCACCTCGTATATTATAAAGCTGAAAGGATCGAAAAGCTTATTATTGCTCTTTACGCTTGATGATATGTGGTTCATAGGCAATAGTAAGCTAATGATTTATGATCTTAAGTCTCAGCTTGTCCGCTAAGTTCAAATGAAGGATCTTGGTGCAGCAAGGTATATTCTACGGATGGAGATAACCAGGGACAAGAAGAATATAAAACTATGGCTCAGTTAGAGTAAGTATATCAGGACTGTTCTTGAGAGATTTTGTATAAATGATTGTAAACAACTAGTGGTTCAGTCATGCAGGGAACGGTTATCTGCTGAGGATCGGCCCGTAATCTCCCTACCGAGATGGAGGACATGCACTGTACCCTATGCTAGCAAGAGGCGCCTAATGTATGCAATGGTTCGCACAAGGCCGCATTTCCCAAGCAAAGGGGAGTTCTTAGTCCATTTATGGCTAATCCGTGAAGAACACATTGGGATGTTGTAAAAGAGTTTTCAAATATTTGAAGGGCACTTCATTTGCTTTGTGTTACCATGGGAACTTGGTTGAATCACAGAGGACTCTCAGATTCGAGGCTATGTGGATTCTGATTGGGTAGGGGACATCGACAGCAGGAGGTCCACCGGATACATTTTCATGATGAATGGTGGTGCGTTGAGTTGATGAGCAAGTGACAGTTGAAGTTGCTTTGTCCACTATGGAGGCTGAATACATGGCAGCTACTCATGCTTGTAAATAAGCAGTTTGGTTGAAACA
This sequence comes from Sequoia sempervirens, assembly GCA_007258455.2. Taxonomy (NCBI): domain Eukaryota; kingdom Viridiplantae; phylum Streptophyta; class Pinopsida; order Cupressales; family Cupressaceae; genus Sequoia; species Sequoia sempervirens. The sequence goes on from VDFB02353493.1 coordinate 378,297,888, forward strand.
TTTGTGTTCTAACATTGGTTTTGATGCAAGGGAAATAATGATTTTCTGTGACAGTCAGAGTGCAATTTGTCTGGCAAAAAACCCTACTTTCCATGCCAGGACGAAACATATTGACATACAGTATCACTTTGTACGAGATATGGTGGAGGATGGAAAGGTCGGTTTGGAAAAGGTTGATACTCTGGAAAATGTTGTTGATGCATTGACGAAGCCAGTGAGCACAGACAAGTTCAGGTGGTGTGCCAGTTCAATGGGCCTTAGTGCCCATGATTTTCAGTAAGTTATGTTGTGCTCTGGAGGTGCATGTATGATCTTTATCAAGTGGGAGATTGTTGGAATTATGCCTCAATCAATACAGGTTGAAACCTCCATTGGAGCAAAGTCGGTATGACATCTATCATGTCTGGACGACTAGTAGCTTTGATACATTCTATTTTGAACAGGTCGATGTGACCTTGTAGAATTCTTGCCGAATGCTTATTCTTTGGAGCCTTCGTTGTGACATAGTGTATTCGCTATGACCTCTTATCACGTGGAGTTCTTTGGATGATAGGCCATTCAATCGTAAATCGGGGAGACTCATGACGACCACAGGCTTCGGGATAACCTATGTCGATTCGGTGAGAAGTCTCAGCGAATAGCTAATGTCTCATCGATAGTGTAACACTTGGGTTCATCAGAGTAACATGTTTGTTTCGTTATAATGTCTCGGCGAAGTGAAAATGTCTCACCGATAGGAATACATATGATGTCTTTGCCATAACATAAAGATTCTAGTGTGAGGTTTTAGTGAATAGTGAAGGTCACGCCGATGGGGACACATCCAAACGTTCATCGGAGTAACTCAAAGCGATCGGGGAAAGGTCTTGGCGAGAGTGTTAAGTCTTGCTGACCGTTCGATGTTCGGTGTAATGCAAAGGATCTCGGGGAGATCTCTTAGTGACTGATGGATGTCTTGTCGATAGCCGATGGCTATCAGGGTAACCCAAATGGTTCAAGAAGAAGTCCCGGTGAACTATGTAAGTCTCACCGATGATGAGGATCCTTCGGCATAGGTCTTGGCGAACGGTGGTCATCGGTGTAACAAATATGTGTTTGATAAGAACTCTCAGCGAAGATGTTAAGTCTTGCCGACTATTCTTTGGAGCTCGGTATAATATGTGACTTCTGTATAACCTTTGGTGACTCGCTATGATCTCCTAGCGAAAGCGATAGGTCTGGGCGACTGCTTGGTGTTTCATTGTAACACTGAAAGCTTGATAGAACATCTTGGAAAAAATGATTACTCTTGGTGACGTAGATATGAAGGTTATGTGGCATCGGTGAGACACTGTTAGTGTCTCACCGAGATGCCAACACAGTGAGAATTCTATTGACCGATTGACCGTCCTATGTGGAGTCTCGTGGACCAATAGGAGAAGTTGAATCTAAATAGTTGGAAGATTGTTCGTTGCGACGGTTCTGTGAGGAAGTTCGACAGACAGAGATCGACATGGATATACTCAGTGATTGCAGTTTGTGATTGGTTGGTTGGTTCGAAGGTTGGGTCGACGGATTGTTGTGTGGGTGTATGATCAGTAGATGTATTATGTTATGTAAAGTCTGTAATTTGAAGGTTCCTGTACAAGATTTTTCATGGTGAATGTTGCTGTAAACAGACACTAGAAAGATAAGTTTGTCATTTGTATGTAATCTCCATTACTGTAATACAAAGTGATTTCTCTTGGTGTGGTGGGTTTTTCTCTCGTAAGGGTTTTCCCACGTATATCTGGTGTTCATGTGTGATTGTCAAATACTCTATTTCTGTTATCTGTTTCATAGTGCATCTTAATTGGACTGTAATTATAAAATTTAAAAGTATATATGCATTCTTTCCTGAGGTATTGACATTAGGAGAATTGTTTCCACATCTAATTTTCCTTACAACAATATGGATCTTCAATGCTACATCAACAATATTAGTTCAACAACATGCTTGAATGCACTATGCCTTTGACATGATGAAATGACCTTGAATTGTTGTAATAAGCTTCACTAATCTACCCTTGAATGCCTTTGAAATGATCTTGTGAACTCCATAATGCTCTTTTGAATGTATTCTTGAGTGCTCATGAAGATCTAGGATGAAACTAGGTGAATTAACCCCATATTTATACTAAATCTAGAGATTAACCCCAAAATTCAAATAATTTAAGCCGACATCAAATCTAGAAATGAACATTATTAAAATCCAGCTATAATTAAATTCAAAAGAGGGATCATTAAGGGAGGACCCATTTGCCACCTAGGGCAAATGGGTTCTTACACAAATTTCTAGGACCTTTCCTTCAAGGGGTGAAATAACATTAAAAACCCATGTCAGATATGCAAAGAAAGGGGGGTCCTATAGAGGGAGGACGCATTCGCCACCTAGGGCGAATGGGTCCTAACACCATTTTGTAGGACCTCAAATTTTCCAAATTAAATGTTTTACAATTTGAATATCACGTGTCAAAATGGATCCTCATAAGGTGTCATAAATAAGGCTTGAATTTAACTTAAAGGGGCTAATTAACTCTAATTAAACACAATTAATTAATGGGACCCTAGATAAGTGTGAAATTGTGTTACAACACTTTACAACACCTAAAATAGGGTACAAGTTAAGTACATTTTATTAAAAGGGGGCCCAATATTAATGTGAATGTGTACAAAACATTACAACACTAAACCTAGGCAAAAGTTAGTTTAATTCAATGACAATTATTCCCAAATCAAGTAAGGAAAAGGGATACTTTTATGTTACTACATTTTGTCTCTCTTTGGGGAGGATTTTTCCCACTAGGTTTTTTCCCCATTTGTGAGGGATTGCATTGCATTTGTACATTGGTACTAACATGGCCTCATAGTCGAGACCCATCTTGTGTTATTTGCATAATAATCTTCCCCTAAGTTGCACTTAAGGTGTGTTGGTGTGAATAAATGTCTTGTACCTAGTTATTTCACTTACTAGGACGGGACATATTCACATGTTAAGTTTACTTTGGTCCTAAGATTCTTTCTAGAAGGTGTTAGTTGTCATTAGTTGTTATCTTATCTTTTGATTTGTTTCACGTGTGACCTAGGTAAGTGTGCTAAGTTGTCTCATTTCATATGATTAAGACACTTTTAATAATCCTATGACATCTTGTATCTCACCTTGGGTATTTAACCAAAGGGTCTCTGCTACATTGTGCATTGATTCCTTTTACATTCAATGATAGGAATACAATTTATTCTTGTCATATTGATATTTTGAGTATTTTGTGCTTTCCATAGGCCTTTAGATATTGGGTGGCTATCTGATGTAGAGCATGGATTCACTTCACTCAACTAAAGGCATATTTCTCAACAATTGATTGTCCAACTTTCAAATTTCAAGGTTCTTCTTCCTAACTGTCTCCAATTAGGAACAATGTCCACTCAAGGCCACAAACCCATAACAAGGTACTAATGCTTCAAAGTATTTACCCAAAAATTGAAATACCATACACAAGTTCACATGTCCTAGTAATTCCAAGGGAACCACACAAAGAATTAAGAACTCCATCCTATGGTCTCCCATTCACAATTTGTCTTGAATCCTAGTAGTTTTTCCCATAAGACTGTCATAAATATCTTTTGATGCAGACCAGATCTAAAGACTATAAAAGGATTTTTGGATAACCATTTTCATATTTCTAAAACATATCAAAAAATTAGCATAGGTTTTTTTGGATCAAACCTCCCAAAACTTGATTGTTCTGCTACTCATAAGGGCTAAATTAGGCTTGGTAGCAAGATGGTTTATTGGTTCTCAATACTCTAGGGAACAAAATACTCAACCAAATCTTAAAAAACATCAAAAATGACCTTCTCAAGCTTTCCAAACCATCTCCCATTCATTTCCAATATTATTTTACCAAACCCTCAACCCTATGGGTCTTAATGACTCAAAACAATGCAAAGACAACCTAGTGCATCATGAAAATTGGATTAAATAATAAATCCTACTCCTTCCACTTTGTGAAAGAATAAAATACACCCAAAATATATAATTATACCAAGTTAGAGCAAGATTCATCAGAACAAATGGCTTAAATGCTCATTTTTCTTATTCTAACCCTTAAAATGAGGGTTTTGGACAGTTTTAAAAAAAACAACAATAACTCTCTTTAATCTCAACCAAATTGCATGAAACCAATTGCATTAGAGAGTGGATTCGTAAATCTACCACATACAATCAATTTTGAGTGGTTCCCAATCCGTACATGGCTATACAATGGCCTAGAGCAGAGCAGAACATTGGAAAAAGCAAGAAATTCAAAAGTCTTTTATTCAATAACTTCTCAAAACTTTACAATCCACTTCTTCTCTTCTCCTGACTACCTTACATGAGGTGTTTGAAAATATTTAAACTCATTCCCAACTATTGGTAACTTTCCAATGAACTTCCACATGACTTTTCAAATGATGACCTTTCATATTCCCAATTTTTGCATTCTTGCAACTTGACATTTTTTTTGACAATAATTGACAATATTAAAAAAAACTACTTCCTAACAACCTAAACCAACTTAAAAAAATTTAACATGGCCCATAAAGACCTTATTACAAACCAAAATAGATTAGACCCCCCTTAGAACCCACTTTTTCATTTTTTTTGCAAAAATGAAAACTTTTACCAACTATCACCTAGAAACCTAACCATGACTCCAAACACCTTACACACCTTATAAATGGTCTTCAAGACCTTATTACATGACTCAAACATAACATAAATCAAATATTTACAAAGTGGCCTCGTTGAGGCATAAAGTCCATCAAGTGCTCCTGCACCACTATCTACATAGACAAATCTTACAAGTCTTCTTTAGGAAGCTATTTATTGTAAAATCGGTTCAGAGAAGGGGATCTTTTTTGTTGTTCGTCATTGGGAAAGGGAATGCATTTTTGAACTTAATCTTTGTATATAAAAAAATATTCTATGAACTCTATGTTTTATTAAAGGAATAAAGTAGGCATTTTTAATTTGCATGTTCAATTGTCTTCTCTTTAATTATTGATCTCCTTTGCAAATTCACAATTATTCTGTAATATCCCTTAATATTTTGCCCTAATTTTTCAGTTTAGGTTGTTTGACATCTTGTTAAACACTCGACATGCATATGATTGAATTCTTGGTGCAGGAGCACCCATGGGTCTAATGGACCTAGAATGTTTTGGTTGTGTTTTGTTTTTGGTTTTGTGATGGAATAAGGTCCTATGGACCATTTCAAATGCTTATGAAATAGAGCTACCTCCTGGGGTGGAAATTTCTCCTATCTTTAATGTTTCTGATTTATATCCTTTCAAAGCTCATGTGAATGCAGGTGATGAAGTAGGTACAACAACAATGGAGGATGAAGATTGGGTAAAGGGCCTACCTCCCAGCCAACCTTTGTCTCTTGAATGCATCCTAGACACCAAGGAGATAAAGAGGACTAGAAGGAAGGTCTACAAGGAGTATTTGGTGAAGTGGAAAGGTCTACCTAAAGAGGATGCCACTTGGATGTCTGATAATGACATTAAACAACATGGGACTACTGTAGAAGACTTGATCTCAAAGAGGACTTGAGATCTTTTTCTTGCTTGGGAGTATGGTGCAGGAGCACCCATGGGTCTAATGGACCTAGAATGTTTTGGTTGTGTTTTGTTTTTGGTTTTGTGATGGAATAAGGTCCTATGGACCATTTAAAATTCTTTGTAATAGGTCTCCTAGGTTTCTTGTTGAGTTTTGGTTTTGGTGATTAACTTCTTTGTACAACAAGGCCTCCATCCTCCTTTGTAAGTTTAGTGCATCTTGGAAAATTAAAAAAATAAAAAATAAATCAAGATGCCTTGATGTCACTAGACACCTAAGGGGAGTCACCTTGCTCATTTGAGTGGGCTTTGATGCCTTTCACACATTTTGGAGGTATTTTGTAGGTGCATTAAGGTAAGTTGTTCAAATTACCTTAATTAAGCATTTAAAGGAAAATATAGAGTCTCTTGGTGTTCCAACGACCAAATGATTAAAATTATAGTTAGAGGACATTTGAGGAAGTTGGTAGACCTTAAATATTCCTCTCTTGGTTGAGGAAAGGTTGTTGTTGAAGTTGGAAAGAATTTTCAATAAAAAAACTTGCTGTTTTTTGTGTTTTCTGAAACAAAATCTGCTGATCCCGTGCTTTGTATGGCCTGTACATTTTGAGTTATGGTCCAAGCATGTGATGGTTGGAAAGAGGATTGAATAAGCTTCATTTTGGCATTGGAGTGGTGAATTTTCATTAAGAAATAAAGGAGATATCCCCAATTCTTTATCGGGTGGTCTGAAAACCCTCAAAATCAGGGTTTTGAGAGAAATATGTGGATCTCTTCCATTCCCACGTGTTAGATCTGCTTATTCTTGGTGGGATGGAAGGTTTAACCCTGTACCATTATTCCCTAAGTGTTTTGGAGAATGGCAGGTTCATGGGAGGAAGTGGTGCAAAGTTTTTGGCTTGACATCTCTATGTGGCAAGCCTGATTCATAAGCAAAAAAAGTGGATTTTTGCTTGGTTTTGGAAAATTTGTTTTATAGATAGTTGGAAATGATTTGGAAGGGTTTAATTAGCCTGTAGGATTCTAATTTGAGGCTTTGGGGTGAAGGGGAGAGCCTAGGTAGTTTGAAGTTGCTGTTCTCAGTCCTATTTAGGCCCTTTGGAGCAAATTGTCTTGTTCTAGGAACTCTAGTTTCCTTTTGAATTTTGCCTAATGCTTTTGATGGTGTGTGTAGGTACCATGGGGAAGTCTAAATACAGATTTTGAGCCTTCTTGGAAGTATTTTAGGCCCCTAAAATTTGACTATCCTCTTGATAGCATTGGTTAAGCCTAGTAGGTCTGAGTGCTGAGTTGGATGAATCTTGTCTCCACCAAGCATGGTGATCATTTTGAGGGTGTTATGTGAGTATTTTGGGAATGTCTAAGTCATCTTGTCTATGGTTGTATTAATGGGATTTTGAGTTCCTTAGTTTGGCCTTTGGAAGCCTAGGAACAAGCCTCTTGAGTTGAAAGTTTGTTTGAAAAGTCATAAAACAAAGAAGTTGTGCCTCCAAAGTTTGTTATCCCACCATTGCCTCTGCATCAATTCTGATTTTTTTGATATTTTGTGTTTTTTTTGTTTGATTCTTGATGTATTTCAATGCTAGAATGATCACATAAAATATAGGAATGATAGACAGTGTTTGCATAAACCAATAGAAATAATTTCACATGCAATCTCCACTTTATTGACAATATATCAGATCTGAATACACTGATTATCAAGTCTAATATGGATGATATCAAACTAAAAATACTTATAAAATGTGTCTACAATAGACAAACAAACCATAGGATTGGATTCACCACATACTCATTTTCTTGTTACTTCATTTAGGTTCAATATGATCACATATATGGTAAGAAATTATTGATGTAGATGCTCTTGAACCTTGTTGTTAATGTCTGATGTATTTGTTGATAATAATGATGTAAATGGCTACCAAAACAATCTCTAAAATCCTACAAATGAAGGCGACTAGGTCTAGGACTGGATCAATGAAACCCTAGATTGATGTAATGTCAATACAATGCCAAATTTGACCACTAAACCCTTGGATTTTTAATCTGATATAAAATTTTAGAAATCTAAAACAAAAATCCGCATATGAATAAATATTACCAATGACCAAAAATTCCTTCCAAAACAAGCACTTCACTCCCAAACCTTAGCAATACACTTGTAGATGAAAATATGCCAATATAACCTTTAGATCTAAATTCTTTTGTCCTTAATCTGCAAATAAAACTTCAGACCCTGGTTGAATGATAATTTCATTGAAACCCTAGTTGGAATGATATTTTCCTTCAAACCCTAGCTAGTTGCAGCTCCCCAATAAGTCTAAACCTGCAAATAAGCTCAATGATGAATCCATCTCTCAATGCGGAGTTGGGTTTTCATCCAATCCATAAATTTCTAAGGGTTTTTGTTCTCAAAAAAGTCTGAACCTACAAACACAAGCTCTCCAAAATTATTTGATAGAAAATACTAAAATCAAGATGTCCAAATGACTTGCTCTCATCTCTTTTTAAAGGCTTAGTTGAGTCTTATAGAAGAATCCACAATAACCTCCTCAAATCTTCTAGAAGCAAACTTTATTTAATAAAGTGACTTTATAATATTAATAAAGTGACTTTATAATATTAATAAAGTGACTTTATAATATTTAGTAAAGTAAATTTATAATATTTTTTTATTTTTTATTTGTCACTTTAATTAAATTAATTAAAATAAAGTTATCCTTTTTTATATTAATTTAAAATAGACAACTTTAAAATAATTATTTCCTTATAACTCCATTAATTAGCTTATGGGAATAAAATAAGCTAAATATCAATATTTTCCATTAGAAAAATGGGGACATTACAATCCTCCCTTCATGAAGATTGCTTGTCCCAAGCAATCTGCACCCGAATACACAACATTAATTTCCAGAATCCCATATCAATCTCATAAATCTTCAAACTCTGCTATTTGAAACATTGTGTTGTAGGAGATTTACAAATAACATATTAGTTCTCTGGGATGGCAATGCAATAATTCGCAACATATAATTAGCAAACTCACAATCACATACCTTAGTCTTCATAGAAGACCATTGGGCTACTCTGATTATCATGCTTCCCAAATCCTCATAAGGATAATGACTCATGGTTGGAAGTGAAACATCATGCAACATGTAAAACCATCTACCTTATAATGCACAAAACAAACCTCCATCCTTTTCGCTGACACTACCCTTGGAGCACCATCTGCTAAAGCTCTCAATACAATCTTCTTCCCATCTATCGTGAACTCCAACTCCACATAAGAAGTACTCATGTTTAGAGATATAAGCATTATGCAAGAATAACTTAATGTAGCACAATCTCCATCATGACAATAAGCCTTAGCTAAAATCAAAATATTACATTCCATGTGTCCTTTCGGTAATGATGATCTCATGAAGCAAGGAATAATGAAACCATTATGCAATGTCAAACGTCTTGTGTACCTTGGATCTATCATCCCTATTTCATACTTAGCCATGAAAGATTGGAGATCAACAAAATGAAGCCTCTTACCAACGTTATCCCCTTGGAGTATTTTAATTACCATTTGACTACCAAAAACATGTGAAGATATTATATCGTTGTTTGTAATTATGAAATCAACATTTGCATCATACTTGTCAATGGTGGCTCCATAAATATCATGCACATCCAATTCTATGATGTGAGCCTCCAAATGGCTCTGCAAAAAAGGTGACACCAAAACCTCGTGAAGCAAGCTATGTAAACACTCAAGGAGTTCTTAATCATACCTCAAACTCGATTGCTCTACTTGCTTAGCCACTGTGCATGGCTCATTCCTCATGTACCACATGCTTTGAATATTCTTTGCCTCTTCCATGTCATGTTGCACTAACTTGGTCTTCTTATGTCTTCGAAACACAAATAAGACCTCATGTATGTCTCCCAATTGAATTCCAACAATATAAGAAGACCTCTTATTATCCTCATCATGAGTAGGAGCTACCAACTCAAGATTATGCAAAAAAAAACAAAGACTGTTGTTCCAAATTAGAAAATCAGAACAACTCTCGTACCTTTCCATAGTGTCTTCATTCACCTCAAACATCTTCTTCCTCCTTGTTGCATCAAGTACTAATCTAACATGAGTCTTCCAATGGAAATCACAAGCCTCAAGGTTCATCCTCTTGGTTGTTGTATCATGATGATATGAAGATAAGGGATTGTTATCTCTCTTTCTATGAGTAGATGGATATCAACAAGATTTGGTCCATGAGAGGTCTCCAAGTGAAAAACAAGTGTACTATGTGTCACAAAATTTGTCCCATGGCTGCAAGCTGAATCTTCGTGTGTATGTGTCTCTTCTTCCTTCACGACTCCATCATTGAACCCTTCAAGTTCGTCCTCCATGTTTCCACTTTTTCCATCTTCATGTTGCATTGTTTTTCATTGGATGTAGCTAACATAGAAATCTGAAATTCTGCTATGTATGATGAAGAGTGTACCATGCTCAACTCCTCACAAAGCTTATCCACCTCATCTTCTTTTCTTCTCAAGACATCAAAGTATATCTCACCAAGTGTATCAAAAGGTCATCATGCTCTATCAAAGGGTCACCATCAAAGTAATCGTGATCTTCCTCAATTTTTGATCTAGAAAGTGTATGCACAACTATGACCTCCTTAACCACCAAGTGATCCTCCACATCTTGCAATGTCAAATCAATATTTTCCAAACCTCTTTGTTCACCACATATTGAAATTTTTGAATTGCCATCATTTGTATGAAAAACATCCATCTCAAAGACATCCAAACCACAATTTGATTCCTTGCCAAGATGAGGTAAGGGCGATGAAGCAATGCTAAGCTCAATTAGAGGAATTTTTGGAAGCCTTGCAACATGAGCATGAAGTATGGATGGTTGTGTTGGTTGTTCCTATGTTTTCATTGATGTCAACAGGGTGATAACTATATGGGAATTCTACTTGGTTTATTGGAAGTTGTTCTCTGCCAATAATACCCTTTTGTGATGGATCAGTGTGTTGGTATTTGACTTTGGAATTCACCGCAAGATCTGATATGACTATAATCTCTTAACCATGTTTTCTTGACTCATTCAGACAACTATATCTTAGATCTTGAGACGTATTTTGTTGTGAGTATAAATTTATCTCTGACAGAGTTTAACTTTGTATCCTACTATTGTTCTATGTGTGGTATATTGTGTGGGAGGCTCCGCATTCTACTAAGGTGAACATTCTTATGCTACGGTTTTGTTGATAGTCTCTATGTTGGTAGTATGATGGGAAATTAATGTGTTCTCATATCCAAAAGGTTTTTGCTTTGAGGATTATTTGTTGGTTTGGAGAGTTGTGTTCTAGTCTTGGCTCACTCAATATATGCAATATATTATGAAAAGTAGTTATGTTTTATGGACGATAGTCGGCTTGGTATAATGTACTACATGGATAAAATGTTTAAATCTTATATGGTGTCGACAAAGAAGGTTTTGATTATTATTTTTTTCATCTAATTAGGCTAACCTAATTGATGAATAAGATGTACTTGTATATATATAAGATGTTTTGAGGAAGGAAAGTGATATACACATGAGAGAAGGAGAAGTGGGAGCAAATATGAAATGCGGAGAGGAGAAGATCTGAGCCTAAATGCTTTATTAGTTGTGATTAGTGCAATTTCGTTAAGCAAATGATGTGTGAGGCAGTACATTTTATTCTAAGATTCAGTGGAACTGAACCCTACACATTGAAGATGTATCCTATTAGTTCAATCTTTTGGCAGTGAGCCACTATCATTATGTCTTAGCGGTTAGCAATCTTTTGTACTCAGGCAATGAGTCTTTTAAGGACAACAAGTCTTCCTAGTGAACCCCATAATATTTTGTATCCAGATATAATATATTGTGAGTTAACCCTCACTGTGTTTTTTCCCATTTTGGGTTTTCCATGTAAAAATCCTGGTGTTCATGTGTATGGTTGCATTGACTTGTTTCTATGTTCTCTCTTGTTGATTCAGTCAAAATTGTGATAATGTTTAAGTCGATTTTATTATGTTTTATGGAATACTAATTCACCCCCCCTCTCAATATTTCAAATGTTCAATAGGAATATCAAACAAACTCATACCTTCTTGTAGCTGATCTAACATGGCTGGTTTGACAATCTCCATAGCGACATCTTCTTCAATCTTCATGTGCTCTTCATTTGTATCTTCAATAGGTGACTCTTCTTCAATCTTGTAGTCACCTTGAAGTGTCATGTTCTCTTCACTTGTAGATGCACGGAGTGATTCTTCTTTAGGGCCTCCACATGTATGACTAGGTTTCCAAACACCTAGACATGTGAAACAAGGTTGTTCTCTTCTCAATTGATTTTTTCTCTTCTTAGGTTCACCTGTAGATTGTAAATCATGAGGAATAAATTATTCTTTCTTTCCTTCCTCCTTTTCTTTTTTCTTTGCAAAAAGAGGTTTTAATATTTCAAAATGTTCTAACCTTTTTTCGCAACCCGTAATTTTGTTTCCCTTGATTCCACTATTTTTGGTTTAGCTTGGTGCATTTGGTGACCTCCAATTAATCTCTAAATGAGATGGTTGATTGAAAATCTGCCCCCAAAGCTTGATACATAGCCAAAATTTTAGGATACTCATTGTCCTCCATAGGTTTCTCTTGCGTAAGCTTATCCTCTTGTATAAATGTAGGCATGTATAGTTTGGATTGTGATTAACCTGTGGATTTGCTGGTAGAATGTTTCTTAATTTCTACAACTTTACTACTGCCTTTTCTCTTTGTATGCACCAGATTTATTCCATTTGTTGTGTTATGAGCCATTTAACTCAAATAAAGATTGGTATTTTGTATATGTCTTAGCATTTCTATGAACACATGTTCTCTTGATGATGGTTGTTGATCACTTCCTACCACTATTTCCTTTTGTTTTTACAAATTATGACCACCCTTTCCACACATGCAATCAACCTAAACAATTTTCCAAGCCTTACATCTTTGATACCAATGTAATATCCCCAAATATTCTGCCCTAATTTTTTAGTTTAGGTTGATTAACATTTTGTCAAACACTTGGCATGCATATGATTGAATTTTTATTTTTTTGAGTTTTGGGGTTTTGTTTATTTGATTCTTGATGGATCTCAATGCTAAAATGATCACATAAAAAATAGAAATGATAGACAATGTTTGCATAAACCAATAGCAATAATTTTACATGCAATCTCCACTTTATTGACAATATATTAGATTTGAATACATTGATTATTAGTTCTAATATAGACTGACTAAAAATACTTATAAAATGTATCTATAATATACAAACAAACCATAGGATTGGGGTCACCACATACCCATTTGCTTGTTTCTTCATTTAGGCTCAATACGATCACACATATGGCAATAAATTGTTGATGTAGATGCTCTCAAACCATATTGTTAATGCCTGATGTATTTTTTGATAATAATGATGTAAATGGCTACCAAAACAATCCCTAAAATCCTCCAAATGAAGGTGGCTAGGTCTAGGATTGGAGCAATGAAACCCTAGATTGATGTGATGTCAATACAATGCCAATTTTGACCACTAAACCCTTGGATCTATAATCTGATATAAAATTGTAGAAATCTAAAACAAAAATTTGCATATGAATAAAAGTTGCCAATGACAAAAAAATCCTCCCAAAACAAGCACTTCACTCCCAAACCCTAACAATGCATTTGTAGATGAAAATATACCAATATAACGTTCAGTTATCAATTCTTTTATCCTTAATCTACAAATAAAACATCAAACCCTAGCTGGAATGATAATTTCCTTCAAACCGTCATTGTAATGATATTTTCCTTCAAACCCTAGTTGGTTGAAGCTCCCCAATAAAGCTAAACCTACAAATATGCTCAATGATGAATCCCAGATGAATCCACCTCTCAATGTGGAGTTGGGATTTCATCCAATCCATAAATTTCTAAGGGTTTTTGTCCTAAAAAAATGTTGAACCTACAAACACAAGCTCTCCAAAACTCTTTGATAGAAAATACTAAAATCAAGATGTCCAAATGACTTGCTCTCATCTCTTTTTAAAGGCTTAGTTGAGTCTTCTAGAAGAATCCAAAATAACCTCCTCAAATCTTCTAGAAGCACACTTTATTTAATAAAGTGACTTTATAATATCAATAAAGTAACTTTATAATATTTAGTAAAGTGACTTTATAATATTTTTTATTTTTTATTTGCCACTTTAATTAAATTAATTAAAATAAAGTTATCCTTTTGATATTTATTTAAAATAGACAACTTTAAAATAATTAATTTAATTATTATTTCCTTATAACTCCATTATTTAGCTTATGGGAATAAAATAAGCTAAATATCAATATTTGTCATTACTTAGAAAAATGGGGACATTACATATTCATTTTCTTTGTTCAATCAGGTTAAGGATGTGTTCATTGTAGGATAGTGAGTCTTGTTTTGTCCATATAATTTTAGGGAATTATTTTTTTTCCTCATTATCTTTTGCGAGTGCAAGTGAATGATTTTTGTGCCATTTACATTATTCTCTTTATTATGAAATTGTCATTGCATTTGCGTGATTGCTTTGTGCAAATGTTAGCTTTTCCTTTCCTTCATTTCGGTCAAAAGCATACCTAAAAATAATTAAATCATACGAGGGAGTTGTACCTCTAAAATTTAGAGGAAGATCACTGATTCAATAGCAATATTTTGAGCTATTAGTTCAATTGTGTCATTGCTCAATAGGGCAATTGAGGGTCATTTCTCACATCAAATCATAGTGACCAATCTATTTGCTAATCGATTTTTGGTGACTCCACTTGGGAAATAATTGAAGTGTCAGTGTCTTATTTTCTCATAAATTTGAAGGTAGCTTCCCAAGGATGGAGGTTGGCAACTATGTCACATGGAATGTGCTCATAAAAAGTTTTTGGTGGAAGACCCATTTATTCTTTTTCTAAATCTATATTATGGCATTGGTTTCACCTCAACCATGGTGTGCTAAATTTGGGCCTTTATCACTACCAAAATATTAAGCTCTGTCTGAAGGTTCGAGAAAGCATTTTCCAAAGTTTAGTGGAGAAAATTCATAGATTGTTGATGATCATATTCGAGCCTTCATTATAGCTTGTGGAATTTTGGGGGTAAAGAAGGAAAATTTCTTCGTCTGGTTATTTCTTGAGTCCCTCATTGGAGTTGCTGCAAGTTGGTTCTAGTCCTTAGAAAAGGGATGCATTACTAATTGGGACAACATGAAGAAGAAGTTTCTTGGGAGATTTGAATCAATAGTTGATGCGGTTTCAATCCTATCCAAATTTTGCAACGTTAAAAACAAAGAAGATAAATTTATGAGGGAGTTTGTAGATTGATTTAACAAATGTTTAATGAGGATTCCCCATAGCACTTAGCCAAGTAAAGAGATTCAATTGATCTTTTTCATTGCAACATTACACCCTGAAGTCAGTTTCCTCTTGAAGTAGAGCAAGGTACGTGATATCGAAGTTGTGCAACAAGAAGCCATTAGTATTGAAGATGACTTGATATCGTGTGGGATTTTGAAAGTAAAGAAGTTTGAAGAGACTCCTAAGAAAATGCAGCCACAAGAGGTAAATCATTCATCTTCTTCAACATTTGAATGCACCAATTTCATGGTTTTGGGTGAAGATTTTTTTCAAGAAATAGTCAAATTGGTTCACATATTAAAAGAAGGGATGAAGTATATGGCTTGCATTATGAAGAAAGTAAGGACGAGGATGTGTTCATTGTAGGATCATTGAGTCTTTTTTTGTCCATATAATTTCAGGGAATTAGAATTATTTTCTTTCCTCCTCATTATCTTTTGCAAGTTCAAGTGAATGATCTTTGTGTCATTTACATTGTTCTCTTTATTCTAAAATTATCATTGCACTTGCATCATTGTTATGTGAAAATGCTAGCTTTTCCTTTCTTGCTTAGCTGTTAGTCCAATTGTGTCATTGCTTAGTAGGGTAATTGAGGGTGATTTCTCACATCAAATTGCAATGACCAGTCTGTTTGCTAACATATTGTATTCTCCCAACCATTTTTCATTAACTCGAACCTAGATATTGGGAGGAGAGTTGTGTGGATTGGAAAATGAGGATAAGGTGGATGGATCTATGTAAGATGATAAGGGTGGGACTACTTGATTGCTAGGCACTTGGATAGGTTTATAATATTTTTCTTCAAAGGTTTTACAATACTCAAAAGGGCAAGGATCCCTAGGAATAGTGACTTCAAAACCCTCGTAGGGAAATTTTAGGCATTGATGATATGTAAAGGGAATGACTTAAAAGGCATGTATCCATGGATGACCAAGAAGTACATTAAATGGGAGATCAAGGTTTAATACCTAAAAAATAGTATCCTCTATAGCAGAGCCAACTCAAATTGGGAATTTTATCGTTCCTTCAAATTCACGCTCAACATCATCATAAGATTTGATGGTGATTTTATTTTGAGAATAAATGACACCCTCGGAGTATCCTAATTGTTTTACTAATTGGAGGGTACAAACGTTTAGGCCTGCTCCACCATCAATCATGACTTGTTTGATTTTATGCCTATGGATGAAGACCTCAAGGTGCAAGACCTCATTATGAGAAGGATTATCAAAAGAAAAGTCCTTTTTAGTGAACACAAAATGATGAGGAGCTGAAATATGTCCAACCATTGCTCAAAATTAAGTGATATCTATGTATTTAGGCACAAAAGACTCTTTAACGACCCTGTCTAGGATTTCCTTATGTGCAGGGGATATTTTTCGAAGCTCTAGGATAAACATTTGTGTTAGAATTTTCTATAGATGATCTATGAGGTTATAATCAAAGTTTGAAGATGGTGTAGATTGATATCCTTGAAGAGTTGGATTACCTCTACGTGTAATTACTGCACATTCAAGATTTTTGTTTCACAGAGTTATGGTAGAGACATAAAGAAAGGACTCCCCTAGATGAGCTATGGTGTAATCATAATCCATAACAATATAAATGGCTTATTTAGGATTACTTCTTTTGTTTGAAGGTTCATCTTTTCCATGATTAGGGATAAGATTCTTGAATATCTTGAGATCATCATTATTTGAATATTGATTATCTACACTAACATCACCTTGATCTATAATATATTGTATAAGATTTTTCAATTTGTAACAATAAAAAATCTTATGTCCCTTGATCCTATGGTAATCACAATATTCATTCTCCTTATACCATGGAGGCTTGATAGATGGCTCTTGATTTCTTACTTCTAGTAAGGTGATAAGTTTAACTTGGACTAGTTTATTCAATGCTAATTCAAGAGACTCCCCTAAAGGACCGTATTTCCTTTTAGGAACATTATTTTGCTTAGGTGATCTTCTACCACCTTAATTATTTTGAGAATTTTTTTCTGCCAATTGTAGGGTAGGTTGAATGTTTAAAACTATTTTTGCATCTACTACACCATCATCAACAATGTTCTTGTTTTTGGTCCAAATCCTTGGTTTATATTTACATGTTGAAGGGTTATCCTTATGATCTTTAAAAATTCACAAGAATCTTAGCGATGAGAGCTTTTTTAATGTTAATTCCTGTTTCAATGAATTCTCCAAATGTATTATCACCTTGAATTTGAAGGTGAAAAGCTAATTCATGATTTAGGTTTTGGATAAATATGGGGACGCTATTTTTTAGGTATAGGATTAGGAAGTTTGCTTTCCAAATTTCTCCATCTTTGTAAGAAGGAAACAAAGGATTCCCCCTCATTTCCTTTTGCAATATAAATATCACTCAAGGAGGTTTCACGTTCTATGTTGTATGAAAAGTGCTCAATGAATTTGTTTACCAACTCATGAAAGGTCTTGATCCCATGAGGTAAATATGGAAACCATTCAAGAGCTTGGCCTCCTAGGCTTCTAGGAAAGAAACATATTAGATATGTATCATTATAGGATACCTCAAGATAAGCTATTCAAAATTATTTCATATGTTCTCTTGAATCTCCTCTTCCTTTGTATTTTTCAAATCTAGGCATTTCAAAATTTTGAGGGAAAGGGATCATGTTCTAAGACCTGTCAAAAGGATATAGACATACTTCTTCCAATACATAGGTCTTATTAGTGTTAATGTTTCCTATTTCCATGTTTTCCATCTTTTGTTGTAGCTCTTGAATTTGTTGATCCAACTCATTTGTGGATGCTGATGGAGGTGCACTTGTGTAAATATAATGTTGTTGTTGATGATGTTGATTTAGAGGAATGTGATGTTGTTGAGGTTGACTTGGTGGAATGTAATGTTGTTTTCGTTGACTTGGTTGGATGTAATGTTGTTGTGGTTGACTTAGTTGGATGCAATGTTGTTATTGTTGACTTGGTTGGATTTAATGTTGTTGCAATTGTCTTGGTGGAATGGGCATATTTTGCATATTTAAGATACCCATGTTTAAATAATATCTACCAAAGATAGGTGATTGTTCTAGTGTGAATTGATCTTGATATATCTTGATGGTTTTTCCATTGAACTTTTGATGTGATAAGTGGGGGTGATGGTCAATATGCAAAATTAGCAGTCACTTTTTCCCTTGGTGATTGAATTGGATTTTGTGACGTGGTTAGTATGCCCATTTCTAATGGAACTATGATTCTCATCGGTGTGTTGATTTGACTTTCTTCTCCCAAAGTGTGAGATTTAGTGAATGTTATAAGATCTTGTTCTTTATACCTAGGAATTTTAAAGTTAAAGGGTAGCTTGGCACCATGTTGCACTAACATTTGAAGGTAA
Source organism: Sequoia sempervirens (assembly GCA_007258455.2). Taxonomy (NCBI): domain Eukaryota; kingdom Viridiplantae; phylum Streptophyta; class Pinopsida; order Cupressales; family Cupressaceae; genus Sequoia; species Sequoia sempervirens. Next base: position 378,316,318 of record VDFB02353493.1, read on the forward strand.
TGATTAGGATTATTCTTGAATAAAAGATTCAAAACTCTCATTGCTTTAGGGTCTTGCTCAAATTCTTGGAAGTCTTCTAATGTTGGGTCTTGATCATCCTCAACATAAGGAACCCTTAAAGGCTTGTCATGAAGTAAGGGTAGGTTTGAATATGTTCCTTGCTCATGTTGACAAACACCCATGCTTGTTGGAATGTTTGACTCTTCTTTATGGGATTCCATGTAATTCTTATATTGAGATCTTGTAATTGACATCTGCAACATAAGACAAATAAAATTATATTTTCTTTCAAAAATTTTGATGCTTGTTTCTCAAAACCAAAATAGACCAATGATAAGTTGGATCTCCAAATGACAATAATGATATTAATAGATAAGATGATAGATCCCACTTGAACCGAACTTATGATCACAAGTAAGATGATATTGATAAAGTTCACTCAAACTAGACTTATGAGTCTAAGAAAACTTGCTAAAGAGTGGATATCCCCAAACTCAAGAGTAACCTTGCAACTCTTAAGATGGTATATCCACAAATGATATGATATGATAAAATAAAATATAGGAGATCCAATTTAAACTTTGATAATGATATGAAAAGGTACCAAAAACTTGTCCACTCCTAAATAGTATCAAGGACAATAAGACAATGCTCGTAAAAGGTCTTGTTTAAGCTCTACTTATTTGATAATTTGATATTTCACCTTTGATTTTCACTTTATTTTGGAGTGTTTTGACTTTTAATGGTTTTTAAATTTTTGAAATTCGTTCAAATATTAGAAAAACACAAAGATATAATGACAAAGACAATGTGCTAGGCTCAATTTTGAATGGGTATATCCCCTTTGATTTCAAGTGGAGATGGTGAGATCTAAACAATCAATCACACAAGATACATTAATAAGCCTACTCAAGTGGGCGTGGACAATAAGTTTTGACTAGGATTTACAAGCTCAATTAGGGGCATCCTCAAGATATACCACAAGGGTACATGAGGCCTTAATCCATAGATGAAAGGAAATACTCCCAAACAACCAGGATGAGAGGGTAACCCACTCTCCACCTTCACTTCTCTAAGGTATAAAGTTCTCAGAGGCTTGGTCAAGATTGAAAATATTCTACTTCCAAGAGGCACGCCTTTCGATTCACTCCCCAATCTTTATACTCCACTAGAATACGAGAGTTGGGGTCATCCCCTAGAATGATCACTTCTTTAGGTAGGCCCCCTAAAAAGAAAAATAAGATCACTTGTTTCTGATCCTCAAGATCACTCCTGGGTATGAAGGAGAGCATACATAAGTAAATCTCGGGGATTAAAAGACATTGCTTACTTTGGATCCCAAGTCCAAATGTGAGATTAATTTTGGCCCAATTTACAATATGAGGAAGACACACCAAATTAGATTGATTGAAAAAAAAACAATAACATGTAGCTATTTTAGCACTTTGCAAAATTAAGAGTGATAAGGTGATTGGAGTGAATGAACCCAAAGTCCAATGCTAATCTTGAAATGTCAATTTGATGAAGAGCTCCAAATCCACTTTTCTTTTGCAACCCTTTCAATTTGTAACCTCTACATACAAAGACCAACAAACAAGCCTAGAAAAGAAAATCAAGATCACTTGTTTTTGATCCTCAAGATCACTCTAAGGTGCAAGAGGAGAGCATACATAAGTAGATCTTGGGGATTAACATAAAATGGTCTGTTCCAAATCTAAAGGTGAATGGTACATTTTAAACCTCAATTTTAATTATGTGAAAAGATGCCAAAAAAGATATTCCAAGAACAACAATGATAACACCAATGGATTTCTTATGATTTTTTGATAGATTTAAATAAAAATCATTGAAAGACACTTTGATATGAAGAAGTTATGAGTATTCCAAATTTTAAAAATAAGAAAGGGCGACTTTGAATGAATTTACCTAATTTTTGGTGCAAGATTTTAAAAAACACTTGATCCACAACAAAGAGCTTTGAACTAGCTTTCCAACACCTTTTGAATTTTGAAAATCTAATATGTTATACAAAAGTTATGCCCAATTTTGTAAAATAGCCTTTTGTGAAAAATGTTAATAAATCAGATGTGCCATTCCATTGAACATATACACCACAAGATTGAACAAATATGTCATTCTACTGAAAAAATGCACCACTCCATTGACAAATGCGCCTCTCTACTAATAAATGTGTCACTTTGCTAACAAATGTGCCACTTTATTAAACAAATGTGCCATAGGATCTAACAAATACACCATAAGACTGAACAAATACATCACTCTATTGAAAAATGTACCACTCTGCTGAATAGATGCACCACAGGATTTGACAAATACACCACAAGACTGAACAAATGCGTCACTCTACTAACAAATGTTCCACTTTGCTAAATTGATGCACCACTCTACTAACAAATGTGCCACTCTCCTAAGTGTGTGAATCTGTTGACAAATGTGCCACTTTGTTGAACAAATGCACCACCCTGCTAGACAAATGTGTGATGATAACAAACAAAAGCATCAATTTGACCTATAAACCTAAAAAAAATTCTATCAAAAATTTCTTATTAAAATAAGGGACGTGGGTCCCACCGGGCTTGCTAAAATATGGATGTATGAAAATGTGGATCATAAATATCAATAATACAAAACTCACACTCTCACAATCACATAATGAAGTTCAAGACCTTAACTCATAATATAGAATTTAGATAACAAGCAAAGTCATCATAGCTAAGATCTTGATTTTCTTATTATTGGTTGCTCTTCAAAGTAACAAACTATAACAATAATAATATGATGTAATGATAAAGATAAATGCTCACAGATAAATGATACCTATGCTTGATAAATGTTTGATAATACTTGAATGCTTGATAGATCTTGATCATAAAATTGCTAAGGGGTTTGAATGAAATGAAAAATTCTTATTTATATGCTTCACTTGAAATTTGATCAATGGTGGGGATTGATTTGCAAAATTAATAGATAGGAAAATTCAAGATAGGGTAAGACCCAAATTTTGAATTTTGAAGAAAGAGGGAACATTTGATACGAAGAACTTGGGGGATACAAAATATATTCTTGGGATGGAGATAAAAAAAGATTGAGGTCATAGAAAGCTTTGGTTAAGTCAAAGTAAGTATGCTGATACCATTTTGTAGAGGTTTAATATGCATGACTGTAAGCTAGTTTGTATTCCATTATTGGTTGGTATTAAGTTGAGCTTAGACATGTGTCCTAATTTTGATGATGATTTTGAGGATATTTCTAAGGTTCCTTATGCTACTGTTGTTGATAGTTTGATGTATGCAATGGTTTTCACTAGACTAGATATAGCCCAAGCAATGGGAATTCTAAGAAGGTTTATGTCTAACCCAGGTAGAGAGCATTACACTTTTGTTAATATAGGGTGTTTAGATATTTGTGAGGTACTTCTGATTACTATTTGGTTTATCATGGTATTAATGATGTGGTTAAGTCATTAGACATACATGGGTTTGTTAATACAGATTGGAAAAAACATAGAAGATAAAAGTGCATAATTAAATACACTTTTTGGTTTCATTTCACATCACTTTACACAAATGTTTATGATCTTAAAGGGGCCTTCTAGAATCAACCAATTTGCACATGTATGTTTATGTTTTAGAGTGGTCTTGGGTCTTAAAAGGCCTTGGTTTATGTGTCTAGGGTTATATATTTAAAGACAACAATTGAATACCCAAAAAACATATAATCAACAATTAAGACAACAAATTTGCATATTAGTCATCAACACTTGTTGACTCAATTGTCATCAACTTTATCTATATTAGTGTCCAACATCTTTATTTTATTCTATGTTATAATCTACTAAATCGATTCAAAATTTTGATTATTAGCAAGGAAGTCAATTGCTCTTTCTTTTTGCTATAACACGTCCCATTGACTTCTTAGCACCGCACATTTTTCTTATATAAATACACATTGAATGAACATCTTATGTAGATAACAAAAATACTTTTTACATAGGACCAAACAATGTCAGCAATATAACCATACTATTTAGGACATGTCTACGTCTATATCCTCATACCTTCATAAAATTCTAAAAACAATCCAATTCAAAATTTATTGTTCTAATTCCAACCCTTTTGATATAAAAAATGAATTACAATTAAAAGTATAATCAAAATAATATACTATTCTTTCTCAAATATAAAAATTAACTAAATCCTCTCACTATTATTTATTAAAATTATCATATAACCTTAAATATATTGTTGAAAAGGTATTTATTTTTATCCCATAGCTTAGAAAAAATTCCATCTTCGTTTTCTTAGCAATCCCATATAAATAGACAACTTCACAACCAAACCAACGACCTCTTAACTTCAACCACATAGCCGCGAGACCAAATGATCTCTCGACTACAATATGAGAGTTCGAATTGCAAATATTTCTCCCTCTCCCTTCGAGGAATTGGCTGTCTCAGCCAAAAAAGTTCTTAGAAAACTAAACCCCACAAACGAGATTTTTGTATCCTTATTTTATCAAAAAATCTAAGCATAGATTATATAAATGTCGACACAAGAATTTTTTTTTCCTAATAACTAAATGAGTACACGAACGTCAAGAAGATTCACGGGGTACACTCTTTAAACGTGGCTGACTCCAAAAACGACTATTGTACCTCGAAGCGCACAAATTAATTTGCTGGCAGACAGAGCAAGCAGAAGAAAATTTCGCTAAAAGTTTGCATTTCTCACCTCTAAATAAGCGGGAAACCCTAAGTGCCATAACAAATCGATTGGGCTTTTCGCTCTAAATTTTCCCCCATTGCCCCCTTTGTGTACGCCATAAAAATTTCTAGGGTTTCTCTGTTAGCGATCAACTGTCACTCAAAACTTTAAGGTATGCAACGCAATGTATTGAAATTTCTGTTTTCGCGCATTTCTGCATTTAAAAATCTGCTTACCATTTTTAAATATTTAGCGCATTTAGAAATAATTTTTTATTTTTATTTTTCTATTTTGTAAAAACTTAGAGCGAGTTTTTGGTTTTGCTAAATTACAAAAAAATGTAAAGCAAGTTTTGTATGCTGATTTGTATTTGCTATTTGTCTTTTTTCTTCCAAAGTTTAAAGGAATTTTGTTTGCGCTGTTTCGTAATTTAGAGCGATTCTGTTTGTTTATTTTGAAAATCTAGAGCAATTTTTTAGTGTATAGCCAAGGAGCATAATTTTTTGTTGTATGTTTTCTGCAAATTAAGAGCAAATGTCTTGCATTATATTCGAGGTTTTCAGAGTAATTTCTTGAAATTGAGAACTCTTTTATTTGATAATATATAATGGAGAGATTTTGTTAGCTTATTATCCTATTTCAGAATAATTTCTTCGAGGTATTCTATCAGCTAATTTTAATGGAGCGCTTTTCTGCGTTTATATTAAAAAATTAGAGTAAATTCTTATAATCGAGAGCTATTTTTATTGTTAATTGTTAATATAAATGGATCGATTTATTTATTTGTACTTGAATTTTAGAGCCATTTTGTTTGCTTATTCTGAAATTTCAGATCAATATTTTCTGATAGATTGTAAGATAATTCTTGTTTAATCATATTTTCAAAGTTCAGAGAAAATTTTGTACAATTTAGAGCAATATATTTCAGCTTCAATAATTTAGGGTTTTTCTGTAAAATTTAGAGCTCTTCTGTAAGACTTAGCAATTTTGTTTGCTAATTTTTAAAAGCTAGAGCAACTTTATTTTGCCGACACTGTTTTTTTTGGGCGATTTTGTTTGCCATTCGTAATAACTTCGTTTGGAGATTTATGAAATTGGAGTAAATTTTTCTTTTTTGTTTCGGTTGTTTGAAAAATTATGGCTGCATCTTTGCTTGGGAAATTGGTGTAAAAGAAGCCGGAAATTCCCCAATTGCGCGAGGAAATTTTCCGAATTGAAGTGCAAAATCCTCACGTTTTAGTAGAATTTTGATAATTTGCTCTTTCCATTTTTAAGGACAACAGACAGATTATATTTAACTGAAGCGAGATGGCGGTTCAATTTTCCCGTACGCTGGCGCGCGTACGTAAGAGATTGTAGTGTCTGTTTTCACGACGAAAATTTCAGATGACGTGGATGGAAGAGCTAAGGGGAATGATGAGTACAGTTTTTATAGAATTAATTTCTTTTTAATTTTAGTTTATTCGTTGTATTCAATCATTGAATATGTACTTGTGTGATGCGTACATAATGAAGATTCTGAGGAGATGCGAAACATATTTAGGATAGTGCGAAGCATATTTAGGGTCTCTACTATCCGTGGGTGAGTTGCTAAATACGTTATTGATTTTTATGTTTTGTTAGGGTCTCTACTATCCGTGGGTGAATTGCTAAATACGTTATTGATTTCTATGTTTCGTCAAATTGCTTTTGCTAACCAATTAAAATTGAATCACTATGGCACGGTCTTGGAAATTTGAAGATTATGAGGCAACATGCTAAGGGAGCACACAAAAGGAGCAAAGATTAGGAGTAGTACTAGATAAGAGAACTTAAATTAAAAGTGGAGGAACATTTAAATTTGGACTGGCCTAGACACATGCTTGAGTTTTTTGTTTGGGAGGGTGAACATCTAGAATCTTTTCATACCCTGTGGGTATGAAGTGTTTTAGATGCACAAATAATTGACCTCCTTTAGCTTAGTGTCAAGGATTGACTAGTATTTTGTATACCAAATTCACTTAGGGAATGATCCTAACCTCATCTCTTTATTGCGTTGGACCTTCGCACTTAGTAACACTTATCTCTTGTGGGCTCTTTTGTCATGTTCCCAATTTGGAGCAATAAGGGGAATATATTAAATTAATTACTTATAAGGTTATTAAAAAATAAAATATTAAAAAGTAACCTTATATTTAATTAATTTAATATTAAAAGTGACTAAAAATTAAATAATATCAAAAAGTCACTTAAAAGAATAAAATAATAATTTATTCTACAAGCTTCTTGAAATCTCTTGTCAATTCTTTATAAGGGGCTTTTGGAGGGCATTTGAGATATCCTCGAGTCAATTACATTTTCTGAATATTGGAGAGCTTGAATGCTTGTCATAGCTGGAGAAGTAAAATTCTCTTAGTTTGCTAGTTTCGGTTGTGTGACACCAACCCTAGCTAGTTGGGAGTGGAGGTTATTTCAGACTTTCACATTGATGCAAAATTTAGTGGCTTCATAGCCAAATTTTGAGAATTAGAGGAGGATCGATTTTCTCATGTTTGGATTGGTGAATCATCTTTCAGTCAGCTTATGAGGTCGAATTGGTCAAGGAGGAAATTGTTTTGTGAAGGCAATTTTCTGATTGTATATTGCAAGATATTTCAGTCCCAAACATCCTCTAAAAGGGACGATTTTGTTGGCAAAGGGAGGCACGAATTTCTGTCAGTGATCAAGCAAGCTGGGCGCACCTTCCACAGGGGCGATTTCTTATTTTGAAGTCATTAAAAATCAGATAAAAATCTGAGGAGTTCGCAGGCCTTCTTGGAGCACTGGCGTGGCATCTTGGGACTCATTGGCATCATTCACTTGAAGATTCATATGATTTTATGAAAGCTGCAACATGTTCCCAGGTTCCATCGAATTAGTTATTACAGTCATTGCATTTCAGTTTATAGTTTTAAAATGTAATCAGCTTAAGGCTATTTTGTAATCATTTCATTTGCATATGTATGCCAAGAGTCTTGGCTGAAGCATACTTAGTGACAATCCATTTGTAACATCATAAACATTGCAATATATATATTAGAGTTATAAGGGTTCATGGCAATTGTTTGTTTTAATGTTAAGGCTGATTGCACAACAATTGTTTGATAAAATGTCTCCTCTACTTCATTGCATAGTTTTCTTCATAGGTTGCATGCCAAGTATTTGTAGAAACGCCTTTTGGCTGTAGAAGTGCATTTTATATCAGAATTTCATGTATTGCATTTGAAAAAGAACAAAAAGAAGTTGCATATCATTCTAGTCTTTCATTTAGTTACCTTGCAATCATTTTTATGCTTCAAACTATCATTAGCATCAAAACCAAATCACTTCAAGCAAACTGAAACAAAACATCAGCAAAACTATCATTAGCATCAAAACCAAATCACTTCAAGCAAACTGAAACAAAACATCAGCAAATTGGAGGTTGCAAGCAAAGTGTTTGTCAAAATTCGAAAGCCAGAAAATTAGAGCTTTTGAGTCAGTTTTGGCAAGGCACTTTACATCTTTATTGGCCATTCAACTTCACATAGTCTTGACCACTTCAAGCAAACTGAAACAAAACATCAGCAAATTGGAGGTTGCAAGCAAAGTGTTTGTCAAAATTCCAAAGGCAGAAAATTAGAGCTTTTGAGTCAGTTTTGGCAAGGCACTTTACATCTTCATTGGCCATTCAACTTCACATAGTCTTGAAACATGAAGATTGTGTGGCGAGAAAAAGATTGATATGACTAGAGATTGTTTTCGGGAGGGGAACATGAGTTTAAAGTGGAGAAACCTTCATCACTTTAAAGCCTCATACTATATAAAACTCCATTTCGAAAGAGAATACTAAAAATTGTTCTATTTTAGAGGGAACACAAATTTAAAGATCCCTAATAGCAATATTACATTTTGAAAGAGAATACTAGAAAAGCCTCATACTATATAAAACTCCATTTCGAAAGAGAATACTAGAAATTGTTCTATTTTAGAGGGAACACAAATTTAAAGATCCCTAATAGCAATATTACATTTTGAAAGAGAATACTAGAAATTGTTCTATTATAGAGGGAACACAAATTCAAAGATCCCTAATAGCAACATTACATTTAAAGAGAGAATACTAGAAATTGTTCTATTGAAGATGGAACACAAATTGAAAGATCCTAATAGCAATTTTATGGTTTGAGGTGGACAATCAAAAGAACATTACATTTCAAGAGAGAATACTAGAAATTGTTCTATTGAAAAGAACATTACATTTCAAGAGAGAATACTAGAAATTGTTCTATTGAAGATGGAACACAAATTGAAAGATCCTAATAGCAATTTTATGGTTTGAGGTGGACAATCAAAAGAGACTACTAGAAATTGTTCTATTATAGAGGGAACACAAATTTAAAGATCCCTAAATATTATGGTTTAAGGTGGAGAAATTCTCATGGGAAAACTTAAAAATTGAACATTAGGTTTAGATAGGAAGATTTTTTGCCTAGAGAGGAAAGTGCAAGTTTAAAGTGAAGAAAACTCCATTTCAAAAGTTAATAATAGTGATTGAGAGAGTTTTATTATAGAGGGGAACATAAGTTTGAAGATTTCTAATAGGAATAATAGGGTTTAAATTGGAGAAATACACATGGGAAATAAAACTTCAAAATAAACCATTAGATTTAAAGAGGAAGATTGAAACAACTAGAGTTTGTTTTGCTAGAGAGGGGAACACAAGTTTTAAGTGGAGAAATTATGGAAGAAAAATTTGTTTTGCTAGAGAGGGGAACACAAGTTTTAAGTGGAGAAATTATGGAAAAAAAATTCACTTCATGAAGAGAATGCTTGAGGTTTAAAGTAGAGATTGTTGAATTTAGTGATCAAATTCACATAGGGACCTTGCTCGAGGACCTTGTGCACACATAAAATTCATTTGAACAAAACTTTGCCAACTTGATAATATGCATAATGCTTCTATATTTGAATTCGACCTTAAAAATTGAATTATATGTGCACCTTTTATCAACAAGTACAATGAAATCCTCATTGGATGAGATCTAAGTTCGATTGAAAGGCAACCCCATTGATTGAAGGTGATTTAATCTTAAACCATAAGATGCGCTTAGTGAACTTATACATCTAATTTCGCATTGAGTTCAATTTTTGAGTAAACTAGGGAGTTGACTAGGATGTTTTTTTGATTAAATAGTAATGGTTCTATAGCGACCCTCTCCCAAGTGTTTAAACATCAAAACAAAAAAGAAGATAACATCTAAAATGGTCGTATTGACCAAACAACTAAACATCAAAAAGACCAAAGGCAACACTAATTACCCAAAGAGGAAAGCAAACAACTAACCACCCAAAGCCAAACAAACCTAATTGAAAACAATACATCATTATAGAGTATAGGGGGTCATATAATTCTGCAACTTCCAACACCCTTGGTTGTACCTTTAGCATTGTTGCTTGAATGTTTAACAAAACCCCACATTCAAGCACATCCTTCATGGCCTCATAAGACACACCATCATGCAAAAATCCAAAGCTTGTAACCTTACCTTGTGAATAAGTTCTTTTACAAGGCTCTTTCAAGCACCTTGTCCATCCACAAAGGCAAAGAGTAAGCATTAGTAACCTCCAACATTCCATTATAGATTGCTAACAATTCTTGTTGAGGACACTAATATTTGTCATGGTCGCTAGAGATTTAAAACCACCAAGAGACTCTTGCAACTCCACCTTAGGTCCAACACCCACACCAAATGAACCAACTTGAGATGTTAGAAGGATGCACAACACCCAACATTGCACTTGTAAAGATGACACCTTAGCCAATTTATCTTGACAATTAGTAAGAATTGTAACCCTAGAGTTTGTAATGCTAGTGTCACCATATGCAAATGATTTAAGAACATATTTTACTAGATTCAGAGATTTTTAAAAAAAGTTGTAAGAAATAGAACAAAGACGTTGATTGGAAACCAAGCCCTTCAAAAAGGGGTCCCTAAGTTCGATAGTGACACATTTGAGTCATTAATCCCCTACAACCGAGCAAACAATACAATACCCAAGATCCTCATCCATATTTCTTTTTTTGGGGGGGAGATGTAGTTTGTGGAAAATGTCTTTATAATGTTTCATTAAGTTGTTTGTTCTAGAGTATGCATTATTTACTTGTTGGCTTGTGGGTAGTTATTAGTAGTGTTGAAAGAATGAAGAAGGTTGTCATTAATGAGTTGTCATTGATGTCAACATTATATGATGGATGTCAACATTGTATGAAGGATGATTGTAGAAGAGACATTTTGCAAGAGGGTTTGATCCACACACCAAAAACAGTTAAGTAATTTTGCTAAGAGTCTACACCGGTAGATTCAGTACAAAGTGCCCTTCGGTATTTTGGTCCGCATTCGTTTGCCCTTGAAGATTTACTTCTGCGGTTCTAATATGTTATTCATGGTTGACAGTAGCATCTTCATTCAGAATTTCATCTGATTTGGATGAGTGGTTCAAAAGATACAAGTAACAGAAGATCGACATCTATGGCTTTGACAGTTTTCTATGTATTGGCTATGACTTAACTGGTTCGCACTCCTCCACAGATTTGAGTTAGACCTTGCGGTTTTGGGGAATGTTAATAGGTGTCAAAGCACTATGTTTTCCAGTTGGCATGACATTTTGAGGTCCACGTGTCTTGTGGTGATGAATAGTTGGAGTATTTTGCTTTTAGGTCCTATGCTTGGCCGACCTAATGTATGTTAAGAGTTGCGGAGATTAAATATGTGATGCGAATGTAAGAGGGAGCTATTATAGTTCCATGCCGACCTATATTACATGTTTGGGCACGAAGGCATTTTGATTTGAATTGGGTGCCGACAAGGCACGTTTTGTATGTTTAGGGCTACATCTAATTAGGCCGACCTAATTGATGTTTTCAATGAGTTTGATATATATACAAGGTTGTTTTGAGTTTGTGGATATTGATTTTTGAATGTGTACATGATCCAAATACAAGCAGTGATGCGAAAATAAGCAGTGTTGAGCGAATGAGTTGTGAAAGATTGAGAAGAGGTGTGCGGATGTAAAGCAGAGCAAAGATTTGTGATTTGAGTTGGATGAAGTGTATTAAGTCAATGTTTTGAGCTTCAAAGGAATTGAATCTAGCATATGGTAGATGCATTTTGTATCAATTCAAATCTTGGCTGTGTAGCCACAAACCTTCTCTCTCTTTCTTTTCTCTGTGAGTAGTGAGTTCAGTTGGACAGTGAGTCCACCTAGTGATGAGCCTTTATATAATATCTTATAACCGGTTATAATATATTGAGGTAATCCTCACCGTGGTTTTTCCCATTTTGGGTTTTCCACATAAAAATCTTGGTGTTCATGTGTTATGTGATGTTGTGAATGTTTTCATGCTTTCATTCCTTATAACAGTTAAATATGCTTTGGTAATTGGATGATTAATGATTGGATGGATTAATAGGATACTAATTCACTGCCTCCACTCAGTATCACAAGTGTTCAACAAGTAGTGGTCGACTATTGTGTTCTTCTTGGTAATCATTGGGTTCTTTAAATAGGTTTCTCATAGTAAGGTAAGTAGTCTAATCCTTGGCTAATTCACCTTGGTTTACTTTTGTGAAAAAATTTCACATGAATAAAGATATACTTCTCTTACTATATTTGGTATGCATTGTTTACTATATTCTTTTGTGCAAGTGTTGACCATGTTAGAAAGGATTAAATGCCATACCCCCAATTCTCCACTCCAAATTATTGATAGAGAAGGCATATCCTAATGGAGGTGGAAATCCATTTATTAGAGCCACCACTTTTGATGCAAAAGCATCTGGGTCCACAAGCAATCTTGCATCAACCAAAAATATTTCCTATCAATTTAGTTGCTTTTGGTTTTTGGTAGTGTTAATTTTGGTTAGTTGCTCAAGAGGATTTTCAACAATAATTTGGGTAATGTAATGATGCCACCTTGTAGAAGAGCCAAATGGGTACTTGCAGTTCAAATTTGGTGAAGTTTTGATTAAAATTGAGCAAGTTATTGCTTTTCGAGTTTTTAACCTACTATTGAACTTTGCGGGGAATTTCTAATAAATTAGACCATTTTTAACCGGTTCTAATGAGTTGGTTCGCACAACTGGTTCTAATGGGTTTTTCCACATTTGTGGGAAGCTTCTTGCTTACCAACCTTGCCGATAATGTAAGTGCTACTGAACTTGTGGTTAAAATCAGGAACTGAACATTGGAAGTTTGTGGGCCCCTCGTGGTCATTTGAACCTTGTGGGTAAAATCAAGTGAATTGAACATTGGAAGTTTTTAGGTCCCTCATGGTAATCTGAACCTTGTGGGCAAAATCAAGTGAATTGAACATTGACAAGTTAAAAAACCAATTTAGATGAATATTTCCACTGATGACATCAACATGATGCTAGTTGACTTCAATAGGATGATGACATCACCATGTATGGGTTGCGGGGATTAATCGATTGCAGTGTCATAAAATTGCACCATGTGACAATTTCACACTTGCGCATTCAGCCCGTTGCATTTATGGAACCCCATCGTATTAATGACAAAAACCTATGAGTTGGAATTTCACGATTCCAACTCCAGAGGGGACTATGATGAAGCGTTAGCAGCCTGGATGTCTTATTCTTGCAAAGTTTTGAGTAGGACGGTTGCACGATGCGTGGACGTCCATGTGTGTCCCCAAACTTTCTGAGATTTAAATGAGGGAATCTTGTGTCCTTTACTTATGAAATGTGTCATTGTGGAAAGAACGCAAGTGTAATAGCTCTTCCCGCCCATTCAACCTCACAAAACTCCTCTTTTCACTCTCATTCTCATTCATTCTTGCTCTCTGACATTCATTCTCACTCTCTTCCATCTCATTCTCTCTTCATCTCTTCTCATTCTCTCTTGCGCTCTGTAGCGAAGCTCTGTCCGATTTTCGTCACAACAACAATCAAGGTTCTCTTGCAAGCAAGCACATCACGTCTATCAAGCCAAGAGAGGAGCCACAAATTGTTGGTAACGCTCTTTTGTCTATTTGTCTTGTCTATTTTCTATCGTCTATTACATTCGTGATAGGGGCTCTCCTCCATAGTGGGTTTTGTTTCTATCACACGTCTTTACATTTCATGTCATTTTGTCTATCTCTATCTATCTGGTTGTTCGTGGAGGTGGAAACACCAAAATAGGGGGTTTGACTGAGGCAAGCCCCAAAATAGCCAACCTTGTCACTTGAGCTTTGTACTTTGAGGTAACCAAGGGCTATTTGCTCCTTGTAGACTCTATTTGTCTCTAATCTCAAGAGCAGCGAATCCCCTCCTTTACATTTTGGTGAATCTAACGTGAACTCAAAATCATGTTAGATCTTTTTCTCCAAAACTTTAATGCTTTTGACAATGCATTTTCTAAACAAGATTTTCACATGTTGGATGATGCCCTAGACGATTCCTTAGGAGTGTCTCCTTCCACTTGAAATTTAGATAAACAAACTTCTTCATCAAAACTGTCTTCTTCTTTGCAAGTCAAAGAGTCCATGAATGTAGTTGTAGTCTTCGCTGCCCCTCAAACGCCTAAGGGATTGGTCATTTACGTGACTCGGACTAGCCCGTCTCCTAAAAGAATTCATTCTATTCGTGGGGTTCTTGTCATAAATGATATGCCAGACCTTTACACGAGATTCATGCAATCTAAGGCTCCCTCTTTCAGAGTGCTAGCCCACACTTACAATACTAGAAGGAATCAACAAAATCTAAATAAACCTACTTCTCTACTGCCTTCTCAACCAAGCCTTCCTCAAGCACCTAAACCTATGGCTAAGCTACCTAGTGAATATGATCTTGTAGAGCAACTTCGCGTTACTCCCGCCAAGATCTCACTATGGGATTTGCTTCAGATGGCTCTGCTTTACCAAGGTATGCTTTAGGAAGCCTTGCAAAAGATCCTCTTGCCTTCTTCCGATAGGCCGACAGATGTTAATGCATTGATAGCTCATATTCGTGCAGAGTTTTTTGAATATTACGTTCTATCCGCATGAACTCCCACCTCTAGAAGTACAAAAGCAGGCAGACCCTCTAATGATAATAATTAACATTAAAAATATTGGCATTAGATGTGCTCTTGTTGACACCGGTTCGACACTCAACATATGTAGCATCAACTTGTTACCTAAAATTAAAATTGATTCTTCTCTTGCTGTTTCTTCTTTGTACATTCGTGGATTCGATAATGTCGGTCGACAAGCCTTAGGCATGATAATCTTTCCTTTGAGGTTGGGACTTGTTACCGTACCCAACCTGGTATATGTTATGCCAGGACCACTACCTTACCACATTCTCTTGGAAAGACCATGGATTCATGCTTTGGGAATAGTCGCTTCTACTTTGCATTGTTCCATGAAATTTGTTGCTAATAACGGAGTAGTCACAATCAAGGCTGGCCTTGATGCTATACATTTATGTGAAGTGGCAGTTGCTGGTTAGGCCTCGGTTGCTCCTACTCTTAAAAACTTTATCCCTTTGTTATCTTCTAATGCGTTGGCATCTACTCCTGTGATTCCTACTTCAAAGGCTACTCTTGAGATGGATGTCCCTAAGGAAGATCATCCCAAAGCAGAGAATTCTAAGTCTACCTCATCTACTTCTTCTAAATCAAACACATGTCTTGGTGACGATTGGGGATCCTTGGACTTTATCAAGTTCTATATCAGGGAGTACAAAGTAGATCCTATCCACCTAGACATTCTGATGATCTCACTCACCTCTGTCAACAAAGCTGATTGACCTCCTGTGAAGGAAAATGATCATGCCCTTGCTAAGGAGGATGATGACACCTTTGCTAAGGAAGGTAGTCACGCTTCTGTTAAGGAGGCTAATGTTTGTGTGATGCCAGGAAGAATGATCATGTTCTTGAGTGTGATACTTGTAGTTGGGATCACGCTCTTTATGTTGATCCTCCTTCCCAGGAATTGCAAACACGTTATGGCCCTGGTTTCAATCTCTTGTCTAAATATGGTTATGGAGGTAAAGGTTGTGGACGTAATGAACAAGGTATTAAAGTCCCCATAGAGTTTGATTCTCGTGGGTATAAGATTGGACTTGGATACCGCCACACGGAGTCTAAAAGGAAACTATGGTTGAATGTCAACATGATTTCTGCCAAACCTCCTTCTCTTGAATTAGTTCATCATGAATATATTGAAAGTAAAGTAGACTCTAACGAAGTTCCTCTAGATGTTTTCTCTTCAGATGAAGCGCTAGAAGAGTTCTTAGATGTCTACTCTAACTTACCTTCTTACCACAATAAGCAACGATTCCCATATTGCTTGAACAAACACACATATTTTGGAGAATCCGTTATGAGTGTTGATGAGGAGGCTCCTTTATCTAATGTGGATGATAGTACTCCTACGCTTCATCTTGAGGACCGTAGTACTCTCCTTAAAGGGGATATTTCTGATGTTGAGGACCCTAAATCCTTTGAAAAAGTGATTAAGATTGGAAAATGTCTTTCTCCAGAAGAATCTAAACAACATGCTGATTTGTTACTCTCATCCTGATATTTTCGCTTGGTCATATGAGGACATGCTTGGTATTGATGAGCTTGTGGTGGTTTATAATATCGTCCTATGTCTCGATGCCAAGCCCGTCGAACAAAAGATTTGTAAGATGAATCCCAAGGTTGCTCTATTAGTCAAGATTGAGATAGAAAAGCTTCTAAAACTTGGTTTTATTCGTCCTATTGACTATTCACCTTGGATATCAAATATAGTCACCGTTAGTAAACTTGATGGTTGTATTCGTATTTGTATAGATTTTTGTGATCTTAATAAGGCTTCTCTCAAGGATGGTTTTCCGTTGCCTAACATTGATATGATTGTGGACTCGACTGTAGGCCATGCCTTATATCTTTCATGGATGGCCTTATATCTTTCATGGATGGCTTCTCGAGTTATAATCAGATCCGTATTAACCCGAAAGACCAGTATAATAGAACCTTCAGTACCCCTTGGTGTACCTTCTGTTATGTAGTCATGCCGTTTGGGTTAAAGAATGCTGGAGCAACTTACCAACGAGCAATGACTTATCTTTCATGATTTCATTAACAAGATCCTAGAAGATTACGTCGATGATATCTTGGCTAAGTCTTTGACTCGTCAAGATCACGTTGAAAATCTTCATCTTATCTTTGAAAGGATTTGAATCCTCTTAAGTGCTTTTTTGGCATAGATGCTAACAAAATTTTAGGAGTTATTGTCTCTCATCATGGAATCGAAGTCGACACAAATAAAATTGATGCCATTGTTAACATGCGGTACCTAAAAACATCTCTCAACTACATAGTTTACAAGGGAAGAATCAGGCAATTCGTAGATTTGTATCGCAATTGGCTGACCGCGCCCTTCCATTTACTCATTTGTTGAAGAAAAATGTCCATTTCCGATGGGATGATGAGTGCGACAAAGCTTTTGAGTCAATCAAGAGTTATTTGGTCAATCCTCCTATCTTGATGCCGGCGATGCAGGATGGACCCTTTTTACTTTATATTTCTGCATCACCTCATGCCTTAGTAGCGCTATTAGCTCAACATCATGATGATGGTAAAGAAAGAGCGGTCTACTATATTAGTCGTATTCTTGTTGATTATGAAATTCGATATTTTTCCATGGAGAAACAATGTCTCTCTCTCGTTTTTGCAACACCAAAGTTACAACATTATCTTCTCCATGCCGAAACCCACATAATTGTAAAATGTGATCTTCTTAAACGCTTATTCATCGGAACTGATCTTTCGAGAAGATTAGCGAAATGGGTAATGTTGCTCTCTAAGTTTGACATCAAGTTCGTAACTCAAAAGGCCATTAAAGGACAAGCTGTTGCTAATCGATTGATAGAAGCTCCCTCATCCCATTCCTTCCCCAATTTGGATTTATTTCCGGATGAAAATCTTTTCGCATTGAATCATGAACCTATATGGGAGATGTATTTCGATGAATCAAGATGTCAAACCGGCTTCGGGGTAGGTGTAGTCTTACTTGCACTAATAACATCATTGAGTATGAAGCCCTTATTGTTGGCCTACGTGCCGCGATGTTATTAAACATCAAGCATATTCACATTCATGGCGATTCCAAAAATATTGTAAGTCAAATCACAAGAGCGTATCAAGCAAAGTAGAATAAGCTATCTCAGTATTAGGATTTGACTTTATCCTTGCTTGATTGTTTCTCTTCCTTCACGATAGACAATGTCCCTAGGAGAGAAAATCGCCACGTAGATGCAATGGTGAGTGCAACCTCCCTTGTACCCTTGGACGATGGTGTAGAAGAGTACCACTTTGTGGTTCAAATTCTCTTGCTGTCAGAGACTCACGTGAATGGTATTCTCACATTTAAAATTATTTGAAGACTGGAAATTTTCTTGACCATACGACTAAAACGCTTGTGCACTGGGATATGAAAACTTTCAGTTCGATACATTATATTGTCTAATGTCCTCTATCGAAAATCCTATAATGGTCTTCTTCTTCGGTGTCTCACTAAGGCTGAAATACCCCTTGCCCTTCAAGAAGCTCATTCAGGCTCTGGGGGGTGTACATTTCAATGGTAAATCCTTAGTGCGTAAACTGATTCACATGGGATATTATTGGCAAACAATGGAGCAAGACTCGTTTGCCTTTGTCAAGAAGTGTCCTCAATGTCAGCAACACAGTAATCTTATTTGAGCTTTTGCACAAGAGCTTCAAAATCAGACCTCTCCTTCACCATTTGTGAAATTGGGGTTGGATATTATTAGAAAAATATCACCTCCTTCTAAAGGACATACCTTCATCGTCACAGCTACTAATTAGTTTATGAAATGGGTCAAAGCTATTCCACTTTGATCCACTAACGTTGAAGCAATCTGTAGCTTTCTTCTAAACAATATCATTGCTCATTTCAGATTGCCTTCTACCCTTGTTTTTGACAATGATACTTTATTAAAAAATAAAGAGGTGAAGCAATTCTTGGAAAAATTTCATATTTAGCATTGATTTTCTACACCATATTATCCTTAGTCTAATGGCCAAACTAAAGCGTCTAATAAAACTCTTGAGTTGATTCTTCAGAAAATAGTAAACACGATAAAGACTGGCATACTCAATTGACTTATGCCTTGTGGGCCTATCGCATGAGCATTCGTACAACTACTAGTACAACCCCGTACAATCTCATGTATGGTGTCGAGGCTATCATGCCTTTAAAGTCAAAAATTCCGTCTCTGCAAGTTTCCCTTAAAGGGTTAATTGATGATGACATGTATTGTGTTGAACGTCTAAACCAGCTTGAGTTGCTCGATGAGTGCTGATTGCAGGCCCTCAAACATCTCCAAGCTTATCAAAGATCCATATTTTAAAACTATAATCAAGGTGTTCTTTCTCGTACTTTCAAGGGATCTCGTTCTCTATGAAAACCAGAGAAATGTAAATGCGCCACCTTATCAAAAGGGGAAATTCAGCCCTAATTGGTTAGGTCCTTACATAATCATCTTTGTGTATGGTTCTGGTGCATATGGACTATTGCCTATGGATGGTACACCTCTAAAAGAACTGGTCAATGCAATGCATCTTCGTCGGTACTATGCATAAGGTCTATGTGGCATGTGCATGACACTCGTTCCTTTCTGGGGATCATAGTTCGTTATGCTATGACATTTCTTCATCAACATGTCCTTTTTAGTTTGTCTTATGATGTAAACATGTGTATGTAATTAATTTCTCTAATTAAGAATTATATATATATGTATTTGTTTTATCTTTATGCTATGTATTTGTGCATTGTGTTTGATTAAGTTTTTTGGTTAGGCAATTAGATCATCATTCTATTTAATTAAGCATACATCCAATATGTGTTTATTAAATCATGATAACATCTAATCTAATCATACACATAGAACACCATGATGCCAATCATAATTCTCATATATATATCTAAGATGTCATGTACATGTATCACACTGTGTCAAAATGTGGTGTTTATATATCTGTGTATGAATCTATACATCAAAAATGATATGGTATACATCAAAATCTGGATCTCAGCGCTTGGGTGCATGGCTCCCCGAGCCCTCTAGCGTTGACGGTGGCAGAGGAGGCTAGATTGACGTGACAAAATGCGATTGATGTGACCACGACATGGACGAGCTTTGCGCCTATAGTCCTCTGATCTCTCCTTGCAGCTCAGCCGCATCCTCTTGCAGCTGCGTGACTCTTGAAGCGAAGCCTCCCGCTCCTTCTCCCTAAGCTGTTGCACCTGAGGATCAACGAGTGCTATCCTTGCTGCCTCTAGTTGCCTATCGAGGTCATCGACCTGGCTCTGCAGGGAATCTCATGCCTCCTTGACACTCTCAGCTCGTGTCACAACTTGATCTCGCTCGATCAGTGCAGTAAGGAGCTCTGTTGCTCGTTGATCTCACTGTTCGGTCAGCTTTGCAGTCTGTTGGATTGCCTCCACCTGTGTCTCCTCGTATGCTATCCTTAGACACACTATAGGCTCAAATAGGTGGGCATGGCGCCCTGCTGAGGGAGGCCTGTAGGCGTCGAGGAATGACCCTTGGATTTGGATGGCTGGGGCCGCCTTTGAGATGCATAGCCCAATGAAATCGTGCCATTCTTGTGTGAGCACCGCAACCACATCAGGACCATATCATCAAAACATAGATATATATATATATATATATATATAAAATATAATATATGAGAAAGCTGAAATGAAAGTACTAAAATGAGCTAACATATACCATACTCATATCTGGGTCCCCAACCTGCTAGTGTGGATCTGGGGTGGAGCCACACTCGACCTTGTTGCTATTGTCGCAGGGGCACGACCGCTTGGCTGGTAGGTGGTGCCATGAGACAGGTGTGGCGCGTACTGGTGATAACACTCGTCGTTGCCGCCTCGGTCTCTCCCGTGCTTGGCCCACCTTGGTGAGACAGGTGTGGCGCATATTGGTGATAACACGTTGCCGCCTCAGTCTCTCCCGTGCTTGGCCCACCTCGGTCTCTCTTGTGCTCGGCCTGCCTTCGCCTCATCACACTTGCTACAACTATTAGGAGCCTCTCCTCTTGACCCTTGAGCACCAACATTGCTTGTTGTTGACCACTAGTTGGCAAAGCCGACTATGATGCCGACATCATCGGTTGGGAGGGCCTTAGGCTGGTCCTTGTCATTTGATCTGTCGTTGTTGTTGAGCGTGATGTCGATGATTGTTGGACGGGGTAGGTCTCCCGCTTGTGTTGCGCTCTTGTGCAACTGTATATACATGGGAGCCGTTGGGGGATGGTCTGCATTTGCCTGAATTGCTAGGTGACTCGATGCCAATAATATGGAACTATAATGTGATTTGATCATTCGGCCAGAAGTTGATTGCGTTGCATCCTATGCAGCTACCTCCTGTTGGACGACTAGGTTCCCATCTGTCTATAAGTGTGACATCTAATGTCCTGCACTCATAGTATATCTACCTACTACCGCCAAAATTGCAAATCACCATATCGCCAATCATGTACTAGGGGGTAGACGTGTGCTCGAGGAGTCCCATGTGGTAGGCCCAAGGGATACCTGATCGACCTCGTGCACCGGATGTGCTCAAATGCCCACACCTGGAGTAGCGTGCAAGTGGTAAGGCGGTGATACTTGTAGTGGACATAATGTCTGAGATTGTGGTAGAGGTGCGTGAGCATGCTCCGACCCCAAGTGTATATTGCCCCTCTCTCCTCCATCGCACATATGCAATGGATGAGGACCTTGTGAAGGTACAAGACTCGCCCATCCATCGTGACCCGCAGCATGACAGTCACAATCATAACTCGTCACACGAGTGGCATCGCCACTTGCCCTTGCTCTAACCATCACATGTAAATATGCTCAGACGTATCCTTCGAGATGACTCTTTCGAGGTAGTACTGCTAGGCAGTTTGAACATCTTGCACCATCCTGCCCTCCGTGTAGGCCACTCGCTCCCTACAGATGGGTAGGCCCAAGATGCGATAGACGTCCTCTAGTGTCACCGTCATCTTCCCGGTTGGGAGATGGAAAGTAGAGGTATCGGCATCCCATCACTCCATCAATGCCATGAGCATGGGTGTATGAAATCGGATCTCTGGCATAATATATGCCCACCAGAGCTTGATGCGCTGTAGCAAGCTGTAGTCGTCAGCACCGATCTCATTGTTGTGGCTGCGCAACAATGATAGAATTGATATGTTGCAATGCTCACGTATCTTGTGCCACTCTTGCCAAAGTATAACAATTTCATGTTAGCACAATCTCAATCATAAAAATCTTCTAACTCTACATCATAAAAAATTCTTTAACTTCATTAAGTTTGCCTCTGGGACCATAGCGCATTGCACAAACATCTATGTGGCATGTTAGTGTCGAAGGCTGAACAACATCCAATGGTAGTGCGTTGGCTAGAAGCCAGTGTGGCTGAAGGATGTTGACGCATTATCGAGACGACAACTTATTAGCTGGACGCCTGTGCTGCTTGAGAAAACTAAAAAGCTCAAAAAATTGACTAAAATAGCAAGTTGGGTGAATATTTTTGCATACCTCATCAGGTGGGTTGCCCCTCACCATGGCGGCATGTAGCTAGTCAATCCTCAGAGGTATGAAATCACATTTGTGAGGCATTTTGCTGATTACTCTCTTGAAAAGTAAGAAAAGTCCTTGCCTTGAATAGTGAAAATGACCCTTCCATGGGCCCACTCGGGGCATATATAGGTCCTTTTTAACCATTTTCACGACAAAAATGTTCCCTCCATCCTTCATGTTTTCACCCCACTTAGTTGGGGCAAAAATAGGAGGGGGCATATACTCACTTCATCATATTTTTCTTTTGATTCATTGAATTTTTCTTAAGCATTCTTCTCGCCATGGTAGCTTCTTCCGATTTTGAAAATTGACTTGATTGAGTTTTGCAAAACGAAACTTCGTATCAGGTGCTATAGTTTCTTGTTGAGTTTGAACACTAGGGGCATCGTTAGTATCTGCCTGCTTGACCTTTGCAGCCTCTACATTATCCTTTTGGCAAGATCTGGAAAATTTTCAAAATTTCAATTTTAGCATTTATATCTTCTTAAGTACTTTAGTGCAGTTGATTTTTCTCCAAAAATTCAGCTCACTAAAGTGGGGGCAAAATGTCGTGTTGTAAAATTACAGCCCATGGCAATTTCACACTTGTGCATTTAGCTTGTTGCATTTATGGCACCCCATTGTATTAATGACAAAAACCTATGAGCTGGAATTTCACGATTCCAACTCCATAGGGGACAATGATGAAGCATTAGCAGCCCAAATGTCTCATTCTTGTGAAGTTTTGAGTACAGATGTCTCATTCTTGTGAAGTTTTGAGTAGGATGGTTTCGCGATGCGTGAACGTCCGCGTGATGCGCTAGTGTCCTCGAACTTTCCGAGATTTAAATGAGGGAATATCACGTCCTTTGCCTATGACGTGTCATTGCGGCAAGAACCCGAGTGTAACGACTCTTCTCGCCCATTCAACGTCACAAAACTCCTCTTTTCACTCTCATTCTCATTCATTTTTGCTCTCTTGCATTCATTCTCACTCTCTTCCATCCCATTTTCTCTTCATCTCCTCATTCTCTCTTGCGCTTTGTAGCTATGCTTTGTCAAATTTTCGTCACAACAACAGTCAAGACTCTTTTGCAAGCAAGCATGTCGCATCTATCAAGCCAATAGAGGAGCCACAGACTATTGGTAATGCTCTGTTGTCTATTTTCTATCATCTATTTGTCTCGTCTATTACATTCGTGATAGGGGCTCTCCTCCACAACGAGGTTTGTTTCTATTGCACGTCTTTACATTTCATGTCATTTTGTCTATCTCTATCTATCTGGTTGTCTGTGGAAGTGGAAACGCCAAAACGAGGGTTTGATTGAGGCAAGCTCTGAAATAGCCCCAACATTTTTTCTAGTCCGCCTTGTGTGTAGATGTACAAATTTGAGGAGCTGGACATTGCAGACCTGAGATTTTTACTCTCTGTTTTGACAGGAACGATAGCACAGGGCGTAGGCGTCCTAGTGGCACGTTGTTGTCTGTGGCCGAGGTTGAATCCTCTTGGGGGCAGAATCTTTGAGTTTTAAGTTTTTTGTATCTTTTTTAGAAGAAAATTTGAGGTCTTTAGTTGGTTTAGGGAGATTAAGACTTGCTTGGAAAACTAGACTAGTAGAAGGATTGATAATGGTGGTGAGTATTGTTAAATATAGTTTGAAAGATTCTGTAAGGAGAACGATATCGAAAGACATAAGACTACTTTGTATAGCCGTCAACAAAACGGAATAGAAAAATGCATGAACATGATGTTTATGGAGAAGGCTAGGAGTATGCTTTGTGGGTCTAGATACTAATTGAAATCTTGGGTAAAATTAGTTGCTATTACATATTACTTGATCAACAAGTCTCCTAGATTAGCGCCTATGGAGAAAATGTCGATGGAGGTATGATGGTCAAAAAGTTCTCACTTTCACATCGTCTTTGTTGGAAATATTGTTGTCATTGATGTCAAAGAAGAGAAGAGCATAATCACTGTCATAGGAGGAAATTGCATGCCCTAATATGCAGTGATGGGGCTTTACATGTGTGAAGGCCAAAGTCCACTAATCGCTCCTTTCAATGCAATCATTAAGATCAAAAAGGTGGCTGACTCTCATTTAAGGCAGCACTGGAATTATTAAATAGGCCAATCCCCCTTGTGATTTAATTTAATATTAATTGGGGTCTCTTTGAAATGGACTGACCCTCTTGGTGTAGTCACCCCTCTTGGGGGAATTAAAATAAATTTATTATTTTCAAATGAGGTCGACCCCTTTGGAAAAATTGCCTCCCTTCATGAAGAGGCATGAAGAGGTATAAAAGGAAGATGAAATGGGAGTAAGGAAAGCAAGCAATAAGTGGAATATCATTCCAATACAAGCAGATTTTGAAAAGAGAATACATGTGAAAAACGTTGCAAGTAGATTTGATGAAGAAGATTCAAAAGATCATCATCCAATGAAGAAGCAATATTCAAGAAGGTGAAAGTTTTGTTAATTTGGAGGTTGGTATTTCTCAATAGAAGAGATAGGTGTCTCTTGCTAAGTTGGTGCTTAGTAGTGGGGATTGGTGTCTCTAGTGGGTTGGTGGCTTCAAAGATTTGTAAGAGAATTTTATCTTTGGCTGGATTTGGGCTGTAGACCCAAGCAATCTTTTCTCTATGGTTTTCTCCCTAAAGGGTTTCCACGTAAATCTTGTGTCTCTTAATTGTTAGATCTTGTGTGATTGTTATTATTGTGGTTGTTGGATTTTAAATGACTTTATCTTATATTGATTCAACCACCCCTCCCGCCCCCAACCCCCCCTCCACCCCTGCGCCCCCGCCCCCTCTTGGTATAAGTGTGTGTGCTCATTAGACTTGTATTTGGTTCTGAGGCAATTCCAATAAAAAATTGAGAAGGCTATGATAGATATTGAACCAGGGATTTAGGTTGGACTAGATGAGGAGGATAGTATGAGTATGGAGGGCCTAGAGAGATTGGAAGAAGTAGAACCTCCACCTTGATCAACTCTTGAAGGTATAGCTTGCTTAATTTTAGAAAATATATTTGATTTGTCGACTAATATCTATGAGCCTAGAACAATCAAAAGAGGTAATGGAAATGGATGATTGGGAGTCTAGAAATTGACCATGGATGAGGGGATGGCTGTAATAAAGAAGAACAATACACAAGACTTGGTTTAGTTGCTTGAAGGATGGAAACTCATGGGCAACAAATGTTGGGAAAATGTGTCTCAACCTTGCATTTCCAATGTTCATATTTAATTGTATTTATTTATTATTCAATCACATATTTGGGTGGTCCCACTTAGAGTGGCACTTGTAATTTTGGCAATTTATAATAATCACTTTGTTGTCATAGTAGTTGCTAAATGCAACTATGAAAACTTGTAATGTGTGCAAGAGTTGTCTGATTAGAAAGAGCATGCAAAGGGAGAGTTAAGTGTGGGCACGAAGAAGATCAAGTAAAATATTTAGTTTACATGTGCATGTTACCATAAAGGCAGATAAGACCAAATGGAGTGCTTTAGTTGAAAGAGGATGTTTCTAATTTACATTTTGGTTAACTCTTCTTGATTTGGTTGTGATTTGCATGGAGATTTGGGTGCTGCTTTTAGCTCATGTTTTCTCTCATGGTTTTGGAAATCATTGGTGGTTTCTAGTTTTGGGTCTTGCCTATATATACTAGTGCATAGTTTGGAGATGTATGATTGTATGATTTTGTAGGGGTTTGTCAAAATTTCTCCAGATTTTTGTTTTGTTTTTTCTCTTGTGAAGGCCTATTGATGTATTATAACCAGATTTAATGCCCAATTTGATCCTGTTTTTTCTCTTTCGAGTTTTGGAGCCGAAGTTTTTTCTTGGAATGGTTTTTGTAGGGTAAACACTATGTTATTGTGGACCGTGGTGATTGCTTTTGCAATGTGTATTTTTCATTTAGAAATTGTTAGTTCTTACATGCATGTCTTTTCATATCAGTTAGTGTAGGAAATGTTTCCTTTATCATCTTCCTTTCATTTGGTATTAAAGCTTGATCACCTTTGTTTGCTAGGTGGAAGGAGATGTTTTTTGGACTAGTTTTTGTTTGAGTGGGAGTCGTGCAAAAGATCTTTAATTTTTAGGAAAATGACTAGTACATCATGGATGGAGATGAATTATTTTAATGGAACAAAATTTGAGCTATGGATACTCAAAATGGAGGATTTGTTTATAGATAGAGATCTATGGGTAATAGTCTTCAAAAGTAAACCATTAGGCATCAAGGATGAAGATTGGGTTGTGTTAGATGGGAAAGCTAGAAGCCTCAGTTGCCTTTGTTTGGTAGATTTAGTGGTCCTAAATATTGCAAAAGAATTTTCTACTAAAGTCCTTTGGGAAAAGTTAGAAAAGTTGTACCAGGAAAAATCATTGATGAACAAGCTTTTTCTACAAAAGAAGCTATATTATTTGAGGATGGGTTATGGGGATTCAACTCTTGAGCACTTGATTGCATTTAACACTATTGTAAGCTAGTTATAGTGTGTCAACATAAAGATGGAGGAATAAGTGCATGGTTTTGTTTTGTAATTTTCCAAACTTGTGGGACAATTTGGTGATGCCCATTGAAGCAATGTGGGACAATTTGGTGGGCACAATTTGGTGATGCCCATTGGAAGCATTGCTTCAAATTGTGCTTGATGAGGTAATGGCTTTTCTTCTTTTAGAGGAGGAGAGGCAAAAAGGTTTCGAATCCACCAAAGAAGCACTAATTGCTCATGGATTGTCTAATGAAAAGGCAAGAAGAACAAGAGTAGATCTAAGTCTCTTGGAAAATAAAAGTTAAGAGTAGATCTACGTCTCTTGGAAAATAAAAAGGTTTCGAATCCACCAAAGAAGCACTAATTGCTCATGGATGGTCTAATGAAAAGGCAAGAAGAACAAGAGTAGATCTAAGTCTCGTGGAAAATAAAAGTTAAGAGTAGATCTAAGTCTCTTGGAAAATAAAAGTTAATATGTTTGAGATGTAATAAGAATGTCCACATCAAGAAGGAATGCAAGGAGAAGAAAAAAGAAAAGAATGGGATAGATGATGATTTAGATTCTAAAGCTTCCCAAGATAAATCATACATATTTTTGTAGCCCTTGTTACATGTGAGGATGCATGGATGATCGACTTTAGCACTTCTTTCCACATGAATCTTCATAGGGAGTAGTTTTTTTATAATGAGAAGTTTGATGGTGGAAAGGTCTATCATGGTGCCTCTCAATAGAAGAGATAGGTGTCTCTTGCTAAGTTGGTGCTTAGTAGTGGGGATTGGTGTCTCTAGTGGGTTGGTGGCTTCAAAGATTTGTAAGAGAATTTTATCTTTGGCTGGATTTGGGCTGTAGATCCAAGCAATCTTTTGTCTATGGTTTTCTCCCAAAAGGGTTCCCACGTAAATCTTGTGTCTCTTAATTGTTAGATGTTGTGTGATTGTTATTATTGTGGTTGTTGGATTTTAAATGACTTTATCTTATGATAGTTAGAATGTGATCTTTGGATGGATTAGGCCTTCTTTTGTAGTTGAGCAAAGAAAAGTGTGAAGTCCATAGTGTAGTCACAACCAAAGATTGAGACTACACTTGAGGTTGAACTAGAGGCTTAGAATGGATTTGATGAGGAGGCTAGTATAGAAAGATCAAAGAGATTAGAAGCAAAACCCCCATCGCAACTTTTGAGGAGATCCACTTAGCAAAGGGGGAAATCAAAGAGTTATAGTTCGCCTAATTTTACTTGCATTTTTTCCTTGATCGCTAACATTGATGAGCCTTGATCTATGACCGAGGCAATGGGGATGGATGATAGAGAGTTTTGGAAGTTGGCCATCGATGATGAAATGTCTTCTTGAAAGAAGAATGATAATTGGAACTTGATTTAGTTGTCGAAGGTTTGGAAGCTTGTTGGTTGCAAATGGGTCCTTAGGAAGAAATTTAGTTTAGATGGTAGTGTTGAGAAGTGGAAGGCTAGATTGGTTGCAAAGGATTATGCCTAGGTTGAGGGAATTGATTATGTTAAGATTTTTTTCTAGTTGCTAATTTATCATCCATTAAGTTCTTATTATCACTCATAATAGCTTTTGATCTTGAGATTGAGTAGATGTATGTGAAAACAACTTTCCTGCATGGTGATTCATTGGGATGTAGGGAAAAGAGCCTTCACATATTTGTAGGGTACCTCGGAGTATTCCTTGTGCTATCATGGTAACTTTATTGGAGATGGGAATTCCACAGATATTTGTAGTCATGTTGATTCAGTTTGGGCTGGAGATGCTAGTAGCAGAAGATTCATCAGTGCATATTTGTTTACTTGTTTACTTTAAATGGTGGTGCAATAAGTTGGATGAGTAAGCGATAGATTGTGGTCGCCTTGTCCACTACTGAGGTAGAGTATATGGCGACTCATGCCTAAAAAGAAGCCATTTGGTCAAAAATATTGTGTTCAAATGTTGGTTTGAACCAAGATGCAATAACTTTTTATTGTGATTATTGTTTTGGCAAATGAACTAATATTTATAACCCTTTATTCAGTCATTAAATCCTTGTAGGGATTTAATTGAGAATCAGATCTCATTAAGGGTGTGTGTGGAACAAGTTGGAATCTTGTGAAATCCATTGAAATGGCGGCTTGGAGATGGTGTAAAGATCACTTGCATTTGAAATTCCAACCATTGTATTCATGGCAACATGGCATTCTTCATCATCCACTATTGATTTTGAACTTAGCTTCACTCTCTTGGGATGGACAATTTTTAAGGTGGGAAATACCAATTTGTTAGTTGTAGGAGTCATATTGGGCATTAATGGTGTTCTTGGAGGTGCAAGGGAGTGGGTGAGGTGAACAAGAAGAAATGTGGAAGTGTGATGAGGAGCGACAGGTGAGAAAGGGAGATGTGGGATTTTCTTGTAGAACCTAACATTGGAATTGAGGTCTAGATGCACTTAGAAACTCTATAGAATTGGTGAAATGTATGAAGGAAGCAACAAGGAGAAGCATGGGGCAAAGGTGCAAGATATGACATCAAGATGGGATTTCCAAATGAAAGGAATGATTTTTTGAAAGTTAGGTTGAAGTCCACATAAGAAGTAACAAGTAGTGAATTGCATTAGAGATCTTTTGTGGGAATTGGATGTGAAAGTGGATGATGGAAGCGGAGATTGGGATAGAGATCTTAGGCTTTCCTTTGTTGGCATCGCTTTTCTCAATCCCCCATGCCCCTACATCCCATTTCCTTCTTACATTATGTGTCTTTGAAGCCTACTACTTGCGCCCTTTTGCATTGGGTATCTTCAAAGCCTGATCCCTACCATCTTGCCACTTTTCCTATGGGTTCATGAACCTTTGCATTCCTTGACACCCTGGCATCCTTGCATCCCATTTGCCAAACCCTCGACTTGAAATCTTGAAAGAACATAGTGATGATGTACCAAATGGAAACACTTTTGAGTAACATCTTCACTCTTGATTCCCTTGTCCCTCTTACTATTGCACAGTTTGGGTATGCATTTCCTCGGACCATCGCCTTTTGGCATTCCTTTCCCTAGACTCCCATTGTTCGAACAAAGAGTTTCATCGATCACCATGGCTGACCAAAGATATTGTTAATGGCCTCAAATTTGAAT
Source organism: Sequoia sempervirens (assembly GCA_007258455.2). Classification (NCBI taxonomy): domain Eukaryota; kingdom Viridiplantae; phylum Streptophyta; class Pinopsida; order Cupressales; family Cupressaceae; genus Sequoia; species Sequoia sempervirens. The sequence goes on from VDFB02353493.1 coordinate 378,346,286, forward strand.
GTGATAAATGGTAGGAAACTTACAAATATCTACTAACATGTGTGGGCCCACATTTGACCTTCAACTTCTATATATGGTAGGCAACTTCATCAATTTGCAGCTTCTGATCATCATATTAATAAACCCTAATTTGTGAAGTTGAGCACTTGTTTTCATTTGTTGGATTTAAGGATGAAAACCCTTTGGTTTATTGAGGTGACTCTAATCAAAGATTTCATTTGTGCTAAAGATTGAGTATTTTGTTGTATTCAACATTTTGCTACATATCTGATTAATTCGAATCTACTATAGAATATTTAAGAACTAGTTTATGTGTGCAAAGTGTTTTACTTGTAGTGGATGTATCAGATATTGTGCATTTCATTTAAATATTGTTAGGGTATTCTAGATCTAAGTATTTTACATAAATATTTATCTAAGGGTCATTACAGGTTTTAGTCATAGTTTAGCATTGACATCGAGGTACAAGAGTAGCTTTTAGATTCATTCATTCATCTATCTATTCTTTTTGGGGAAACATATCGTACATGTGGCTGGGATCCATTTCTCTTTTTTATTTCTCCTAAGTTGCACTTATGGGTAGGTGTTGGTGTAATATTTACCTTGGATATGTCTTTATCTAAGTGTGATATTGCATCTATATAATAAATTTACTTAGGATATTAGGAACAATTAATTTTCCTCATCCAAGTAGTTAATGATGACATATACATCTTGACTTGACATGTATAGGTGCCACCACTACCTCATCAATCCTTGATTGGTGGTGGTTAGGTGCCACCTTTGTCTTAGTCAAGTTGAGTGAACTAATCCACTAATTGATAGTTCAACTTTTGACCTCATAGTTAGATTGATTTAACTAATCCATTGATTGACAATTAAATTCATGACCATTGGACATTTCATCTCTTTGAGCCATGCATCCAAATAGCCTATTTATATGTAGTTCATCCATACATTTGATGGTTGATTTGATTTGGTTATTGATGTCATTGATTTTGGAACAACTTGTGTTCTTGCATATTGTATTATTTGTTTTGTGCTTTCAACTATTGTAACATTTTTCATGCACCTACATCAATGTGCTTTGTTTGTGTGAATTGTAGAGCTCTTTGCCAAGTTGATGGCACTCTAATTGTCACAATCAATCCTCATTGCTCTAATTGGGCCTAACATCTTAACACAAAATTTGAAGCTAGATTGCTTCCTTTAATGGTAAAATCAGGACGAAGGGGTCTTACTAGATTGCCTAGTCATGTAGCTAAAACTCACAATTTTCACCAAATAACACATTCATCACATAACCTAATAAATTTTATTCATATGCATGAACACATTCTATTACAATGCTTTCATTTGTCTTGGCTCTCAAGCCTTACAACTTCACCTACATCTACTTAACAATAACCCTTCCTCTAAAACTTAAACATTGTGGGAGACTCTCCCTATAAGCTTCTCAAAATGAGCTCAAAACCTATATTTATAGCACAAAAGATGGTGAAAAGTCAGCCACCCCACGTTTTGGCATGTGAGACATGTGTCGAGCCTTCATTTGCCCAATAAATTTGTGTGCAAGGTTGTTATAACCGTTGTTTTTTGGCGTTATGGAGAAAATTGTGGAATTTGGAGGGGGTCTCGGATATGTCCGCATAGCATAGGAAGTTCCGCACCAGGCTTCATGCAGGAAAATTGGCTTTAAGGGGAAATTGTGGAGATTTGAGGGGATCTTTGATGTTGCGAGACTTTGAGAGGTATGTGGATATATCCACAGTGTGCAAAGTTCCGCCAACCATTACTTTGCGGAGAAACTAGGACAATTGACATCTTGCGGGGATTCGTGAGAGCTAGGGATACATCCGATATAGCTAGGAAATTTGCTACAGACGGATTCTATCATGTAGATCCCTTCCCCAAGGCTACCTTCACGTCGATTTGCTCAAGCCCAAGGTCAAAAGCAATAGCAACAAACAAAAGAAAGTAAATGGATGTAAGCATTGTAGTTGGAGAAACGATTTCACCAAAATCTATCCCTCTACTTGGGAATAAATCTTAACAACCAACCTTGCTTTGTACTTCTCTACTTTTCCCTTTGAATTGAATTTTTTCTTGAAGACCTATTTACAATCAATAGGTTTCCTCCCCTTAGGCAACTAAACCAGGTCCCATGTGTGCTGTTTTTCTTTAGTGTTGCCATCTCCCTCATCCATGGCCATCTTCCAAGATTCATTTCCATTCATCTCCATTGCCTCCTTCACAGTTCTAGGCTGATTAGTGTTAGTAGGGAGAAAATATACATCTAAAATTAGGTAGGCTATACTTCTTTGGTTGCCTCCTTTGTCGAGTGGACCTCCTTAGAGGTTGAGGTGGAGGTTCCTCCTTGCAAACTCTTAGAGCCCTTAGTACTATCCTACTCATATGATCCATCCCGAACCTTTGGTTCAACCTCAAGTGTAGTTCAAGTAAGTCCTAAGACTTAATTATGGCAAGCCAAAGATCTTTGAATGCAAGTTCTTCATTATCTTTGATTATCCATAATTATTTTGAAGACAAAGAGGAATATGTATATTCTAAGGGCAATTTAAAATTTCCTGAAGTCAAAATTTCAGACATATCTTAAAAAGGAATTATAGCTAGGACTATGGATTTTGTGTGTCAATCAGAAATAAATCTCTGAGTTTTTGGGGAAAGAATTTGTCCAGTTTATTTACCTTTCTTATTACTTGAAGACATTAAAAGATGAAAAGAGAAAGGTTTCTTGCATGTGCATTTCTCTTATGTGGATATTATCCTCCATTCTCACTTTAATTATGATATAGGAGTAGAATATTTTGGAACCCTAATAAACACTAGATGTCGCATTTGGGATCAAGCAGTAATTGCTTAGTTTAGAGGACAACTCAATTGAGCCTTTGACAATGATGAAAAGAAAGGAGGAGATGCAAAATTTTTTGTTAGACCCAATTTTACCATTAGCCTAGATGATAAATATGTACAGTCTGCCTTTTGTTTGTTATTACAAGTTAAGGGTGTTATCCTTCAACTAGAGTCTGTGTATGCCACTGTTGGTGGAAGATGTATATAGATTGCTTAATGCTGTGTTTCCACCATTGAATTTTCCAGAAAGGGTAAGTTATCCAGAGGGTAACTCAAATGTCTTAGATTGTGGTAGGCATATAGACCATATTGGGTTTGATATAGGATTTCCAATAATTGAAAAGTTAATTCATCAATCTCAACCTAGATTTCAAAATTTGCCTACACTTCCTAGAAGTCTACTTTCTGATAGGCCAATGGTCCAGAGTAGAAGAGTTTCAAGTATAGATCTCAAATCATCTTACCATTTGTTTAGCAAATAAAATTCAAGAAGTCTTTCAATAATCTACACAGGGAGGAAAGGCAAAGAAATGTTAGAATTATTTAAATAATACATATACATTCACAAGCTTTAATGCATGGATTTTTACCTGGCCATCTTCATGTTTTAAAGAAATTTCACGCTTCTTAAAAACTAATGGCTCATATTTTGTGAGAAATAGATATCCTAAATGAACATTATCATCCATTTTATTATACTCAATAAAATCTGTAACAAACATCTTGCCCACTATTTCTATATGGACATCTTAGGTCAGACAATGTTGCTAGAGAGGATCTAGAGGGATAATGATTAACAAATGGTTGGCGTCTTAGAGGTAAATGGTTGTATGAAGTAGATGCTTCCTTGAGATTATAGTCATTAAATGGCTTGTAATCAAAATTAGGAATCTTCTGGATAGTGAATATGATTTGGATGAAGAAGAGAAACCAGGTCTACCACTGTTAGTTGCAAGGGGTTGTTCAAGTAAACTTTCTTTTGGAACAAATTTGAGATCTATATTTGAAACTCCTCTACATTTGCTAACAACTGCTGGGCTGATGAATCATTAGGCCTCCTGTCCTTGCCATCAGTTTGGGGGGCTAGCAGTCCAACTCCATGCAGGCAGAGAAATCTAGACCCAAAAACATTAAAACCACATTTAAATAAATTTTTAAATGTATTGCCACTACCTCTAGCCATGCCACCTGGGCATCGTCAATGCACCACCACTACCACAGGTGGGGCTGCCCATGGGTAGGTCGAATGGAAAGCAAGGTCTATTGAAGATTCAACTTGATTGTTTGTAGCTAAGGTGAAACATTCCTGTTTCTCTTCAACTAGCCTAAAGTGAGGAGCTCCCTTTTCAATTACCTAGGGTGTCTAATGTAAGAGCATCCTTGGCCTAACACAATCTTGTATCACCAAATAATGTTTGTTTGTTTTGCAAGTATTTTCCATGTTTCTAGTGGTTTTGCAATAACGTGCAACAACTTTCCAAACCCACATTCCATTGCATTTGTTCCTTCTTTTAGTCAAGCTTCATGTCCATGGCATGCACAATCAACATCCAACAGGTATGTCGCAACAAATTTCTAACAGCTTAAGTTACAGTTTAGAACATAAGATTCTATAAGCATTCTACACATTCCATTCAAGGTTCATGAAGATTTGATAACTCCATCCATATTTTCTATCTCAAAGACTTTAATCAGACAATGTATTGTCTGTTAGAACCTTGTTTGGACTTACAACAAGCTTTTGAATGTTGCATTGATTTCTAAGTTTACTTATTTGAATTTGAGTCCTAAGAGGGGTCATGTTTGAAACCACATTGCATGTGATGGCTCCTAGCTTGGGGTACATTGGTCAAGGTGAAACAACACATTAGCGTTAAATCTTCATGCTATATAGGGTAATGTGCCTAATTCTAGAGCCAATTGATGGTCAAAATAATTAATTAGGATTGTTGATCCTTGTCACATTCTCCTAAGTAAGTTTAAAATATTTTCATGAAGTGCATGTCATTTGACATAACCCCTATATAAGGGAGAGTTTGATATCATTTGACAATAGGAGGAATTTATGAATTCATAAAGAAATTAGATAAGAAATCTAGAAGGTTGAACAAGTAGAGAAGATTAGGCATAGTTTTTGATTTAGGAAATTTTGGAGATTTTATTTGATTTTTTTTTTTTTAATCAAACAGTTGAGGCCTAACATGTAGCAAGCTCATTGAAGCTTCTTTGCAACTATTTTTTTGTCAATCATTCACATTTGGCCATTAATTCTACCGTACATTGTGTTTTGAAAGTTATATTCAACATGAATTTATCCTTGGCTACATGGTTAGATAGTCCTTAATTGGACCCTCTAATGCAATACTGTCTTTGATGAACCTTGCCATATTTTGATCATTGTTGTCAAGTAATTCTCAAGCATGCTCACTTCTTAAGTACTTTATGACAATAACTATGTATGTACACCTTTTTAGCTTACATGTCGTCGATGGTCTAAGTAAGTCTAAGCCCCAATGTTTAAAGAGTTGTTAGGGTTGGTAATACTAGGGGGCATAAAGTTTCTTTAAGTGGCTTCTTCATTTGCTAACAAGTGTGCCATCCCAATACCCACTTGTTATGCCTCTATGTGGAGTTGGCCATTGGAGGCTCACTTTAATTACTTTCCTTCTTGTAGCATTGGGACCCATGTGTTGGCCAATCAAACTCTCATGTACTTATTAGAGTACATCTCGAATCTCCTCCTTGATAACACATTGGTGTACACTTGATCAATTTCCCTCTTGTACGTCAACCCATATGTTAATGGAATGTTCATGCCTTTGATACTAACTTCCTCCATTTGGGGGCTTGCATGTTCAATGGAAAGGACCTAGTAGATAGATATTCATCACTATTTTCTTTCCAAGAAGGTAAGACAACTATTTGGAATAAATGCACATTAGAAAAATTCTCGTTCATACTGTTAGGACGTTCTCCCAACTTTATCTAAGACAATTACTCTCCTACCATCACGCTTGCTAGAATTAACAATATTAAAAGTAAACTCCTATAGAAGCATCAACCATTGAATTTTTATGGGGTTATTCACAAGCTACAACAATTCCTGGTGGTCAACAAAAAATTGTGAATGGTGTTGTAAGTAGGTAGTCTCAACTTTTGGATGGCATAAATCATGCTCAGAGTCTCTCGTTTAGTGGTGCTATAATTCTTCTATGCCTTGAGCAATAATCAATTGGCAAAAAAACAAAGGGTGACCTAGTCCTTGGGCTCCTACTTGAGCCAAGGTAGCTTCAATGACAAAATTAGAAGCATTGACATGCACATGAAATTATTTATCCCAATATGGGTATATAGGGATTTATGAACTAATTAAATGTACCTTTAGTTCCTTGAAAGCTTGCTCTTGTTTATTGGACAAGGCAAGTGGGGTCCCTCTTATTGTTAGGTCTAAAGGATAAGATACTTGAACAAATCTCCTTCTAAGTATCTAATGTGGCCTAAGGAGGACTTTATTCTAGTCATGTCATCTTATTCTATCATATCCACATTGACCCTTATTTGTTTGGGTCCGTCTTTAGTTTGGCTCACACAACATTTCTGAGGAGCTTCCCTCGAGGTACCATGAACCTACACTTGTTTGGATTCAAGGACAATTTTGTTACTGTGTCACATTGCATGAACTCCTTTAGAGCCCATAGATGTATCTCTTGACTGCTATAAATGGAACAGTCATCCAAAAAGGCCTTGAAGTTTCTCATTGCCATCTTATCAAAGATGTGTAGATAATCTGTTTTTGAAGTGGCTGGAGCATTGCAAAGTCCAAGTGGCATCCAATTGTATGCATAAACCGTATCTTCCACCGCAAAGATGGTCTTCATTTTATCCTCTTTGACTATGCTAATCTGGTTTTATCTAGAAAAGGCTAGCGATAAAGGAGTAAATCTCGTGCCTAGCTACTTATAATATAGAATCTGTAAACATAATAGGATATGCGTCCTGAATGGTGATTGCTTTCAAAATTCTAAAATCAACACATATTCTTATTTGCCTTAGTTCTCTCCTCAAAGTTATTACTATCAAGGATACCCATTCACTTGTCAGCACCTTAAAGATTATACCTGCATCAATCATTTTATAGATCTCTTCTTAGAATTTTGCAGCATAATTTTGATTCATTTGATATGCTTTCTACCATATTGGTCATGCTGTAGGTATTACAGGGATTCTATGAACACATGTGTTTGGTGATACACCCTTTAATTCTATATATGTCTAGGAAGATATGTTGTTGTAGTCCATAATTTTTTTGAATGCAACTGCTCTCAATCCTAGGTCCCAATCATCTCCAACCATAGTCATTTTGGCATCCCTTTTCAATCTCCAATTTATGTTCACCATAAGGGATTCCTTGTATTTCATGTGCTTGACCTAAGCAAATTGATGTGCAGGTCTCTCATGTTAACTCAACATCACTCACTTTGTATTCTATAAATTCTTGAGGCTAAACTTGACGCATAGAGTATAGTCCTGCAGGGCTTGGCAAAGTAGAGCCTTCACAATCATCTCATTCTTTCCCTTTCCTTTTTTGACCTCCATGATCTCTACAAAGTTACAACCAGACTTAAAGACTTCATAATCTTCTACTTGCCAATGGAAAAGACCTTTGAGGGAGTTGGTTTCATCTTTGGAGCAAGACCGTAACTCCAAAACTCCTTTATCATTTGATTTTATGGTCTCAATTTCCACCTACTGAGCATTCTTCGTTAGAGTCCAAATCTGATGAATTTTAAAAAGAGGCTACCTCTTCACTCACTGCCTTGTTCTTTAAATCTATTTTAGACATCCTGCCTTTATTTTCAATGGACAACAAATTAATTTTCTAGTTATGGTCAGCGTTTGTTGCTATTAGCCACCTTGACCCAATAATGCATTATAGGTTTCATTCTTTAAAGTGATGATTGCAAAATTGAAATGCCAATAATTACCTTTTGTGCCTTCAGAACTCTCACTACCTTTATGATGTTCCGATTTGCTCCCACCAATTGGCAGTTTGGCCAAATAGTGGGTTTCCCAAGAATCCTAACAAGTGTTCCTTTAACTTCCTTTTTAAATTCTAAATTAAATTATTTGTCACATGTTTTGTTGAATTTTAAAATAAATAATGAAATGTTGATAATGTATAAGTATTTTTTTCTTTAAAGTAGTCATCTATACAAGGAACATGACTTAGAGAATATTATATCATTTTGGAAATATGAATATCTAAATGAGCACTTTCTGATTTTCCTGTCGCTTTAGGTGAATTCCAATCTATTTCAGTATAGATGTCTGGATAAAAATGGTCAACAATGATCAGTTATTACTCAAAATGCCCATTTTATGTTGTCATGAAAGCCCTCCAAGTTTTGTATCAAATTTCAATAGAAAGCTTCAGAGACAGGGGTCTTCACAGTGCCAAAGTTCAAACTGTCAAACTATCTTTATAGGTTGAGTTGTCTGACTTATTAAGCCCCTAGGGTGGTGTACAAGTGGTCAACAGGATGATCTGCTTTGTAATCTAGACATGTTGTCCCCATCGATATGTTTAGCAGTAAAACTGAATAGTAACATGAAATGTATCAATAAGCATATGGCCCAACTCACTAAATAATTGATTCACAAAAGTAGCTCTACAATATGTAAATCCATCTGTCAAGAAAATCAAAGATACCGCTAACATACAACTAGAGCATCTATACAATTGGCTAAGGATGCCAACCAATGGTTAACTAGCCTGTCATATACATCATGGAGCATGACAAAGAACATTGATACTTGTAAAGTAAATAGAGAAAAATTGTACTAATGAAGTCCTCATAGAGAAGAAAAAGAATACATGGCATGACTCTACTTTGAATTTCTACATCATTGCCTTCCAAATTGCAAGATCTAGGATGTAGAAGAGTAAATGACTTATTAACAGCCTAAATTGAGGCCCTGAAACCCAAATTGATGTGCAGTAACTGGCATTATGAGAAGAAAGGATCCTCTTCAATGCTTTAAATAAGAAAGAGTGTTGGAACTTGTTAGGATCATAAACAAACTTTGAATTAATGAACTCTTCAAAGAGGAGGAGAAGAAAAGTGCATTCCATGACTTTATGTTTGAATGTTGCAGGTTTTCTTGAGTTGGTGGAAGTAATTAGATGTTTATACTTTATAATACGTTTCTTAAAATTGTCTTAATGAATTTTCGTTACACATAATAGAATTTAAGTAATCTAATAAATGACACTAATGCACATGACTAACTGTACTGGCAACCTTAAAATAAAAGAATCCTCTTATTGTTTTTTCACATCTCTAACAATCCATTGAGATCAAGTTGAAACTCCATTTAGAAATGATTTTACTGCAGGACTTTCCCTTGCCTATCTTATGTACAATTTAGAAGTTGTCTTTGGAATCTGTAGTATATATTTTAAAGATGTTATCCACTACATGGTTAAGGTAAATCCTTATGAGATGCTTGACTTTTGGTTTGTATCTAGAAATCATTGATTTCTTCGACTCTACATATCTTTAACAATTTAAGTATAAAAAGTGATTAGGAGTATTTTTAGTCTCAAGTTGGAAGACTTTGGAAAAGTGTAGTGTAATGATTGCTTTAACATTTTTAGTGAAGGTCTGTAAGAACAAGTTAAGAAGATCTAATAACAAGAAAGGTGCCAAACAAGAGAGATAGCAGATAGAGCTGGACCAGGTGAAGAAGGTAACCTCACCTTTACCCTTGTAGTAATTACCTATTTCATGGATGAATTTTAAAGACTTAAATCTTCAACTATCTGAATGTAGCATAAGATGGTAAAAAGTTATTTTGTTTTCTCTTATATTAAATGTTTTTAAAGACCAACCTAAACAATTGATTTTAGAAGATTTCATTTTATGGAACAGGATAGTTATAAGAAGGAATGAGCAGTCCTAGTTTAGAACATCATTTGGAGTGATGTTCAATTTCTAATACTTTTTAAGATCTGGAAAATCTAGTTTGTGATTAACAACTCAAGCATTAGATGGTTTACACCAAAGTGAGATGTTTTGAAAATGGATTACGTGAGAGAATCCATCTTTAGTGGAACTTTATCGTAACCTCTATAAACCGAAAGTAGATCTGAAGACTTGAATCTATAGACTAAACATAGTGTGGATTTGTTTTTGTGGAAATTCAAACCTTGTCCTGACTTGTGCAAATATGATTACTAGGAATTTCCATTGTGGGAAATAGCCATCCAAAACAATTTCTATTCATGCTTGCTTAAATACTCTTTATGTAGGTAGTAAATAGAATCACACAATTACATGTGGTACTGGGCAAATAAAATGAAGCATTTCATGTAAAATTAAGCAATATCATAGAGAAAATTTGACATTGAAAAAATTGCAACCACACCCTTTATCTGTCATTTTAACTACAAAATTATATTGGTTTAATTGAAAGAAATATGTGGCACATAATTTTACTATATTAGGTGCATTCCACATAAGTGATATCTATAGGTACAATTAGATTACCTGATGGCAGAAATACCCTTATGGTTAAATATAGAATGAGGAGAAATGTGTTTAACAATGTAGATGTCACTACCTAAGTAACCATTTTCAAAACAATTACAAAACAAGGGTTAGTATACCCGTGAGTTACAAATGGAAAAATGACACAAAATGTTGGATGGCATTGGAAATTCTTTGTATCATTGTTGTACCCAAAATTAATTTTTTTTGCTTCATTAGGGCATTTTGTAAAAAGTGGTAAAAGTCTTTTAAAAATTGTCAAAAAGGTAAAAAAATGGAAATTTGCATGTCACGCATGATGGTTAAAAACTCAAAATTCTCAAAATCTGATGATCTGGGTCTCTTTAGAGTGACATTGTCTTCAAAACCTAGATCACAGTTTTTCGGCCCTACTTTTTAAGAATTTTTCTAAAAATAGAAAGTTTCTAAAAATATACTTTTTCTAGGTTTCTTCTCAAACAAATATCTGCAAAATTTTCTAAAAATAGAATTTTTGTTTCTAGGGCTAAAACTAATTTTAATTGGTTGAAAATACTTCCCGATCAGGTTGGTCCGGTCAGAATTGTCAAAAGATCAATTTATCTCTGGTGGGTCTATTCTGTTTTTTTAGAAGCTAAAATAGGAGCTCTGAGGTCATCAATGGAGGATGGTCAACTGTCAGGTATTAGATTCAAGGTTTCAAATGCTGCACAAATTGATCAAAGGCGAAAGATGTTCACGAACAGAGAACGAAGGAGGGAAGTTGGAAAATTTTGAAAATGGTGAAAATTTGTCTAACATTGGAGATGCTAGGCGCCCCTGTCCAATAAAGGTGCCTAATTGATCATGCCTTAGAATATTTTCAGGCTCTGACATACGATGAAGGCAACTGGCTAACACTGAGCGACGAAGATGGAGAAAGTAAAAAGTTAAAAAAATGAAAATAGAAAAACTAAGTCTGGCAAATAAAGGCGCCCTAGCTAGCTAGGGGCGCCCAACATTTCAAGGGGTCAGATGCAGGATTTAGGGTTTGTGCCTCCAAGAGTTTGTTCTCAGAATCCTTCTGGCTTCACAGTGAATCCATCTCTGGGTCACTAGATCAATCAAACAGCCGGAATCATGGATTGAACAGAGAGGTTGCATGAAAGAAGTGAAATGGAAATCATGAAAATCCTCAAAAATAATCCAACTCTGGGATCCTTGGGCGCCCTAGCTAGCCAGGGGCGCCTAGGGTTTTGGGAGGTCAAAATCAGTTTCTGGGGTTTGCAAAATTAGTCATCTATTCCAGAATTCTTCAAGCTTTCCAATGGACATCTCAGCCAAATCATTAGATTCATCAGTCACTAGATACTGTAGATTAAATGGATGAACACGACACGGGAGACAAATTTCAGAAATTGAAAACATCTAAAACGGTTAAGTTTGGCAAGTATGGGCGCCCTAGCTAGCCAAGGGTGCCCAAGGTTTTGAGCACTTAAAAGCTGTATTTAGGGTTTGTAACCTCCAAGAAATTTCTTTCAGATTTGAACAGGATATTCAATGAAGTCATCAGTGAGCTCAGCAGATTTGTCAAACACCAGATATTGCAAATTGAACGGAAGCAAAAACATGTGCAAAACGAAAAAAGATCAAAAGAAAAGATGAAAAACATAGAAAAACGACTAACTCTGGAAGAGTTGGGCACCCTAGCTAGCTAGGGGCGCCCAAGATTTTGAGGGCTCATAAGGTGCTTTTAAAAGATGCAGCCTCCAAAACATTCTTCTCAAATTTGATCACTCTTTGCAGTGAGTTTGTCACCCAACTCACCGAGTCTGTCAAACGTCCGAAATCAAAGATCAAATTGAAGTCAAAACAAGCAAAGTTGAAAATCTTGAAAAAATATTCAAACTCTGAAGAGGAAAGGCGCCCAAGGTTCAATGCCTTCAAATCTTTTTTCAAGTTTTATCATTCATCGTTCAAAAGGTGTCCACATTCGATGTTTTTGGCTCTGGATTGGCTTCAAAGTTTTAAAGCATGGGAACAAAGCGCTTTTTCATCCTCAACATCTATTTAAGAAGGCTTTTGGCCTTTATTCTTCATATCTTGCAGGTTGGCATCCAGAGGAAGAGAGAAATCTTTTACTTCTCATTGAGATTTGGAGGCTCAAACGGAGTGCTTTTTTAGTTTTCTTCATGGATTTGGGATTGGCAAGTGCAGAGGCACACTTTTTCATTATCCAATCTTCTAGGGCATCACATTTTTGAAACAGATGGTCAACTTTTTCAGTTTTCATCGATCTGGGTCCACTCACTTTTTACTCCTCTTGAAGATTGGGAAATTTTATATTTTCAAAAATGTGCTTTTTTGGCGCTTTTTCGGGAAGCCCTCAACTTTTTCAGAATCTAACAAAGTGGGTCTCTTTAGAACGTGATTGTCTACAAAACCCAGACCTTAGATTTTCCGACAATTTGCTTTTTGGAGAAAAATCAGCACCATTTTGGGGCAGCGATATTTTCCAAGAATAGAACTCAAAAGCAGTAGTTAACTCAACACTTTTTCCAAGTTTTCTTGCTATTCTTGTCTCACGCTTATCGATTCTTTGAGAAATAAGAAATATCAAGTTGTAATAGTTGGAACTTTCCCTATTGTTTGCTTTCAGCAGGTTGTTAGTTAGTTGTCATGTTTTAGTTTTAGAAATAAAGCTTGCATGTTGGCAAGTCTTTTTCTAAAAGCAAGGAGATTTTAAGGTTCCCTACTCCTCACTTGTGTATAAATATGGGCAGCCTTGCCCATTTTTCTTTAACCGTTATTGTGATAACAAATTGTTGAGCCTACTTTTTCCTACAAGTTGTTATTCAGTGTTTGTTCACTTAGTGTAAGAACAATCTTGCATGCTGCCTTTTGCTGCAAGTTATTGTTCAGTTTATGTGTAATCTGTGTAAAGTGTATTCTGGTTTGATCGCTAAACTGTAAGGCTATTATTGCTACAAACCTGCTGTCCCAGAAGTGTAATCGTTATTAGAAATTTTAGAAAGGAAATCTTATGCTTAGTTTGCTCTGATGTACTATCTCAGGTTTTGTTTTATGTGTTTTGCTTATATAATCTTTATTTCGGCATGCATCTAAAAGTACAATGAGTCTTTGGGTGTGCGTTGGAAGAGAGTTTATGTGAGTTTCTGTGTTGAATCATTCCTTGTTTACTTCTAACTCTCAAGCTTTGAGTTTACTTGAGTTGCTAGAAGCGTCATTAGAGTAGGCCTAGTTGTAGTTGAAGTTTTAAAAAGGGAAAAACTTAGCTACGACACAAAGAGTTTTATGACCTTGTGCTCTTAGCTGAGAGCAAAAGGATTGGCAAATAGTTTAGTTTACTTTCTTTAAGCATCATTAGCGAAGAGGGAGCTTCCCCTCCTGATTTGAAGAGTAGTTTATCTATGCATAGCTGTCCGTTTCTAATCTGCATTCTCAAGGTGTGAATTGAAATGCCAACAATCACCTATATTCTCATCTAATTATGTGATGCCAAGTTTGAAGCACCTTTAGCTTGAATACTCATTCAAGTCACCTTCACTCTCATTAGTGGTTCCATGCCTACCAGATGCTATAGATATGCTCTGTGTAAAGAGTTGGCATGCTGTGGTCAATGTGCTAGCTGTTTATGGTGGGAACCACCCCCAACATGCCTTGGTTCTTAAGCTCTTCCCTTTGGGTAGCCCTTAAGCTTCTACTTATCCTTGTCCACTAGCTATGGAATTTGACATTCAACCTGTATGCTGGGTTCTCCGTGCCTTCAATTGCCAAGTTGTTCAAACCCCTCATCACATGTGAAAGTAATAGATCCAGTAGTTTTACCACTTCTTTATATTGAAATCCTTTCTAATAGTACACTTATAAGATTTTCTTCACATGACATCATCTAATGTTCTATTGAAGGCTAATGACCATTTGTAATTTTCCATCGCCCATAAACTTGGAAACCATCCAAACATCTGATTCTTGTTGTATAGTTTGATTCAAATCATTTTCTAATTTTTATGTCCATTGCAAACTCAACAAATGATTGATTAGATAAGAGCTAAATTAGTTTTCTCTTTGATTTTTGACTTATAATTATAGAAGCCTCTTTTGTTTATTTCTACAAAGTGGATGAAGGCACCTATTAGAGAAGCCCAACCTTCTAATATTAATTTTTGAAGGGCGCTCCATCATGTGAAGTTAGATCTACATGTTGAAAAAGTGAAACAATCAACTAGGTGAAGAGGCATTGAAATTTACAATTTAAGAGCAAAGCATGTTTTGAAGGAATGGTTGTATTATATACTGATACACATGTACCTAAGGGATTCTGTCAATGGGTAGTTTGTACTTGACAATACGAGCTTTATGTCATTAAGTTGTTAGGGGTAGTTTATCTAAGCAATTTGAATTCTATAACAAAGACAGTAGGATTGCAAGTAGCTACTTTCATTTGTCAGTATCAAGAATGCTTTTGGATATAACCATATGAGCTTTTCTCACATCAGTGTTTCAGATCATACTCCACGATTCATCATCATTTGTTTTTGCATCTTGATGATCCATTATCGCAGTATGATCTGAAATGTTAATGCAAAAAAATTTCACATGGTTATATCTAGAAGCATTTTTTATATTAATAATATGGACTGTGGAAATATTATGTAATCTTAATTTGATATGCCATATGTTATATACATTCGTGCAAACCACATTTAGGCATCTAAGAATAGCAATGATTAATTGGTACTTGATATTAATTCAGTGTACCCTAGGGACGTGTCCCCCCCCAAATCCCGAGCGTTCCCAGAACGGGAACGTCCCCGAGACTTGGGGACGGCGTTCCCAAGTTTCCAACGGCGCCACTAGTTTTGGTGGCTCGCCGCCGGGGACGTCCCGACGTCCCCGAGACGTTGAGGGGGACGCCTGTGCGTCCCTCGAGCGTCCCCCATGGCGAAAACTTAAATCACATGGTTTAAAAAAAAATTAACACATTTTTTTATTATTTGACATTTTGATTTTGTACTTGTTTTGATATCATGCTACTCATTGTAATCATCTTTATGATCAGATATTTTTGATATCATATAATAGAAATCTTCCATTTGCCAATTCGACAATTGTAGTATTGAGTATTCTAATTTCTCATTAGCTAATTCTATATTGAAAACTTCAATGTTCATTGTTCAATGTTCAATGTTCAAGTATTTACTATTTAGTATTTCAATTTGGCATTTGCAATTTTGCTATTTTACTTCTTAATAGTCTTATACATCTTTTCATAACTAGCATTTTACGTACCATATGTATAGTATATAGTATATACACCCCCCGCCCCCCGCCGCCGTTCGCCGGCCATCCCCCCACCGTCTCCAAATTGAGGCCCCTTTGTCCCCCCGTCCCGGAAACCTGTCCCCCTGTTCCGGCGTCCCCTCGTCCCCGACGGTGGTGTAACATAGTATTAACAATAAATTATTAATTTATTAGGGGTAGTTGAGTCAGGCCATTTGAATGCTTTAGATGGTTTCATTTATCAACATTGAATTTTTAATCGGAGGATTTCCCTTTGCAAAGTGGTTCATTAATAATATTGTTTTGCCTGCGTTACTCTGACTAATTTGCTTGTTGAGGGTGAGGTCATTGAAAGCAATATTAAAGTGGCATTTGAGGAACCTCCACTATGTAGAATTGTAGGTTAGTGTCATGGTGCATTACTTAGATTGTGAGTGATTTATAACCAATGCATCTAGGCTCTGAAGTTCTGCAAGATATTGACATCAAAGCTCCTTAGATGTCAGTTTAAAATTTGGCCATTTAAAATAAAATCTTGCAAATAGGTTGAAATTGTGCCAAAAGCTAAATCTTAGGTAGATCATTCCTTTTGTAAAATAAATTTATTTCTCCGTATGACCTTGGAAAGTGAACCAGAATCAATCTATATTGTTTGACCTAAAATGTCACCTGATGTTGGATCACAGTTTTTGGTTGTCATTTCCTTCTGTAGTACATTCATATTTCACTTCTGTAAAATGCTTTTGGGTGACATCCAGATTCATGATCAAACAAGAAAAATTACTATATCGATCTCAAATTTTGCAGGGATATGTATTATGTTATTCTTAAGTGTTTGGCCTTGTTTCTCATAAAGGTGGTCATCTTGTTTCGTTGCTCTTTCCAAATTTCATCTGGATAAATTAAGTCTAATGTTTGTTTTCCAACCTGTTATTAGTGGTAGTAGTGAGAAGTTCCCTTTTGTGTTTTGTAGGTACTTGGGAGTGACTGCAATAAATCTACTAGGCAGTGTTCTTATTTTATTGGTTGGCAATCAGTCCATCGACTTGGATGTTTGGAGTGCTTCCTCTTCTAGTTTTCTATTAGTTTACAGAAACGGATTACATAGGAGAGCCTGGCATGGCCTAGGTGGCATCCTTTCATAGGTTCTTGGTGTCCACTGTCAATGACGTCTATGCCACATTAAACATTGCTCTTCAATGTATCAGTTGTGTAGAAAAAATTACAGTTAACCATTATATACCGCAAAATATAATTTGAAATCTGATTTCATATGTGTTTTGTGTTCATATATTTCTCACCACTATTGTACGTTTTTTATTTGAAGTTTGCATTATAAAAGTTGATACATAAATGTGGATAGTATCAGCAAGGACATATAGGAACTTGAAAGGTTTTATGCCATAACAATTTAGTTTTAGAGATGAACACTTCCACAATCCATAATAGTGAGATTTTTTGGGTTTAAAGTTGTGTTAGATAGTTGAACACATAAAGCCTAATCATTTAGTTCATTAAGCATTCTTATTCCCATATTTGAGATTATAAAAATTCTTTTAAGTACTCTATATATTAGTGTAAATTATTCTTGGAATTTAAAAAGAAAAAATCATAACATAGTCTATTGGTATAAAGCTTGTACTAGTGCTTCAAATCCAAATGCCATCTGTGACTCCAAACATGTTGATAATAATTGCTTTTTAGGAGAGATTTGCAAGCCCTTTCTAAATTGTATAATCTAAATGATTGTTTCAAACTTTCAATACATTTTTCTTTTTGGGAGTGCTGGCTGAACCATTTAGAGCCACGGAGCTTGAATCTTGTCATTCCTTTGGCATGCTATAGTGATAAGCATTTTTTGAAACCTTCATTGTAATCTACAATTTTTTGAGCTGATATCTTACTGTTTGGAACAAAGCTTGTTTCAGTGAACAAAGATTTGATAAAACGTTACCAGCTGTCCTTGTAATGAACAATTGGTAAAGAACTTCCCTGCAAACAAACCTGAAAAAGGTCAAATACTATGTCCATGATTTCATATTTATTCAATGTTTCTAACGGGGAAGCCAACTCATATAATCGGATTTAAGGTTTTATTCTGCTTAGAACAGTTGCCTTCTTGCCTATGGTATGCTCAAAATAGTTCCCTCACTATTGATTGTTTTGTATAAGTCTTTGTATGGTCTTGTGAAGTGCTCATTAATGTGAAAGTTGGGATCAGTAGTACTTAATAACATTTATATCAACGAAATTTAATGTATTCGGATTGAATTATATACAAAATTCCAAATATGTGAATGCTTACGTATATTACTACTATAATCTAGTACTCTTTGAAATACTACCAAAAACTAATATTGTCTACTGAAATATTGGTTTTTTCATGAAAAGTTTATTTTACTTAATGTGTTGACTGTCATTTTTGGACCCCTCCAACATGTGTCATGTAAAAAATGAAATTCAAAATGTTGTATCGGTAATTCTGAGATTTACTATTGTATGCTGTATTGAAAACTAAAGTTTATCTGAACTTTATACAAATAAATAACCTTTAAATAATGGGTTGTTCAAAGGTCCAAATAGAAGGTTAAAAGGTCATTTTAAAAGTGAGTTACATTGTTATGCTTACCTCATCCATGTAATAATTGAATATATCTAATTAATCTGAGACAAAGCTATAAAGTCTTTAAAGTCTCGAGTCATAGAAAGTAAGCGGGTCTCTTATTGTTTTAAAGCATTGGCAAGTTGGCATGGAAGTTAACGGAAGCCAACCTTATTGTAAAGCATATGCTGCAAATGGCTGCTAAATGCATAGTCAAAGTCAATTCGTTTAGGATGTGCCTGTTAGATGGTGACTTGAAAGGTTGTGGACCCATTACAAAGTAAAGTGGTGGTTATTTCAACCTCTTAACCATAGTTTAAAAACTTGTGACTCGAAAAAGCTTGGTAGGCACAAATTTGAGGACTCATTGTCTGGCAAAAACTTGCCAAATCTTGGAAAAATTTCCAAACATTGAACCTAAAGCCCAAAATCTTTGCAAATAAGTAGAAAACTCAAAGCATAGAAAACATTGATTCACATAATAATTTTTCTAACTTGTAGTTTAGCTATTACAATCAAACCTTGATTACATGCACGTCAAATTGCAATTACTAAACCCTAAATCATTGAAAATTTCCATAAGCACAAAATCATGGTATAGTTGTCATGTTTTTGCAGAAAATGCATGTCGGAGTTGTAGGATTACAACTAGAATAATGCTTTTTTTATTTGTAGTTGTGAGTTTTTTTTTTAAAGTTGTAGTTGTGAGGGTTGTTTTGTAGTCACATAAGCATTCACAGTAGTGAGAAAGCATTTGCATCTATAGTTGCGAAGGCATGTATTGCATGCTAAACTAGTTGCAATTTTCAGAGCTGCAATTGGGAGGTTTTTAGATTTGACATGTAGTGAAATCTTGCGAGTCAACTATTTTCTAGGCAACATTTTAATTATGTTATTAACTACTTGATTGTTTGTATTTAAACATTTTTAGTTTGGCATGGAGGGGGAGTAGGGGGGGAAGGGACAAATGTACAAATGCCATTCCCACATTAATCTTTTCCTCATGTACTTTTATTTACTTCGATCTTAAAATCTATTGCTATCACCAAATATTTCTAAGGTTTGGGTGTGGAATTTTGCATGGTTGATCACTAAGGATTATGAAAATACATATTGCATTAGAGGAATTACTTCTAGAAGTGCAACTCTTAAACCTACCTAATTTTTTTAACATGATAGAAACCTCTAGTTCCTTGGAAATGGGGATTTTGAGCAATTGCTAAATTTTTGATCTACGTGTAAGGATGGTTTTTTCTCGATTTAAAAAATACAAAAAAATGAAAACAAATAGGCATTTCACCTCCTAGTTATGCTTTTGGGACCATCTATTGGACAGGGACATTCCATAACTATTATGAACAAGAGGGGGTTGGATTGTATTTGGGCGAGGTGTATTTGATTGTTGTAAAACATAGAGAAGTAGAATTCAAATTGTATTTCATGTCATAGATTTAATAGTGTGCATGCACAACCCTGTGAAGGAAGTGAAAAATATATGCCAATACTTCGTATAGTTTGTGCATATTTACCATTGCTAAACTTGGTTTACCCTTTCAAGGGTTCTAAAATAAAATTTATGTGTTCACTTCTCTTTCATAGCAATCTTTGACTTTCCTTCTTGATTGACATTTATTTTGAATATAAGTAACAAAATCCATAATTTTATTGTTTCTTAATTTTTATAAGCACAATATTTTGATGAGATTACATATCAATTTGGTATGAGAGAAATTACTAATTCTTTGGATTTGTGGAAAATAGCTGTGATTGTATGATAGTGACTTGGTTGCAAAGAATAAAGAATTGCTACCTTGCAATCTAAACATCGCTACTTGAAGGTGGAATAAAGAGGTGAGAATGGAAAACCTTGAAAATTTGAACAATTGTGTGATAACCCTTGAGAGCAACATGGAGATCATGATGAAAAATCCAGAATTGGACGAGGTAATATCAAGATTGTATGAGCTAACAGAAGGAGCACATAGGCCAAGATCAATCTTCTATGGGTCATAGTAGGAACTCTTGCTTAAAAAAATTGATGTTGGAGATGTTGGCGAGAACAAGGACCAAGAAACCTTCTTCGAGGGAAATCAAGAAAAGAAGATCCAGGTAACATTTGCGCATGCCTCATTTAAAGTTAAAACTAAAGTAGAGATAATCATTTGAAGGAAAAAGTGAATGTTAGATTTGAAGATACTTTTGTTGAGCACACTAAATATTGTTAAATCTAGGAACATTTAACTTTTACTAAATGCCTTACAAGATATATACAAATTGCAAGTTCTTAACCCTAAGTATTTATATGTATACGAATCTGAATTAGGGTCTTGTAGATGGAGTGGAAAAATAAATAATTGAGATTTTAGAAGAAAAAACTAATTTTATTGCAAACCAAAAAAATGAAATTGTTTCAAAGTGGAATATGCGTTTTATTTTTATTTAAAATAAACTTGTAATTGTAACAAGAAGATATCAAAATTGAAATATCAAATAACTACAATCACATAAGTAACAATTTCTTATTTGGATTGTTAAATGATTTTTCTACAATCCATGAAGATTTGTTAAATAACTTTTGGAATTAACGATGCGATATATTTTGATTAAGGAAGAATATCCATCGGTCCTCATGAACAAGCCTCTTAATCAGATTGATGTATTGGTCACACTCCTTTAAATTGGTACTTGAATTAATATAAAATCTCTTAGAATGAGTTGTTGAGTGTTGCAAAGAAATCACTAATCTAAACATTAGATAATGCTTAATGCTTTCCTATGACTCCAAGTTTATATTGATATTGGTGGTGGCATCTTGTTATAACAAATTTTAAAACAATTTGCACATATTTTTGTTCCTAAATCAACTTTTAGAACTACTTCTAAAACAAACTTGTCCTTTTTCTATATTTAGTCCAAGTGGCTTTTTGCTTGTCACTATCCAACTAATCTTCCAACTACTATTTGGTTTGTTGAGAAACAACCATAACCATTTTACAATGTTGATACGAAGAGAAACAAGATCTTACATACCATATTACTCAATGAGAATGGTCATCTTGCACATCAAGTGGAATCTAGACAAATCATCAAATTTGTTATGATAGTTTTGTCCTAGGTAACAAAGGCATTTGTTTACACGACATAGTAAATGTCACAAATAACAAAGGAATATCTTGGACAACATAAGGAAATACCTTGAGCAACAAAGGAGGTACGTTTAGTTTCAAATAAGATATCTTCCACAACAAAGACAATTGACTCTAGGTCTTGCACAACAATTAGACTCCTTTGAAACCTCTAGAAGCACACATGCATCTATATAAAACAACTTAATCACTCAATTCAAATAATTACGTCCATTTTACCTCTTTCTACTTAAAACACAATTAGTTTATGTATAATCATCCTAATATAAAGCATAAATATCTTAGCGAGTATATTTATGTGGAATAGACGGAAAAATAATTAATCGTGTATTTATAGATTAAAAGAACATGCATAGGGATATGGAAAAAATAAACAATCATGTACATTTCTAAGGATCATAATAAACAACTGTTGGTCCACTAGAATGAAAAGGAAGATTTGAGTCTACATTTAGTAGTTGAAATCTATACCATTGCTCATGTAATTAGAGAGAATAACCTTGTGCAAGGGCCTTGCATTCTATAATATGTCCAATCAAGGAGTAAACTTCTTCCACATGTCAATTTTTGACCAAATGGAAGGTTTGAGACTACCTTTAGTAGTTGAAATACATACCATTGCTCATGTAGGTAGAAAACATAACCTTGGACAAAGAATTTGTATTCTATAATATGTCCAATCAAGGAGAAAACTTCTTCCACATGCCAATTTTTTCTTTTTGTGTCACCTTTTTCTTCTCTACTTCTTGTCTATAGTAGGTCCTTAATGGATTGCAAAATTTTTAGGCATTCTCTAAGAGGAAGTTCAATTGTCACCTTCTATGTGTTGTAAAAGCTAGAATGTTGCCTTTTTAGCCCTAAGCTATTTAGTGACCGTTAGCCTATTTTCAGAGTCTCGTAGGCTATTTGGAGGTGTTTCAAGGGATTCCAAGATTCTTGGAGGTTTCTTACCAACACTTTCACGGGCGGGGAGGGGGGGGGGTAATTGTAAATGGTTGCCAAAGAGTTTTCTTGGTTTTTTTGGGTTTTCTAAGATTCTTGGTGGGCAGTAACTACTATTTTTAGTAAGTCACAGCTACATCTTAGATTGGGCTTATTTTGAGTTTGGTCACACTATTTTTAGTAAGTGCTATTTATGGCAGTGGTCCTGGCAACAATTTAGTTTAGGATTTTTGTTTATGGCAGTAGTGGCAGTTTCAAGCATTGGGCTCTACCAATTTTGGAAGATTAGTGCTTCCACTAGTCTTGGAGTTCGAAAAGGGAAATATTACAACTTAAAGTTATTAAGTTATAAAAAAAGGCCCCTTGGACCCCCACGCCTAGCCTAGGTAACTTTAAGTTGTTTTTAAAAAGTGTTTCTTTTGATCATGCTAAAGTGGATGCCTAGATGGAGGATTATTGAATTTAAAGTAAATTATTTCCTTTTTGGACTTGGGCATCCCATTTGGAAGGAAAAGGGAATTTGAAATGGTTGCCCTAATTTCTCCCTCATTTCCTATTTAAATGCACTTGAGCTCTGATTTGAGGATTATGCAATTTGGAGATAAAATTATGTTGCCAGGTTGGAACCAAAGTGTTCTTTCTTGAATCTTTAGAGGACAAAAACCCTCTTTGGGTTGCTGATTTCAGATTTGAAAGATAATCCCTAACTGGTGGAGTGTGATTGCATTTAGTAATCACCATTGGAGCTTATCGGTGATGGTTCGTTTTTAGTTTGGTTACTTATGATGACTTCTAGCAATGTTTTGGTATGATAACTATTTGTGCAAAGGTTGGAGTGTTTTGGGAGTGCTTCTCAGAGGGTTTTTGCTTGTTGGCTATACCATTTTTACCTAGGCAAACCCAACGTTTATTTTCGTGCTATTTGGAGGAGGTCATAACATTTTGTGGGTATGGTTGCAAGTGTTTCCTCAATCTTGGGCGCCACCTTATGCAAGAGCAAATTTTTTAAGGGAGATTTGGATTTATTGGAGCTAGTCGCCCCTCTAAAAGGGTCGTACATCTTGCCTTGAGGGCATAATTGCTGTTGTGACTAGCTTTGCTATTGTTTAGCTTCGAATACCCCCTTTTCATTGTTTGGGTTGATTGGAGGGCGCCTAGACTTGTCCTTTGCATAGCTTGCACCTTGGTTGAGTTCTTTGGTGTTTTGTTGGAGTTTGGAGCTTGTTGGTTGGTCATATTAGACTGCTATTACGTTGTATCAGACCTGAAAAAGTGTATCAAACTTGTAGTAGCAACTTATCCGACCTTCTACAGACCTCTGAAGGCCCTTTCATTGAGGTATATTTTGAGGTTTTCTTATATTCTCATTGTAGCATCTTTGGGGGAGTTATGCTTCATGCTTTTATCATTTCTTTATCATAATAGCAACATGTGATGTTTTGAAGCATTTTCTAAATTTATTGTAACACCATTGGTAGTACCATTGGTGATTGCTCTTGTGTTCACATTGTTACTTACCCCACTCAACAAGTGGCGCTCTTGTGAAATAAGTGGTTGAGCTTCCTTTATTTTACATGCTACTCCCGTTGAATAAGTGGTTGATTTTTAGTTTGCTTTCATGTTATGCTCGCTGAACAAGTGGAGGACTTTGCATTGGATTGGCCGACTTGTCACCAAGTGTTTAACTTCTTTGTTGTAATTCTCATTGAATAAGCAAATGAATTCCCTTCATGCATTTGGTTGCTTACTTACCCCACTGAAGAAGTGGTTTGCTTAGAGATAAAATTGTTGTAAGCCCTACCACTGTATGCTCTCACCTTGCCCACATTTGGATCTAGGAGATCAAAAAGTGGAAGGTATTTACTCTTCAGTTAGCTTGATTTCTAGTTAATGCAAAGATCCCCTTCCCACCGTATGCTCTCATTGGGATTTGGGTGATCAGAAGGTGGAGGGTTGTTTACTTGGTTTGTTTATCATTACTATTTGGCTAACGCTAACGACTGCAAATGTTTGAAAAAATTAAGGGTGGGTTATTATAGTGGTATCAAAGCAGGTTTTCCTGCTAGCCTATGGGGATTCAGTAAAACTCAGAATTATTACAATGGATTTTAGCAAGGTTGAAGATCAGAGCAAGAGGAATTATGAACAAGAGGCTTCCCAACTCTTTGAAGAATATCAAAGTATGTCAGATGGGTTAAAAAAGTAGGTTTCTTTTGATTCTTTCTTGAGTTTAGTGGTGACATTGAGACTTGGAAAAATGGGCTTGGTGAAGTACATTAGAAGAACAAAGAAAAAAAACTCAAAAGTTACCAGTGAAGAAGTGAGAGAATGAAGAAGTACTTGTTTGTGGTTTGCAGCGAACAAATAAGCACGAGGAAGGCAAAAATCAATTAACATGCATTGAAGATTGGACTCTAAGTCCTAAAGAAAATGAAGCTACAAGTGAAGAGTACATGACACTTCAAGATGACTATGAAATTGAAGAAAAGTCACCTATTGAAGCTGTTAATGAAGAGCACATGAAGATTGACGAAGATTCCGCCATGGATATTGTCAAATCAACCATGTTGGATCAACTTCTAGGAGGTATGAGTTCATTTTTTATTCCTCTATGGGAGCTTAGCATTGCTTCAACACCCTTACCTTATCTAGGCAAGGAATCAAATTATGGCTTGGGTGTCTTTGAGTTGGATGCTGTTCACACATATGATGGCAATCCAAAAATTTCAATATGTGGTGAGCAAAGAGGTTTGGATAGGATTAATTCGATCTTGCAAGATATGGAGGAGAATGGTTATCATGATGCTAGTACTAGGGTATTGGGAAGTGATTTAATCACAAAGGGAACTAATCATGAGGAGTACTATGATCACTTTTTTCTTGAACAAAGCAATCAACCCTTTGGCATATCGGATTTGGGTGTGATGGCACCTAAGCATAATGAGGATCCTGTGTGGGATGAATTTCCTTTTGATTCAGATGATGTTCAAATCTTAGAGGACAATGTAAGCCATGAGGATGCTATTGAAGAAGATGTCTTTAATGAAGAAGCTTGTATGGCAAAGATCCATAATGATTTCTTTGAGAAGGTTGCAACTTCTAATGAAGAGTTTAATGCTATTGAAAATTGCAAAACACCACCTATTGGGGAGCATCTTCATCATTCTAGTGATGGAAATCTAGACTTTGAGTGGGATTCTCTTATACGTGAAGAACACCAGTTCAACTTCTCTGAGAATCCAGGAGAAGAGCATGCTGAAATGGAGCCTGATGAGGATTTTAAATCAACTTTAGTAATGACTCATTGCTGGAGTTGGGTGCTACCATGAATTTTGATCAAATTGACAGTAAGGAGGAAGTAGATTTAGAAGATCATATGGCTCTTGATAATGAAGATATTTCAAAATCTTTGTTGCATGAGGAACCATGTCACTTGGTTGCACAAAGACCTAGGGAGTAATGTGAATTGAAGAATCAACCCTTGGTCACCAATGAGAAAGAGATTTAGGTCCACACAAAGTTGGACAACACTCACAAGATCCTTGAAATCCTTATGCAGAAAGGTGTTGAGGGGAGAGTCACTTCTTCAAACTTGCATCTTATCAAAGACTCTTTGGAAATAGTGAAAAAAGAGTACCTACACTTGATTAGAGATCAAGATAATTGCATCAAATTTGCAAAGGAGGCTATTAGTGCATTCAAAGAAAGGGAGAGAAAGGTTGATGAGCTTTGTCTTGAGCTTGTTTCAACAAAGAACATGTTAGAAAATGCTCATATGTCTCTAATGGAGGTAGAAGATCAGTTAGTTGATACCAAGCTTTCCAGGGTACAAGAGTATGAACAAAGAGCTAAAGAAATCAATCAAGTAATTGATGAGCTTGATAGTCTTCAAGAGGAGTTTGACTTAGAGGGTTTCCAAAAAAAGAAGAAGATGCATGTGCAGATTTGGATCAACAAGTCCGATTGGTGCAAGATAAAAGGAATGATTTTCAAATTCTTGATAATCCTCTCTTTGAAGTGGGTGTAGAGACAACTTTTGATAACCCCCTCTTTGTGATGGAAGATGAAATATCTAGTGATAATAGCAAGATATGGCATCTGGGTGAAGTTTCCAAGCATGAGATAGAATGTGGTTTTCAGCTCATTGATGATTTGAGATCAAATTATGAGGATAAGTTGATCTTTGTGATTGATAATCTTCCAAGAAGGTCACTCGATAATGAATGCATAAGTGAGTTGAAGATGAAGTTTCCACATGGGATGTGTTGAAGCATGGAGACTACATCATGCCTAACCTTGAGGAGTTACCAAAAAGTGATTTTGAGCTTTTTGGAAATTTTAGAACATCGGTAGATATGCAAGTTCAAAACTAATTTGGCTTAAGGAAGTGGAAAGACAAGGGCCTAAACATAATTTCTACTCCCCTGGCGATCTATTTTTTAGATTAGCAATTGATTTGACATATTCTAATCCTTCTTTGGGACGAAGTATGGAGACACCAGTTACTCTTAGCTCCTTAAATGGTGATGCTCTCATGATTCAATTGCAAACATAAGCTAAAGGTGTCATAATCTTCCATGGGAAGCAGGAGGATAAGTTTATGATGCATCATTTCTTCTCATAAAAGCCATCTCCATTGACTTACAACTTCTTTCAAGCGAAATTCATAAGTCGATATCTGTCAACTCTTAATTGCAAATAGGCAAAATGCATTTTAAGGACTTTTTATCCAACTCTATCCTTTGCACCTAGGGGATTTGCTTGAAGGTTGTACACCAAACCACATTCACATGTAAAATTGAGGGCTACTTCTCGATCCATGCTTTTTTAGGAGTGATATTTTCAAGCACATTTGTGGGTGCCCAATTCATTGAGTACATAATTGCATGAATTGCTTTAGTGCAAAATGTAGGAACTAAATCTACATCCTCTAACATGCATCATACATCCTTGACAACATTGATATATGATCTGGTGTATCTTGGTGGCTTTTATAGTCGTTCATGGCTGCTCAACAATTTGATACTCACCATTAATGGTTGTCAAACTACTCTCGGTTCACATGATCCTACCTTTTAACATTTGCTATGATTTTCAACTAATTTTCATATGGATTCATCTATACTCCAACAATTTAGTGTGTCTTTTCAATGGTTTTTGTGTCCACATGTGGTTTTGCAAGGTCAATGGGTGGTTTGACTTGTATGATTGACGATTTTCCTACATGGGTGATTTCAGACATTCAAAGGTGGTTTCTAACACTCACTAGTGGTTTTCCGATAAGGGCATATTCCAACTATTTGGACAATATTTTGCCCAATATTTTTTGCTAACATCATCCTAACATCAAGAGTATGACCCACCTACCTTGCCCCCTAGCCCTAATTAGCCCCAGGGGAGCTATTTTTTTCTATTTGGCAAACTTGGGATTACAATGTTAAAATTTGGCAAATGAGATATCATTAGATAGTTGGGTTTGAGTACTTTGCAGTGGTGTAGGTGTTTTTATTAGATTTTGCTATTTGGTACATTTTATTGCCTATCAAAGTTAGACCTTTATTTTGGTTCATGAGCTCATAATTTTTTACTTGGATCTCTGTTTTTTGCAATTCTTGTAGTGCTTGAAAGGTATTTTAGAGCTCTTCACAACTATCCATACACTCTTTCCAAAATTTTCCCTAGGTAATTTTTATTCAATTTTTTCATTATTTCACATTCTGTTTGATTAATCAAACATTTTAGCACATGGAAAAGTTATGGTTTTATGAGATGACTTCATTTGAGTTGTTCTGTATGCATTTCCAACATGTTAGTTCTAGACATTGTTAACACATTGAGTGCACTTTTTCAATTGTAAATGCATTGAGATAAAATTGTTACTATTTTGCATGCATTTTGTAGATTTTACCTATCTTGTTGTCCCTTGTTTTGTACTCGTACTACTTTATAAATATTTGCGGGGGTTTGATGTGTATGCTTTATTATTTGTAATCACAACCTCGTTTACCTTCATGCAAATGTATCTTGTTTTGCATGCCCTTTTTTAGTTGCATGTACTATCTTGTACACGTTTTGCCGATGTCTCTTTTCCTTCATGCACTACATTGTGACACAATTTTAGTGGACCTACCATCCTTCTCCCTTGCCATCATTATGGGGGGGGGGGGGTGATTCATACTGTTGGTGCCAATGATTCTTTGGTTTTGATTTGGAGTGAGCTCTGTATCTAGTTTTTGTTCCTATGCATTAGATGGATGCAATGATTGGTTATTCATGTATTTCAATGAAATTAAACACATACCATATAAATACTCTTGTATTCTTGTTTTGTGGAGGTGACCTTCCATCCTCAATTGATCAATTTCTTTGCACATGTATTTTTAGCTTGCAATTTACTTTGCATTGGTTGAGTTGTGTTATTGGGGTCACTTGTGTAGATTGATGTGCCATTTATATATTTGACTGTCATATTGTTACCTTGGTTTGCCATTTGATTATTGTTCGAGTATTCATTAGGGTCACTCATATAATTTTCTTCTTCTTGGTCCTAATCATCATTTTGATTTTAGAGGAGGTTTTTCAATTATAGCACTATAGGAGTAATCTTTTGATAGTTTTTTGTAATTTCGTTATGCTTTAGTGATTTTCTTCATGTTCTTACTCTTTTTGAAACACTATTTTGGAGGCTTCTTAGTTTTTAGTGCCTTTTGGAGAGGAATTTTTCCACGAGGTTTTATCTTTTTTCTCTTGTTATGAGATATATTTTTCATTTGTGCATGGGTACTTGATGCCGTCATGACCAAGGGGTCTTACTAGATTGCCCAATCATGCAACCAACACACAATTCACAAAATAACACATTCACCACAAACTGAAACCCCTTTATTCATGTGCAAGAATACATTTTGGTATAATGCTTTCATTGGTCTTGGATTTCAAGCCTTTAATACATGCAAACATCAACCCAACCCTAACTCCTTACATTATTGAGACTTCTCTTAAAAACCTCCCCAAAAAGCCTCCCTTCAAATGATTTCAAAATCCATATTTATAGCACGTGAGATGGAGAAGAAGCAACCACCCCATGTCCAAGCATGACGAGACACTTGTCACACTTTCCTTCATTCATGAAATCCGCATGGAAGGTCATTATAACTTCCTCTTGTCGTTTTCATCATTGGATGATGAATCGCGAAAATCTGCGAGGGTTTGGACATGTCTAAAAACTCATTGTCGGAATCCAAGGGTACACATATATATCGCAGTGACATACGAAGTTCGACTATTTGTTGGTCTTGGGGGGGGGAAAGGGGTTATAGAGATGCAAAGAAAAAAGGGTCATCAAAACATTGTGGGATTTTGAGGGGTGTGTGTATAATATCCACATGGCGTTAAAATTTTCACTATTATAAATTCTATGAGGAACCATCTAACATCGGGATGTGGTGGGGAATAGAGGGGATTTAGATAAGGGCAAGAGTTTCACAATTGACAAATATTTAGGAAATTAAGTGCCAAAGGGAAACTATGGGAAATCGAGGGTCAATAGGATTTTGCGAGGATGCGAGGGGGAATTGGATAAAGTTCGGATTAACAAGGAAGTTCCGTACGTTTGGTAAGCGTTAGGATTTCTACAAGCTCAACTTGCATTAGCAGTTGGTGAAAGAATGAAGTCAAAAGGGACTTAACAGGGTTTAGGGGATCTAGATAGGGTCAGAAGTTCCACAAAGTCCAAATGTTGGCTAAAACTCCACAAATCCATAAATTGCATACATTTGATCTCAACTCCTCCAAATTGGATATTTGAATACCTAGTTGGATTCTCTTCAAGGTGATTTCATCACTTGGCCATGCATCAATTGCAAATCTCTAAATTTGATCATCCATTCTTGCAACCAAAATAAAAGAAGGAAACAACAACATAATAGATAATCTACTTTTGGTTGATGCAAGATTTCCCTTGCACCTAGGATACTCTTGCATCAGACACCTGAGGTAGGAACATTTTTTGAATTTGGACTCACAAAATGGAGTTGGGTAATAGAACTACCCTTCCAAATTGTACACAACCTGCAACAAACTCCATCTTTGTAGCAGGTTCATAAATTTTTTTCCTCCTTTGCCTCTTCCTATATTTGGCTGGGACAAGTGCCATCCTCATTCACCCAGTTTGTTCTTCATCCTTCCTTTGTCTCGTGGACCTATGTCCACCACAACTCAACCATCTCGTCTAATTGCTGTATGCTACCTTCTTCCCTCTCGTGGGATTGAACCCACCATAGCTCGATCTCCTCCTACAAGTACTCCTCCACTCAACATTCTTCACCTTCTCACTTCTCTTGATTCCTCTCTTCCCTCTTGTGGGATTCAACTCACCATTCTCTAACCTTCCCCACCAAATATCTTCTTCCCTCTCTATTTCATCCACACCATCCCCTATAGCATTTGAATACAAATATATATTAACATCTTCATGGAAATCAAATATTTCTATCTTTACCTTTGTACTCACCCCTTCTCTCTCATCACAATATACCCTCATGTCCTTTATAGGACATACCTCTCCTATACTAGTCTCTTCTACTATAGTCATCTTTCCTTACACTTCCATCACCTCACTAGCATTCAACTCTACATCATATTTATCATAAAAAAATGAAGGGTATTAACCAATACCTCTTTCTTCTGTGTTTCTACATATTCTTTATCATCACTTGCTATAACATCCCCTCTTCTCTCGTCCACTGCTACAACCTCTCCATCTGCATTCTCAGTTGCATTGTCATCTTCTAAAGCTTTCATGTCCTCCAAAGGACATATTACTACTTCTGTAACATCATTCTTCTCCTCCTCAATTGTTGCTACAACATTCTCTCCATTTTCTACTAAAACCTCTTCCTTCATGCTTCTTCCATGCCTTTTCAAAGATATGTCTTTGCTACTACAATCTCTTCTTCTTCCTTTGTACATATAGGTTCATCAGCACACAAACCCATATTCTCTTTTCTTCTCTTCTCTACCGTTGCTTTGGTCTCACTCAAACCTTGTAGCACACTCTTCATCTGATTAGTTCTAACCTTTCAACATACAATCTCTCTCTTGACAAGGATTGAAATCTCTAAAGACTTTCCTACAGTCATGCTCTTCCTCTTTGCCATCTTCAACCACATACAACCTCACAATCTGCAACCTGTACAACCTACACACACACTTTTGGTAGTTACAAGCCCTCTTTATACCTACAACAAAAACCCTTGTATGCAACCTATCCCCTACCCAACAAAGATTCTAGAAGATGCTTCCTCTACCCACTCCCTTTCAATGAAGGAACTTTACACCTTCATCTATCCCACCTTATCTCTGTTGGAGGATAGCCAACACAAACTCATAATTATAGGGCCCCTAGAACGAACTCTCACATTGCCATACACCTATCCTCTACCCAATAGAAACCCTAGAAGATGCACCTCTTCACTTCCTCTACCCACTTCCATCGTGGAGGATGCCCCAACACCTTACCCAACTTCAATTCCTGTTGGAGAACAACCAACATAACCTCATCTCGCAAACTTGCTCATCACACAACTCGCCTCAAGCACTTTAAACCTATGCCCTACCCAACAAAGATTCTAGAAGATGCTTCCTCTACCCACTCCCTTTCAATGAAGGAACTTTACACCTTCATCTACCCCACCTTATCTCTGTTGGAGGATAGCCAACACAAACTCATAATTATAGGACCCCTAGAGCAAACTCTCACTGCCATACACCTATCCTCTACCCAATAGAAACCCTAGAAGATGCACCTCTTCACTTCCTCTACCCACTTCATCGTGGAGGACGCCCTAGCACCTTACCCAACTTCAATTCCTATTGGAGAACAACCAACATAACCTCATCTTTCAAACTTGCTCATCACACAACTCGCCTCAACCACTTTCCTTAACACTCCTAGCGATCAAACCCTTATTCTGATACCATCTAATTCAGTCATAACTAGTGGGTCTTACTAAATCGCCTAGTTATGTAGCCAAGACACATACAGTTCACAAAATAACACATTCACCACAAACTCAAAATCCTTTATTCATTTGCACAATACATTTTGGTACAATGGCTTCATTGGTCTTGGCTCTCAAGCCTCACATACATGCAAACATTAGCCCAACCTTAACTCATGTTAACATTGTGGAGATTTCTCCCAAATAATCTCCCTCTGAATTAGATTAGAATCCATATTTATAGCATGTGAGATGGAGAAGAGGCAACCACCTCACGTCCAAACACATGATGGGACGTGTCACACCCTCATTCATTTATGAAATTTGTGTGTAAGGTCATTATAACCGCCTTGTCGTTTTCTATCGCCAAATGATGAATTGCTAAAATCCGCATGGGTCTAGAAGGGTATAACAAATTGTTGTGCGAATCCAAGGGGTACAAGGAGATATCCTGGTGACATAGGAAGTTTAGCTGTTTGTTGGTCTTGCGGGGAAAATGGGGTTATGGGGAAATGCAGTGAAATAAGGGTCATGAAGACTCCAATATTTCAAGGGATATCCACATGGTGTTAAAAGTTTCGCTGTTACAGGTTTTGTTGGGAACCATAGACCATTGGGATGTTGCAGGGAAATCGAGGTGATCTAGATTAGGGTAAGAGTTTTGCATTTGCCAAGTATGCGGGAAATTGTATCAATGAGAAACTATTGGAAATTGAGGGTCAATAGGATTTTGCGAGGATGCGAGGGGGAATAGGATAAAGTTTGGTTGAGTAAGGAAGTTTTGCAGGTTTGAAAAGGTCAAAATTTCTGCAAGCTCAACTTGCATTAGTGGTCGGTGGAAGAATGAAGTCCAAAGGGACTTAGCGGGGTTTTAGAGGGGATTTGGACAAGGCAAAAGTTTTGCAAAGTCCAGATGTTGGATAAAATTCCACAACTCTATAACTTGGAAATATTTGATCCAAACTCCTTCAAATTGGACATGTGAATAGCTAGTTGGCTTCTATTGAAGGTGATGTGATCACTTGGCCATGAACCAAGTGCAAATCTCTACGATTTGATCATCCACTCTTGCTAACAAAACAAACTAGATAAATCTATTTTTGGTTGATACAAGTTTTCCCTTGCACCCAGGATGCTCTTGAATTAGTACCTCATCATGCCTAGTTGTTGGGACCCATCCTTTGCTTTTTATGTATTTGTCATTTAAAGATTTTAGCTTCTCTCTAAGGTGAGGCGCGATAGTAAAAGGGTATTTCCCTAATTAATTATTTAATTACTTAGGTCCCTTTTCACAGTAGCTACTTAAGCTTACTTAAGTGATGTGTCTTTTTGTCTCAAGTCATAGGATTGAGACACATGCCATGATCTATTTTTACCATCACCTAAGGTTTTATCTAGGGTTGTTTTTTCTTTTTATTTCTTTTTATAAGGATTCATTATTCTATCATTTATTGTGAGGTTTTGCACATTCATAATCATTTATGCTTTTTTGAATCGTTATACCTTTATTTTTTCTCTTTTTGTGACAAGTGTTTAATTGCAAGTGATTATTGGGAGTTGTAGGGTTAAGGAATCAACTCCAACATCATTCATATAAAATAAGTTTTACTAAGGAAAACAACCTATATGTAATGATGAAGAAGTGTGAGTTTGCTGAGGAATCACTTATGTATTGAAGATATGTCATTGGATGGGGTGAACTAAGAGTAGAACCCACTAAGGTGGAGGTGATGACCAACAGGCTTACACAAAATAGTGCTACAAAAAATAGAAGTTTTGTAGGAAGTATTTATGTGGAATTTTATTTTAGGTTTCTCATACATAGCCCCACCTCTATACAAAGTTGTAGCCATGGGAAGAGGTTTTGATTGGGGTAGTATTTAAAAACTAATTCATCCATGCGCAAGATCACTAAGACAAAAATAATAATTTGCTAAACATTAAACTCAATCAACCTACAATCATCATATTCTTGTATTTATCAAATTAATACACAAAGGTACATATATATATGAGTTGTCCACATGTTGACATCCAACTAATCTCAAACAACATTTATCTTGCATCAATATTGCTCAAACTAGGCATAAGCATTCACTAGGTGTGAAAACATAGATGCAACTAACTCAAATAGATGTAAAATAATGAGAAACATTTACACAATTATTGTGCACCAACTAATAGAATTATCATTAGTTTTAATTGATATGTGCTACCAAAGAACTTAAGTGAGATTAATTTTAGATAGGACCACTAATTTGAATTTTTGTGGGGTCAAACACACCAACACCTATCTTGAAATTAGTCAAAATATATAAGCATGATTATATGATTTCACAAGGCATCAATAAGCCATCTACAATCTTAGGCCATTATTTGACAATTTTTGGAATGTAGCAACACATGTTTCTCAATTTGGTGATCATTGGCCAATCAACAATTTATAAAATGATTATCTGGTGTGACTTAGGAACACAGTTTTTTAAATTTGCAACACAACTAAAATTTGTAGAGAGAAAACATCAAAAGTAGTTTTTGCAACATTGACTCCACTCGGAAGTCTCCTCTCAAATTTGGTACACACAAGATTCCCCCATTGGTAGATGAGAGAGGAGAATGACAACGACATCCCTTGTGATGGAGGATAGAGTAAATAAAATAAGGATTCTCTCCTAAAGGAAAAGTGTTGTAAATGTGCAACTTTGAAATGAAATAATTACAAGTGAACTAAGTTAGTCACAACTTTTTGAATTTTCATCATAAGCATCCACTAAGTCACCCATTTGGGTTTTTAATTTAATGAGAATTTTCATTTAAGTTGCCCATTTGGGTTTTCAACATAATGAAGCATAAGCAAAGAATCACAAATTTGATTAAAATGCCATGGACAAATCACCAACTCAAACACATACTTAAAAATCTAAATAGTCCACATCACAACATCAAAAACACAAGTGTATAAGTGTTTCCTACATCTTATGACTCACATTGCCAATGTATCGAGTAGAAATAGGAATTCTAGCAGAGTGGATTCTTACATACTAGAATTATATAATAATCTAAAAGGGAAAGAAGCTTATCCACATCACACTTAGGCACATAAGTCATAGCATTTGACATGTACTACATTTGTAACATCCACAATAATTAGAGCATCCCCATGAATATGCATAAACATAAGATTGGAAAAACATAGCATGCCTTAACATGTTTTTTTAGAAATAAAGTGAAGAAACATGTAACATCCAAATGACATAGAACCAAGTAGCCCAAGTCATGGTGACAATAGTGATTTGGATAGAGAGGCTCCTAAAAAGAGAGCAAAGTGGTGGGAAAGAACCATTGGAGATGTTGGGATAGTGAAATGATCAAGGGTAGCTCATCAAGAGGCAAGAGCAAGTAGAACACAACCAACTTTGGTCTAATCCCTAAACTTGATGGAGTTTATGAGCCATGTGTATTTGAGGAGGCAAAAGGAAAACTTGAATGTGAAAAGGCCATGGCCATCGAACATGAAAGTCTTATTAGAAATAAGACTTGTGATCTCTCAAATCTTCCACTAGGAGAGAAACCCATTTAGTTGCAAATGGGTGTACAAAGTCAAGTACAAGGAAAATGGTAGTTTTGACAAGTACAAATCTCTAGTAGTCGCAAAAGGGTTCTCATAAAGAGAAGGCATTGACTATGAGGAGACCTTTGCTCCTATAGAAAAGATGAGTACCATTGGATTGGTCCTAGCCATAGTAGGTTAGTTTGGTTGGATAGTCCATTAAATGGATGTAAAGAGTGCCTCCTAAATTGTGATTTGGAGAAGTGTACATGTCTCAACAACAGGTTTTTCAGGTTTTAGGGAAGAAGCATCTTGTATGCAGAGTGAAGAAAGCTTTATATGGATTGAAGTAGGCACTCAAGCCATGGTACATCAAAATTGATAGGTATTTGGTTGAACATGGATTTTAGTGGAGTCCTTCAAATCCAAATTATATGTCAAAAGCACTATTAGTGATATCATTTTGCTTGTCATTTATGTAGATAACACCATTATTATAGGTAGTGAGGCACGGTGCAATTGAAAATATCAAATAAGATATGAGTACAACTTTTGACATGACTAATCTAGGCCTCTTACATTACTTCCTATGTGTAGAATTGGCAAACAGGGGGCAACAATTTTTTTTCACAATCTAAATATGATAGGACTTTGCTTGACAAATTTAGGATGACTGATTGAAAAACCTCAACACCTATGGAGAAAGGGCTAAAAATTTCAGCCAAAACTAACTCTATGACTATTAATGAGTCAACTTATAGGCAACTAGTGGGTAGCTTAATATATCTTACAACCACTATAATTGATTTGAGCTATGTTGCGAGTTTCATTTCTAGATTCATGACAACACCCAAAGTAGAACATTGGATTGTAGTGAAGAGGGTGTCAAGATATGTGAAAGGGACATTTTGGCATTTTGTGCAACATAAGCAAAGATCCTAGGTTGGTTGGGTTTAAAGATTTAAATTGGGAAAGTTATGTAGATGATAGAAAATCTACTTCTGGTTATGTGTTTAGCCTTCGCACAAGTGTAGTCACATGGACTAAAAAAACACAAGCAGTAGTTGTATCCTTGCCAAAAATAAAATATTGAGGAGTAGTAAAAGCAACATGTGATGCAATATGGCTTAGAAGGATGCTTGTAGACATGAAGATGCCTCAAGTAGAGCCTTCACCCTTGTTTTGTGACAATTAAGGGGTGCAACAACTTGCCAAGAATCTAGTCTTCCATAAGCATACCAAATATATGGAACTTCATTGTCGTTTCATTAGACAACTTGTAGAAGATGGATCAGTTATGCTGCAATATTGTCCTTTTGAGGAATAGACTGTAGACCTTCTTACTAAGTCTTTGAGTCTTGACAAATTTGTAAAATATTGCAATAAGATTGGTGTAGTTAATAGATTTACCATTAAGGAAGGGTATTGAATTAATGTTTTATTTATAATACTCAATTAGGTTTAGGGATAGACTTTAGGAATATTCTTTATTCCTTTTGCTTTTTTAGTTTTAAGTCTTATCCTCTTAGTTGTTGCTCTTATCCTTTTTTTTAAAGTGTTTGTAATCCTTTTTTCTTTTCTTTATAACCCAAGGTGTCCCCACGACCCGACCGCGCGTCCTCCTCGATGGAGTAGTGGGTGAGCCAGGGTGAGACTAGTCCCTGGAGATGCGCACAGTTGCCCGCAAGCCATACGCATCGGGTGAGCCCGAGCCTTCAAGTCGAACCTGAGACCTTTGGGAGCAAACCCAAGACTCAAGCCTACTTGGCTACTCGTGCGGGCTAAAGTGTTTGTAATCTTATTTTAGGAGACTTTGACTCTGTTTTATATTGAATATCTTGGTAATCATTCGATGTCTATTTTTCACAATAGTATCTGGACTTGAAGTCTTTAAGTTCTAGTTTGTTAGTTCATTGTGTTTAGGTTCTTCTTCAAGTGACTTTGTTTGCACAATATGTTCTTTTTCACGTAATAGTCTTTTTGGATAGTGGGGATTTTTTAATTTTATTTTGGTTATAGAGTTTTTGATACAGGTAAAAACATGTTTTGAAGGGACCCGAAACCCTTTACAACCGAAAATAAGGCTGTAGAAAGGACAACTTGCAACCAGCCAAAAACCAACCCCCATGCAAGACCCATCAAGATTTACATTTGGAACTACTCTTGTGGGAGCGAAGAGTCATGTCAAAAGAAGGCCTAGAGAATTTTGCTTTCTTACGTTTTACAGTAATCCAGCCCTCTTCACTCTTCAACCTGCACTGCCTTGTCATGCCAAGCCAACTCACTAATATCCTGAAGATGAATGCCTGCAACCACAATCGTAGATATTTCATCATTTTTCCTTTGCGTAGACAAAGACTGATCTGAAGAGCCACCAGATTTGGAAGCCAAAGCGCTATCACTAGATATGGCAGTTAGAGGCCTAATCACTTGCTCATTAGGGGTAGCATTAGTAGCCCCACCATTTGAGACATCCGGAAGGGATGCCCCAAGACCCTGAGATTCCGAAGCAACCACCTCAGAAAAACTCCTAGTTTGTTCAGATTTCTTCTCAACTGTATAATGCTATAAAGAAGCACCAGTCCACCATGTAGCCGTCTTTGCTTTTTTCTCAAATCCACATTGTGCAGCAACATGACTTGTTTTAAAACATCTTCTACATCGGAAGGGAATCCCTTCATAATCCAAAGATTGGACCCAAGAACCCCTAGGGGATTTAAGCACAACCTCAGTAGGCAACCCTTTTGAAACATCCATTTCAACCAGTATGCGAGCAAAGGTGGAGTGAAAAATGTCAGAAGATTCATAATCCACCAGCAAGGAATCACCAAGAGCTTCACCCACCTCCTCCAGAAGAAAGTCATTCCAAAGGTGTTTATAGAGTTAATCTTGGTTATGAGTGGAGTTTTAATTACCATGACTTTGTTTTATTTGGCTTGATCCTAAATTGGTTTGCTATATAAATGTTTTTAGTTTCAAATTATTAGGAATTTGTTTTAACTCAACTTTAACTTAGTTTTAATAAGAATTCATCGTAGGTATTAAACTTGGTTTATTGTAGGGTTGTGTTATCACACGCTCAAAAATATAAAATTGGCATTTTGAATATGAGAACCTATGCGAACACAAGATTAATTTCAAATCCAATTTACTTGTCTCTTTCTTTTAAAAATGACAATAGCGACTTTCAATCTATTTTATTAAATGGGAGAATGTTAAACATGGGTATTGCATGGTTTAACTTTCTCATATCTTTCTAGGGATATATTGCAAATAAGGGTGTGATTAGGTTATGAATGCAATAATATATTTGAATATGGTTTAATCACTCTTTATGTCTAGGATGCTAAGGAAGATTAATGCTAGTTTCAAGTAGTAGCTACTATGAGATGCAAACATAGGAAAAAGAGTTAGAATTACTATTGCCACAAGAAGTGGACACATGGAATATTGAACCCAGTGATGACACAAATGTAAGTGCTAATAAAATTAAACTTGATAGGGTTCTAAACTCGATATAATTATCTCATTGCATTTGAAAAAAGACTTTGTTTGCCAAAAAAGAGTTTTTGTGTATGATGATTGTGTAAAATTGGTCAAAATTATTCATTGTATTTGGCTTAAATATAAATATAAATGAGATTTTTGTTGGATTGAATAAAAAAATTAGTTCCAAAGAAAATATAGGTTGTCATTTAGCTTAAAAGAAAAGGCACTTGGAAATTAAAAGGTCATCAATAAAATTAGAGGACACAACATGCCATTAGAATACCAATAATCGTTGATAGTAAATGAGAAACACAAAGTCTATGATCGATTTATAATTGAATTCGATGATGGAGTGCAAATCTAGGAAGGGTATATGTGGGATAAAATATGTATTCTGAAGTGTCTCTTTTAGGAAGAGGGGTTACAAAAAAAGACTATTCTTGTATCAACAATATTTATTTTTTGTTTTAAAGATAATCTAAATATCTTTGGAAAGGAGCTAATTGTTTTTGTGAAACAAAC
Source organism: Sequoia sempervirens (assembly GCA_007258455.2). Lineage (NCBI taxonomy): Eukaryota > Viridiplantae > Streptophyta > Pinopsida > Cupressales > Cupressaceae > Sequoia > Sequoia sempervirens. The sequence continues at coordinate 378,386,224 of VDFB02353493.1, forward strand.
TGTGGGGTAAGTGTCAATCCAAGTATGGCCATTTTAGCATTCTTTCATATGGTTTTAATCTTATCCCAAGTTTGATTTAAAGTTGGTGCTCATAGATACTAAATTTAAATTGAAACTTTAGGAAAATTTAACTATCACTTGTTTAAAATGTGTTGAGATAAGCTATCATCATTTGAATTGTGTTATTTTGCAAAATATGGCTACTTTTCCAATTTTGATACTTTGGATTGTTTGAAATTTTTAAGATTTCTTTCATTTCTCCCTATCTTTCACTCCTTTAACCTTTTTTTATGAAAGGAAAGTAACTAATCTATAAATATTTGTGTTTTGTCTTTTTAGTTTAAATATTTTCAATAGATTAAACTTTTTATTTAGTTGGTTTTGTGTGATTTAACAACCATCATATTGGTAGTGTGCAATTCATGTGTTGGAGTTCTTTAGAATGCACAAAACAAGAGGAGTTATTAAATCAAATTCCCTTGCGGAATAAACATCTATTAACATAATTGAAGAGAGAAAATTTTGGGAGTAGAAACTTATTCACTTGCTTGCCATATTGGTGATTTATAAAGTCTTAATGTAGAATTCAAGAATCAACAAAATACATATTCTACTTGCTACTTGCTTATCCAAATGAAGTTTGCTTTATATTGTGATCTAAACTAGAAATAAATGGTGCAACAAATTAACACAACTTAGGTTTTTTATTTTGGAAACCCCCAATATGGAGGAATACCAACTTTTATGGTAGTGGCAATGTCTTTATCACCTCCTTTATTATCTTGGGATGATAATTACATCAAGTGGGATTGCATTTCTATTGGCTAGTTTTGGTCTTCTCCTTATAATGAACAACTAAATATAAAGAGTTTGATCACATAACAACCCCCTTCATACATCATTTTCAGTAGAACAAGGTGTTATTGTAGGTCCCAAAAGAATCATTGTCGACAAAAGAAGTTGAAATGACAACTATATGATTCACATTCCAAATCTAAAGAGTTCATTGTAAAGAGAAATTAATGTGGTTGTATTGTTCAATTGTTAATGCAGTTACAATTCCATCTAGATACATTATGTTTTATTTTTCTATTTTGTCCTTGTTCTTGAGTTTGAATTCAGTTTGCTATTCTTGTTTTCTATTCTTGAAAGCATTTTCTAGATTTGTCTTGGGTCACACATCCCTTCTAAGAGATGATTTTGTCCCAAACAAAACTTAGAGTATAGGTGGAGAAGGTGTTCTACTATTTCTTTCAAATACCATTTTTCTTGGCTAAATTTCTAATTCTTGATTTTCTATGCCTTATTTCTAGCACTATATCTCTCTCTTCCACACCCAGATCTTCTAAGGACGGTAGTCCACTTTCTTCTTCTTTATCTAGAATGGAGGGCTCACAAAGTTGTAAGAACTCATAAATAACAACCAAGTGCATCTTTATGAAAGGAGAAAGATCAAATTCAAAAAAAAATCATCTCTAGCCCTCAAAATTGTGAGGATCAATATCTAAACAACCTAATTTTCTTTGCTTGTCCTTGTAGCCTTTCTTTGCTCTTCCTTGTAGCCTTTCTTATCCCTAGGATATCCAAACTTTGTCTCCTAAATTAAGTTTGTTCTTCCTATTTCGATAAGGCCTTTGTTTATATAATTGATGTGTTCTTTCCAATTGTTTCTTTATTTTGAGTTGAATTTGTACAATTTTCTTAAAGAATTTTGATGCTATAGTCATCTCATTTTTCTTCCCTACTTGTTTATAAGGCAAATATCTCAAACATGTGTCATGTAGCTACATCAAGTTGTTTAGAAGGAAAATATCTCAAACATGTGTCATGTAGTGGCTTATTAGTAGAAGAATACAAAGCCCATTATAAGAATGTTGAATGTATGGGAGTAATCATCCCATGTCTTGGAACACTTGTTGTTATACCCCTTAGTGAGGTGCACCAATGTCTTTTTGGCCATCTATTTGTGGGTGAAAGGTTGTGATTTTCTTTAGCTTGTGTCCATCCATCATACTCCATAATGTAAAACAAAAAATACCAACAAACTTTGCATGCCTATTTGAAATTATGGAGTTAGGAAGCCCAAAGTGCACCCATACATTATTAAAGAACATATTAGTTGCTTATTGTCATATGATAGCTTTTTTATAAGTAGTTAGAAAACATATTGTATTGAACCTATCAACTATCACAAACAAGTAATTGTTCTCATGCCTACTCGTAAAAATTGCTACAAAGTTTGTAGAAATACTTTCTTATGGCCTTGTAGGGATAGGCTAAGGCATATACATTTTTTCTTTCCGTGTTTTAGATTTGCTAATACGACATAATTTACAACTTCTTACAAATCTTGCTACTACTTGCTACATTTGAGGGCAAAAAACATACCTTTGCAAATGAGCCATTGTGTTACCTTTGCTAAAGTAGTAACCCACCACTTTGAAGGTTTGCGCACCCCTCATCAGCAGGAGTCTTTGTGCTCTTGGAACGCACAATTTTCATACCTTAGAGAGTAATCCATCTTGAAGATGAAAGTCATTTTCACTTTTTACACTCACTTATGAAGGAGGTTTTTCATATGTATTCCCAAAGTGATGGTGAAAGTTTTTTTCACTTTTTACATTCACCTATTATGGACATTATTCATATGTATTCCCAAAGTGCTTATCATTTGCATATTCTTCATTGTAAACCTCTTTTGTGAAAGGCTCCAAGTGAGTTACCATAACCATAGTTGAAATAAGTGGCCTATACAACATATCTACCACAAGATTGCTAGTTCTATTTTAATATTTTGTGAGTCCATCTAGAGGAGTAATTTATTCCGAACAAGGTGTAAAGTGAGCGGGAAATGTTGCAAAACCATTGTGGACAGCGGTAGCACCAATAATATTGTATTTGAAGAGATGGTAGACAAGCTGAAATTGAAAAGAATCAAGCATCCTAGCCCATACTACATTTCCTGGTTGCGAGGAGATTGCCAAATATGGGTAAGTGGGCAATGTGTGGTTAATTTTCAAATTCGTAGATATAAGGATGTGATTGTATGTGATATAGTACTTATGGATATATGCCATGTTTTGTTGGGTAGACGATGGTTGTATGATCAAAGAGCTCTACATGATGGTAGGAAGAATGCATATAGCTTTATAAAGGATGGGGACGAATATGTTTTGAATCCTTTAAAGGATAGGCAAGAGGAAGTGGCAAAAGAAGTTGTAGCAAATAATAAGGATAGAAAAGAAAATGAAACGGGAAGGGTTGAATCTTATTGTTCTTTTGGTATTGATATGTTTGCAAGTGAAACTTTGTGTGTAGGGAAGAAGGATGATAAGGAAAATGTGGAAATCCTTGTTCAAAAGGATAAAGAGGGAAAAAAAGAGGAAAGTGCAACAATGATTAAGGATGATGAATGTTCTTTAGAGGACTTGAAAGTAATGGAAAATGAAAGTGTAGTTGAGAGTGAAGGTGAAAAAGTTATGGCAACAGACAATGGTGAAAAAAAGGTTGAAGAGAAAGAGGTAATGCATAATATTTTTCAGTTTTATGATTAAGATGAGAGTGGATTTTGTGTAGATGAAAAGATTGTAGTGATAGAAAAGGAATGGCAAGCGTTGACGGAAGGTGGAGTGAAGATTGTAGTAGAAGGTAATGAGATAAAATCAGAATTTGATGTATGCTTTGATGAGGTTGAGAAAGATGTTGCATCAAGTAATGAGAACGTAAAACCTTTTCTTTTTAATTATTTTCATGATCAGTTGGATGATTTAGTGAATTCAAATGAAATGGTTCATTTAAATATTGCTAGTGAAGTTTGGAATGCAAAGCATTTGTGTGGTGTTGTAGAGTTTGGTGCAGGTACATTTTGGTGGAGGTGGTCAGTGAATGGTAGGTCAAATCCCACAAGAGAAGAGAGGAAAATGTGTGGAATTTGGAGGAAGATGGTAAATGGTGGATACAAGTCTAGAAGAGGAGAGGAATGAAATGCAGGGTTGCTAGAGGAGGATGGTGAATGTTCCAGCAAGATGTTGGAAGACGAGGAAGAAGATATTCTTTGAGGTACTTGGATCAGTGATGGAGTTTGCTGCAGATTGCTTGCAATCTGAAAGGGTGGTACTACCACTCAACTCTATTTTGTGAATCCATATTCACAAAAATTTTCTTACCGTGGGTGTTTGATGCAGGAACATCCATGGTTGACAGATTATCTTGCATCAACCAAAAGGAATTTGAATTTGAATTTGCATTTGAATTTTGGTGAGGTTGTGAGATGAATTTGAATTTCATGTGACGGATGTTGAATTTCATTTCGTCTTGGTTAATTTCATGTTTATTCAAGCTCATTTTGAAATGGTCAAAATTGGCATAATGTAAATAATGCAAAATTGCAATTTTAATGCAATTTGAATTCAAAAATGCCAAGAAAAGCATGATATGAATTGGGATATGAAATAAAGGTGTTTTAAAACAATTATTTAGAATCCCTAAAAAATAGGAGTTGTGGAGGTGGGTGCCTAGGTCTGCTTTTTTAGGAGCTAGTGGAGGAGTAGCCAAACACAACTCCCAATTTTTGTGGAATGGATAAATCAATTGGATTTAATTTTTAACATTATTTTATGTTTTAATTTAAGCTTTTGGTGCAACTACATGATAGGGGTCGTTCCAATTTGGGGAGAGGGGAATTTGAAGGAAATGAAATGAAATTTCATTCCAACAAGGAGTTATGAAGGTATTTTTTTTCTTCCTGTAGCTTTCAGTTTTGCGAGGAGAAGTGGAAAGGGAGTTGGAGAGAGGTTGTAGAATCCCATGGAGGTTGTTTTTTGCTGTATGTTGCAGGCGTGAGGAGCTATTTGCAACAACAAATAGATCAAAAGTTCATGGTTAGAAATTTTTGAGTGTTGTGAGTGTTTGTTGTAGGTTGCATAACTGAAGATTGTGAGACATAAGTCTAGTTGTTGAAGGGAGAAAATACATGAGTTTAGTTCTTAGTTTTTGGGGGTTTGAAATGTTGTTTATTGCAAGTTTGGAGTGATTGATAACAACAAATAGAGTGCCGTGTCTTTCAGTGAGAAGTTACAGGAGTTGCAGGTGGAATAGAGGTGCTGGAGAGTGCATAGATTTGTGGGAGCTCACATAGTTTGGGCATGAGAATGTTTTTCAATGTATTTCATTGGCTTATGCGATATTTGTATGGGGTTTTATTGCTATCTATCAGTCCTCTGTGATTGAAAATAAGTTGTAATAATATTTTTCTTTGAAGCATAGCAATGGTTGCAAGTTGCAAACCAAGATTTTGTTGGATTATTTGCAATTTCTACGTTGTTTGAAGAATCGATTGTGAGAGGGTTGTAAGAGGGTTGTTGGAGGTATTAAATGGACATATGTTGTTGTCCATCAGTCCTTTGTTGACTGAAAATGTTTTGTAATCCTTTGTTTTTTACATTGCAATATCAAGTTTGCAAGTGCAAACCAAGTTTTCTTGTTTTATGAGCAATACTTCCAACTGTTTGATGTAATGCCTATGTGGATTTTGAAGAGGGATTGAAGTGGTTTTTGAAGGGTGTTGTAGTCTTTCTTATTCCATCATTATCAATCTTCTTTTTCATCTTTAAGCAAAAACAAAGAAAATTGCTTGGTTTCTCAAATCAACTTATTGTCTTGATTACAACTTACCAAAGCTACTTTAGCCTTTCTTTTGTGCCCTTTGATTATGTTCTTGAATCCATCCTTAACTAACTTGTACTTGTCATCTCTTCTCATGAAAATAACATCCCTAACATAAAGATAAAGACTACCAAAAACAATTGTCAAATGCATCAAGATGAATTGCATATGCTTCAATCTTAGGTATGTACTATGTACTCACGCCATATTTAATTTTATACCTTTTTCTTACTTTTCTCTATAGCCCGTTTCATCCATTCTAATGGGTATGGATGCAAATTTTTGTGTGTCTTGAAACTAAGTCTTATTACTATGTTTTCTCAGGTGAGATTGCACTGTGATCTTGGATCTATTAATTTGTTTATTCTATTCTTATTAATTTGAAACTTCAAGACACAAGGTTTGTTAACCTCCTTCCGTAGTGGCCATGTATCAAAGTTTATCATTTATATCCATGCTATCCTCTATTTCAATACCATTATCTTGGATAGTTAGCATAGATTTTGTAAAAGATTACATTGTGAACTTGGATTTGTTAATTTGCTTACACTATTCTTCTTAATTTGCAACTTCAAGGGGATTTTTTTTTCATCTCCTTCCTTAATGGCCATGCGTCCAAGTTTATTATCTATATCCAAACCATTCTCTATTTCAATACCATTATCGTAGATGGTTAGCATATATTTTTTAGTTTGCTCTATTTCTTTTCCCTTATTTTTAAGATGTATTTTAAGATGAAGCTTCTAACTTTTTGAATATAGATGTCCAAGTAACTTACAATTATTATAATGGTTATTTATCTCCTCTTTTTTGTACCATAATATATATTCTTTTTCTTTCCAATTACCCTTCTTTTTACTTTTCTATTTTAAAGATAACTTCATACCCCTTCTCCTCTTGTAGTTGGTAAGCTTGGATACATGCCTCATCCAAGTCCTTTGAATTTTAAGTGATTACCCTCCTTTGAATGTGGGAATGGAGTCCATTGAGATACTTTTTCATCATGTTCTCATCTAAATCCATACCATTTCTCATGGTTTGCCAATGAAATATCATTTTGTAAACCTGCACACTTTGACCACTTTTTTAATTAGAGTTTGTCCACTTAATTTTTTGATCCACATTATTCCCTATGAGATGGAAATTGCTATAGATTAATTCTCTAAATTTTGCTCATTTATTAATAATAACCTAATTTCTCTTCTCACAATTAGCACCATACGCTTTCCACCATACAACAACATGACCCTTCATTTTAAGGTATGCATAGCTAATTCGTTGCAACCCATTTATCTTAAGTACACTAAAATACACTTCAAGTTATTTAATCCACACATCCATCTAAAAAATCTCATTCATTTGTTCATCAAAATATTTAATTTCTACTTTTGTTTCTACTTAAATGGACTTAAGTTTTTTCCTTATCTTCATTTGGTACTTATGAAAAATCTTCTTATTTAATCTCGACTTCCTCACCAATTCCAATTTTTTAGCAAGTGTCTTTAGTTTCGTTAACCATAATTAAATTTTTGTGATAGCCTTGATATTTGTTCGCTCTTGCGTTTAATTTCTCCATGGCTATCTTTTGGGCTCTTTAGAAGCTATCATACAAAACTCTTCACAAACCCACAAGAATCAAACCACACTAATGCCAAAAAATGATCTATAAACTCTCAACTTATAATTTGAGGATCAACAAACACTTAAGCTACTTGCTACTTGCTTATGTAACTGAAATTTGCTTAAGAGAAGTGAACAATGTGATATAAAACAAAGAACATGCAAAACAATTACACATCTCATATTTTATCTTGGAAACCAATAGTGGGGAGAAAAAATAACTTTTATGGTAGTGGCAATGGCCTTGCTACGCTATTTGTTATCTTGGGAATATAATCACATCAAGTGGGACTTGATTTATGACCTCTACTTTTGCTTATCTCCTTACAATGAACAACTTAATTCTATAATATTTCTCCTGTTTTCTTAAAACACCACATTTGAATCCCCTTTGTATAGATTTCTCATTACAAGCAAGTTATCCTAGGCATTTAATAATTTTTTCAAACACACAAATCTAAAATGATGACTGCATGATTCTCATTCCAAATTTGAAGAGTTCACTATGCATGGACTCTAACGTGGTGGTAGTGTTGTTTGGATGCCAATGTAATTGTAGTTTTTTCTAGATTCATTTTGCCTTGTTTTCTTGTTTTATTCCTATTCTTGATATCTTATTCACTTTATTGTTGAAGTTTTATGATCTTGAATACATTTTCTAAATCCATTTTCGACCAATTAGGTGTGTAGAATGCCTTCCTTCCATGAAGGAACATGGAGAGGATATTGAAGTACAGTTGGAATGTCCAAGCAATACTAAAAAGTACTCTTTTTGGTGTGAGGGTAAAGTTGATTCAAAGGAATGTATCTTGTGTAGAAATACAAAGGATGAGTGCCCATAGCTACTCACAAATTTTGTGTTTTAGCAAAAGGAAAAATGAATAGAATGAAAAGAAAAATAAGAATGAATATTTTTCATGAGAGGTGTGAATTTACAAATACTTTTCACTAAAGAGACACTTAATTAGAAGGTAATTGGTCAATATTGCGGTTTGGAGTTAATTTATGATTTATAGGTGCTAGAAGGACACTAAGAGATGGTGAGCATAAAAATCAACCAAGGACTTCTAGAGGCTAGATAATGGTAAGAAATTGAACAAATAGATGTAGGATGCAAATGGAAAATGATTATATAGATATGCATACTTTTTTGGGAAAACTTAGCTACGACCTTATACGAGCACAAGAGGATTGAAGATTATATTTGTGAACAAAAAAAAATGTAGGTGTCACTTTGAGGATTCAAACATGAATCTCCATCTTTAGAACCTTATGGGCTTTCCATTTAAGCACAACCCTGTTGACAAGGTTTGTTTTGGTTTATTGACATATATATTTAAGAGATTTTATAGGATTAAGTTCCTTTATTAATATGGGAAACATGGACACAAATTCATAATGAGTATGTTGGAATTCAAGTAGTGTGTATAGAAGACAACATGGCCTCTATGCACACACCAATCTAAAGTGGGGAGATGTTCACCCTCAAAATTATAGGCAATAATGTTTGAGATAGGGCCATTTTGTTGCGCATAAGATCTTTATATGGTGCAAAGCTATTGAGAAGGTGATATATAATGTATGCCTTTAACTATTATTTTATGGATTATAGAAGTTTATTTTGAATTTGTTGAAAGCTCATGTAAACTAGTTAGTGGTTCATATGAGGGAATAGAGAGGAAGACATGTAAATGGCGAACATAACAGTAGTTCAAATGAGGATGAAGTCACATAAATTTAGTTGCATGATGTGATTGTGGTGTGCTTGAGATATTCACATATGTGCATAGTGAGACAACAACTATGACAAAGCACATGATTTCTTAATGGTTGAAAGATAGATTTTGGTAGAAGACGAGCATGAAAATCAACTAGTTATGGATGTGGTAAAAAGTTCCACAAATATATGTAGGAGTTTATCTTAAGACGGTTGCAAACATAGATATAGTTTGATATAGTATACTTCTTTTTGAGAAGAAACAACTAGCAACTAGTAGAAACACAAATGGAATGAAGAGTAGAGTTGCAACCTATGCATCCACAAGTAGAAGTAAGCTATCAATGGAGGTACAATCCAATAGCCAACATGTTTTGAAATCTTCAAGATTTTTTTGCAGCTTAGTGGTATATATTATGCAAGTTTTGTAACATTAATTTCTTCCATCTATATGGGAAGCATGGAAACAAGGTTGGAATGAGTATGTGGTTACACAAATAGTGTGTGTTGACAAGATTGTGATGTGTACACCCAACAATGTAAATGGGAAGATGTTCACCCAAGAGATTGTGTATGTACATGTTTTGTCATAAGTATTGCATTGCACCCTAGATGTTTATTTTGAGTAGTGGTATTGAGATGATTATTTATAATTCATGCCTTTAAGTATTATTTTACACATTGTAGTAATTTAGTTTGATATTGCCAAAAGTTAATGCAAAGTAGTGGATATGTTATATTAGGGAAGATGGAGGGAATACAAATGATGTCCATATGTCATGGCTTTGGATGAAGGTCAAATAGAGGATGACGTGTGATGTAGTTATGGTATGTTGGAGATGTTCATATGTTTTTGAGGTTGGAACACATTTGATTTGATAGAGTTACATTTTGAGGAGTAGATAAAAGTAAAAAATATAATAAACTTTTCATAGTATTCTCAAAAGTGACCTTGTATGATTTATACTGTGTTATAATTAATTTTTTAATATAGCAATGGTTGTTAATAAAAAAGTAATTAGATGGCCTCAATTTAATAAACTTAAAAAAAGTTTTTATATATGTTGTGGATATGTCCACCCCTCAAATATGTATGAGACTCTCATTTTTGGTGTTGTGAATTGCTTTGATTCAATAACAAGGGTTGTCTTCTTTACTTTTTTCATGGTTTTTCTTGTGAGGATAGGAACACATTAGTAGTTTTTATTTATGTTGGATGTTCATCAACAGTTAGTGTTATGAGAAGTTCTAGGAGGAGAAGCTTGGCTTCCCCATATGAATTTTGAGTTGAAGTCGTTTAACATTGATAATTCAGTTATGAAAATGATTTATTCTAACATTTCTTTCATGGTGGATGATGACAATGATGTTAGTTTTGGCCAAAATCATAGTTACTAGGTTTATACAATTTGATTTGCTTAGGAGGGAAGAATTTCAAAATCCAAACAATAAAAAACATTGGCAAAATTTCAAAAGTACTTGAACAATTTGGACCAAATCAAACAAATGATTTTGAATTTATCCCATCTAATTAAGTTTACCCTTGATGTGTACAAGGATTAAATAGACTTGATGGCAACAAGATGGAAATCAAATAAATGTGTTTGGTGAAGGAAGAAGAGGTTTTGGTATAAAATCATATTCTTAGATGTTGGAGAACGTTTAGGATAGCATGGTACATCTTCATATAATTTTTTGGTAGATTAGAATGCTATGAAATATGATTGATTTTGACATATGGAAAAACCACTGATTTTAGATAGGTGGTGGTTTTGTAATTGCTATGGTGGTTTTGTCTAGAGAAGCAAGGATTTTGTAGGAGCAAAAAGTGATAGTGTTGTAGTAAAAAAAGTGATAGTCTTGTAGTCAATAAGATGATTCCTGACTGCCTCATGATGACAAGTAATGGTTTCATTGGATGAAAAAAATGACTCATGACATTCCAATTTCCGCAACTATTCAACTTAAACTGTTGAGCTTATGTTCTTTATTGTAAAGAATAAATATAATGTAGTAGACCTTAATTAGGCAATGGGATGGGTTGTAGTTGGGATTATGAGTGAATTCAAGTGAGGTCATAATTCCAATATATTATGTTTTAGGAAATTTGTAAAACTATGAGGTGTTTATGGAGTTTACAAGAGATTTTAGAGTTTGAATAAGTTAGGTTCAAATTAACATTGTGTACAAGAGGCCTAAGATTTGTATTCTCCATCGGAGATAGTGATTGGGTAATTTGGCTGCCATTTTGTTGGAAATTTCTCTTGAAATTTGGGTTCCTTAGGATAATTCTCTAGTGTCTTGAATTGTGTGAGTGCTCACTCTCATTTCCTTACAATATTTGAGATATTGTTTAGGGAATTCTAGTGTTTCATATTCTTCATTAGGACCTACTGTTGATGAACTATCATATGGAATCTCCATTGTACTTTACATGTCAAGTCTCTAATATTTTGTTTCATAAAGAGAAATTTCAAGTCATTGCTTGCCACATTTACTAATGTTTAATGTTTAGTTGCTTGTCAAACCTTACTTATTAAAGAAAACATCATAGATTTATTATATATACAACTAGAATTTTTTAGAAATTTTGACCATTTGCTATTTTTTTTTCTTTTCACTTGGAGTCTCCTTAAAATCATGATTTTATTTTGTGGCAAAAATGTGTAAATATTATAGATGACCATCAAACTTAGCACCTAATTGGTCTATTTGGGTCACTTTTGTACATTACTAGAATTTTGCTTTTCCTTTATAAGAAAACACCATCATATTTATTTTATTAATTTTTTTTTCATCCCATGCATCTAAAAAGTGATGGAGTTCACTAAAGGGACTTGTTATGCCCTACACACACACCCCATTTCTTTTTGGTTGAAATGAAGGTAGCCCTTTTTTGTTTCTTGCTTTGTTGTTGCTTTGTTTTTTTTTTTGGCCTTTCTTTTGTTTGGCACCGATAGTTTCTGTAAATTCTCGGGTTGTTTTTGGTCTTCCTTCCCAAGTTTAAGGACTTTGGAAGGATTTCAAACTTTTGCCTCAAAGTCCAAATCCATTCTGGATCCCTAATCCCGCTTTGTGTCTTCTTTATCGAGTTTCAAGACTTTGGAAGGATTTTAGACTTTTGTTCAAAAGTCCAAATCACTTCTAGATCCTCGATCCGTTTTTGTGCCTTCTTTGTTGGGTTTTAGAATTTTGGAAGGATTTTAGACTTTTTTACAAAAGTTCAAATCCCTTATGAGTTTCCGACTTTGACTTTTTTTTTCTTTTCTTGTGGGGCAATAGGATTCAAATCGGCTTTTGCACTTTGGGATTTTATCTCAAGGTGGGCCAAAATCCAATTTGTTTCTTTGCTTCCACCCTTGTTTTGTTCCTCCTTTGGTGTAATTGGAGTTTTGAATCCCAAACTGATTTTGGACCATTTTCGTTTTGATGCCAAAATTTGCTTCTGACCCACGATCCCGCTCGACTTACTACATTAATGGGAAATTTTTCCTACCTACGTAGAATTGTTTTTATCCATTCCCAAGCCATTAATCAGGCTATTAATGGCTAAAAGTCCTAAATTAATCATTATCAACCCTAGGAAATTGTTTGAGCACTATCGAAAGCAAATTGGCCCTCACCTGTTTAGAGTGGGAAAAATCGTTGTTGTTTCTCATCCATCCTAGTTGGCATCCATCTGTGGTTGTGTTCTAGGTTGGTGTCGTTTGTCCTCTTGGTTCTTGTTTTTGTTGTTCTTTGTTCTTTGTTTGTTCTTGCTTGGTCTTTTGTGTTTTGGTTTTTGGGTTCCATTTTTTGGCTTGGTTTTTTTCGTGCCATCATTCTTCCCATGCCCTAGGTTTTTTTTCATGCCCTTGTGTAATGTCCCCTTTTCGGGAATGCCCTAATTTTCCCTAATCCTTAAATTTTAAATAAGTAAATGGGTTAGAGAATACCTTTCTCCTAATTGAAGCCCTGCACACAAATTAGAAACCATTTGCCACAGTCATATTGATTAACATACTATAATCATTTACCATAATAATACTTTTAGCAGATTATCATGATTAAATATTAGTAAACCTATGGCCAAATTACTAATCCAATCACAAAACATTTAATATCCTTGGGGAGAGCATGGGAAAACGCGATTTGATGGGGTGCCTAGGACCCTTTCTACCCTAGGCCCAAGAGCGGGTGTCTTGGCCTCTTCCTCAGAGGTGCCCCCTTTTGTTATCCTTCATCTTGTCAATCATTTCCCTCTTGTTACACCATGGTAGGGAGGTAAGATTACAATGGTTAATCCCATGATTGAACTAGACCCAGAGGCAACACCCTTTGGTCCTAAAGGTAGAACCCCTCTGGTCCTCGTGGGCTCATTATGTCCCACCTCTAGGTGGTGTATCTAGTGGAGATCAACCTAGACCCAAAGGTAGTACCCTCGGATATCCCAGGAGGCAAGTACTGCTTTGGCCCTCATGGGCTCATTACGTCCCACCCCTGGGTGGTGTATCTAGGAGACTCCGTTACATGAACTCCCCTTTGTAATCCTTCTTTCCCACTATGGTGGAACATGGATATAATATAAGCAAATTAACAATGTACAAGTGCATATAAATTTATGAACATATCATGATTAAAAATAAACAATAATAAATAATAAACAATAAGAACAACAATAAACAATAATAAACAATAATCAACACTCCAACCAATTTTACTCTTATAAATTTCTGATCATATTATAAATAGAGACAAACAGGAATAAACACAATCTCTATCATACTCTATAAATTCTGTACATATCATAATTAGAAACAAATGATAATAAATGTATCTATTCAACTACTCTATGGATTCTGAACATATATTATAACTGGAAACAACCCATAATAAATACATTCAGTGTGATAGTTTTTAATGATTAGATTATATAAGCAGATTTAATTCAAAAAATCAGACACAAAAACACATAATATACCCTGGGAAAACCCTCCACTTGAGGGAGAAAAACCCAACAACAAAGATCTCTCCTATATATATAATAATGGCAACAAATCACATTACAATGAGGTCAATCACAAGGCCAATATCCAACACCAACATAGATGCAATGACAAATAATAATTTGCACTTCCTTGATATCTAAATCTGCATTTAGAGAAATTCACAATTTGCTCTTGAAGGAATTCACACTTGAATGAAGGAAAGAATTGAACTTGCTTGATTGATGAATGAATGGAAGTGACCTTGTATAAATACAAATGAGAGAGAGAGGTTGCACCTCTTCATGTACAAGGTCGTCCACAATATAATTACAAATAAAAGATGCGAAATACTAGGGAGGTCGCCCAATTAGAAATTACATTGTTGCCATGTGAAGCGCCTCTTCACTTTAATTATCACAATAAAATAAAGAGCTGATAGGCTATATGCAATTTTATGTCTTGACTTGAGGCTGGAAGGATGAGCCTGAAGCTGTTATAACATCAACACTCCCTCTCAACTAGGGAGGAATACTTCCAGCTGTACAAGACACATCACCTCATCGTGATGTCAACCACCATGGCTACTCCCATTTGTGGAAAAGGAACATATCACCTCATCGTGATATCAACCATCATGGCTACTCCCATGTATGGCAAATGAACATATCACCTCATCGTGATATTAACCATCATGGCTGCTCCCATGTATGGCATATGCACACAAGTGCCCATCACTCAATGTGATGTCTTCACCTCATGGTGACGTTCACTATGGCTACACCCAGAGGGTGAAAAAGCACAAGTACAAGAAAATCATCACAGACTCTCTCACGTGATGTTGTCATGGAGCCACACACATGACATCCACCATGGCTACTCCCAGAGGGTGGAAACATGGGCTTTCACCTCAAATTTCTCCATCACAGAGAAATATGCATTAAGGCGGATCACAAAAGATCACTGATGCTGAGTCTCCCTCTCAGCTAGAAAGCTTCACACAACTTTGATTATCACAATGGATGACAGTCAACTCCAACGATTGTTCAAACAATCCTGCAAGGAGGTTCCGAAGCCACTCTGCTTCTCGAGCTGCCACACATGCTGCAATATATTCAACCTTTGCGGTGCTCAGTGCTACGGAAGACTACTTCTTGCTACACTAGGATATCATCGTAGACCCCAAACTGAAGCAACATCCAGAGGTGCTCTTTCGATGAGTGACACACCCCGCCCAATTAGAATCAATATATCCATGTAGCTTCAAGTCGACACCAAAAGAATATCTCAAGCCATACCCAACTGTGCCACACAAGTATCGCAGGATATGCTTCGCTGCAACTAGATGTATTTGCCTTGGTTCACACATGAACTGAGTCAGTGCACTCACTACATAGCAAATATCTAGTGTAGTATTGATTAGATACATCAACGATCCAATCAACTACCTGTACATAGTAGGATCCACCAGATTTGAACTAGTTGCAACCTCTTTTAGCTGATGCAAGTTTGTCTCCATAGGCGTAGACATGGATTTGCAATCCATCATACCAAATCTCTTCAAAATATCAATGGTATACTTCCCTTCACTTAGAAACATCTCATTAGGCCTCTGCCATACTTCTAAACCAAGGAAGTAATGCATGTACTTAAGATCCTTCATTTCAAATTCAGAAGCCAACTCCTTGCATTTGAAAATGAGGTGTTCTTCTCCAGTAATGAATAGATCAACATAGAGAACCAAAAACAATGCTTCGCCATTAGTTGGTTCCAGAGGCTTAACTAGATCACCATCTTCTTTAGGTTCAGTAGGCTCCTCTGAATCTACAAGTACTTGCATCAACCTTTTGACCTCTTCGTCCAAGATTGCTTGCAACTCTTACCTTAGAGAATGTTCCCCAACGCACACCTCTGATGCTATAGAGATTTCAGGACTGTCCTTCTTGACCTCATCCCAGATCACTCTATTCTGAATAGGTTTGTGGAGCTACCAATGTCAAATCCAGTGCAATTCTGTTCTCAGCAGCTGAAGAGATCTTGCAAGGATTTTATGATTGGCCTTGCAACACTGTAGCCTTCACTTCATCTTAGTGAGTCACAAAACTCCCTCTTGATCCCTGCCTTAGAGATTGCAAATAAATCCTTTGGAAGTGAAATCCTATCATTGATAGATCTCAAAACCTCAAGCCTTTTTTCGAACATGCTCTCAACTCGAGCCTCGAATCCTCGGATTTTAACTCCCTCTTCAAAGTAACTGATCACAATGGTAACCTGTATAGGTTCTTCCTCTTCAATAGACGTCCCCAACCATCAATTCAGTCCTATGACTGCAAGCTGAGACTCCATGCTTGATGATGTCTCTAGTCGGCATGAGTTCCTCACAGGATGCCTCAAGCTGTTCCTCTCTAAGCAATCTCTCATCACCTTCTTGCTCCTCGATCCGTCCTGGAAGCATTTTAGAGAGAGATTACTAACAATTTATAACTATCCAAAGAAAATATCAAGGCTAGAATCATACAAGTTTTACTATCTCAAGTTATGGAATGAATACATAAGAATTTATGAACAATATTAAGAACATGAATAAAGAAATCAACCTATAAGTGAAATATGTAGCAAATATCAAAAGATCAGAATGAAGGGATAAATAAACTTATCTTTATTGAATTCTCATATAACTCTTTCTTCCATCTTTTACTCCTCTCAAGAGTGCCAAACTCAACGCAACAAAAGACAATCTATACAACTACATATTTCTTGAATGCATTATGCAGTTAGCATATAGAACCAACCCTCTCCAAGAGTTAAGGCTCTATCACAGTTCATGCATTAGAGAATGATATTGATGTGACCAACTAATCACCATTGAAATTGCAGTTCTCTTTTTATTTCAGAGTCACACTCAGAAATCTTCACAACTAGCATGAAAATAACTTGCAATGAATAATTTGAATCTTCAAAGGATCTTATGTCAGTGAACACAATTCAAGAGAAACCACGATCTCTCTTTACTAATCACACATGATCCAAATAAATGATGTAACTGAAATTCAACCTAGAAAGGTGGTTTCAAACAAAACAAAGAATACTTATGTCTTTAAGTATTATGATGGGTGCAATTACTGGACATAGTATGATACGTTGCTCTTGCGCTCAGATCAGTCCACAACCTTCACAGCTTGAACACAGGCCCCTGGCAGGGTTAAATTTGAACATGGTCTTTGACCGTTCAAATTTACGATGCACTTTGTTTTCAGCTGCAACCCACCAGATTATGAAACAGATGCAACACGCCCACTAGCAACACCCAAAGAGTTAGAGATGGATGAGATCAGAGTAAGCATTTAACTTTGATACAAACAGTCCCATGGTTATCAAACCATCAAATGCTGTAAGGTAACATTGCTCGACCCAATCACGTCTTTGGGTTGAATAAACCTGAGGCTTCAATATTCCCCTATCTCTCTCCCACGAAATGTGTAGGGCCTAGATTGACACAAATGAAAGCGCCTAAGATTAACTTGCATGGAGGTCCATAGTTCTTCATGAATGAGACTGCCAGGGAAGCTATCTCACAAAGACGTCTCTTAGATTTTGCAATCGAGAGACTCCATCTATAGCCGGTGGTCCATGTATGCAGATGAATGTCACTTCTCTTGATGTAGGAGATCACAAACTTTGGCATGATGTCCCCCGGTCAAGACTTTCTACACAGGTAGTTCCAATATCGATATTGATATATTTCTAGCTTGAATAAATACAATGGTCTGATTGAGTGCCCAGCCGATAATACTTATTTTCTTGACACATGAAGGTGCCCATACATGATGATCCCTAATGAAGACGCCAACCTCCATCGAGGGATCTGGCTCAATTGACAGAGGGCAACGTCCCTGCAAATCCTAATTCACAAATTCCGATTCTAGTGAATGATCGCAACAAGGAAGCGACTCAACACCTCTTTCAGGTTCATAACTTACATCAAGACTGAGCTGCATTTGACATAATTTTGATAGCAGAAATAATTCTCTATGCCTTGAATACAAATGCCAAAAGAGTAATGAGTGTCTTACACCGCTTAAAACAAATCTGATCAGATTTTTGCTTTAAACCCGCTCTGATACCATGTTAGTTTTTAATGATCAGATTATATAAGCAGATTTATTTCAAAAAATCAGACACACAAACATAGAATATACCCTAGGAAAACCCTCCACTTGAGGGAGAAAAAACCAACAACAAAGATCTCTCTTATATATATAAGAATGGCAACAAATCACATTACAATGAGGCCAATCACAAGGCCAATATCCAACACCAACATAGATGCAATGACAGATAATAATCTGCACTTCCTTGATATCTAAATCTGCACTTAGAGAAATTCGCAATCTGCTCTTGAAGGAATTCACACTTGAATGAAGGAAAGAATTGAACTTTCTTGATTGATGAATGAATGGAAGTGACCTTGTATAAGTACAAATGAGAGAGAGGTCACACCTCTTCATGTACAAGGTCGGCCACAATATAATTACAAATAAAATATGTGAAATACAAGGAAGGTCGGCCCAATTAGAAATTACATTGTTGCCAAGTGAAGTGCCTCTTCACTTTAATTATCACAATAAAATAAAGAGCTGATAGGCTATATGCAATTTTATGTCTTGACTCGAGGCTGGAAGGATGAGCCCGAAGCTATTATAACATCAACACAGTGATACTACTTTATAAATTCTTAGCATATTGGAAACAAACTCTAAGAGCAAGCCTATCTGTTATCCCTTCTTTTTATCTTTAGTAGATCACAACTAATAGTAATCTGATTATTTGGCCAAATGTATGCAACCTCTATTTTATTCCTTGTATTCCCCCCCTATTCGATGATCTTAAACTGCATATATATACCTATCCTTTTGTTGGAAGGGAGGTGTCGCTTTGAATATATATAATCTTTTGTTACCAACCCCTTAACATATCAATCGCTGCCTTAAAACTTAGTTATCTCAACCACTGTCTTTATATCTTCTATGAGATTGTTGCCTTATGATCTGTGTTTGATCTAATATAAAATATGTTAATATATTTTATATTATAAAATTATGGTAACATTAGCTTGTTAATATTCATTTTGTTATATGAGATAATTATAATCATAACATTAGTTTCTTGTGAACATTATTTTTAATTATTATGATACTTACAATTAATAATAATATTAATTGTTTCCATTTATTATGGTAATTTTATTATAATTATATTCTTGTGAATATTAATTGTTCTATTATTATAATTGTATTATAATTATGATATTATCTATGATAATTATGGTTATAATAATAATACTTGGATTGCCATTATATTTATATTTTTTGATATTTATTTTATTTAGTTATTTGTATTTCAATATGATATGTATTTTGTTATTTATTTGCATTTGGATGTATTTCCATGTGTTACAATTGTGGGGACATGACACCTTGGTTTATTCCCTAGGTTTTTAGGGGTTTCCCTTTTGGTGTTCGCGTTCTCCATTAGAGCTTGTTTCTCCTTCTGCCTTTGGATTCTTATTCGATAGGTGGTCAGATTCATTTAGGTCTTGGTTTGGTTTATATTAGGGTTATTCAAAAGGTCATTCGCGGTTTCAGATCTCGATCGACTCGTGGAATATAAAGTTGAATGTCATAAATCCGATTCGGGTTCCAATCCTCGCCAGTAGGTTCCCATGGTTTTAAAGATTTGATTGGGGTTTCCAACACCGATCACATATATGTTCGCTTTGTGTCCTTTCAGGTTTTCAAACTCTGACAGGACATATTTGCAAAATGTCCAAAATCTTGGATCCATTCTTAGATTTGATACTCGTGCCCAAGAGTCTGAGTGGGACTTCTAATCCCTAATAGACCAGTCCTTAAAGTATGTTGTGGTAGAGGTATCAATGGCTGTTCATAGTTTCAAACCTAATCGAATATTTTAAAAAAAGTTCGATATCTGATTTTGATTCCAATCCTTGATAAAATAACATATGCTTCGTCAAATGAATCTAGTCAGATTTTTACTCCCAATCAGACTTTCACTCAAAAGGTCCCAAAAGACCTGGGTTCACTCATAGGTCCGCTTCCCATTGCATAAAAGCCAGATGTTGTGAACCCTGATCAAACACCTCAAATAAACGTCCTAAGTTCTCTCCTGGACCTGACTTGTGCAAATACTCCAAAGATAGGTAAATTTTTAGGTTCCAACAAAGTTATGGAACTCGATAAGACTATCAACCTCAAATGTGTCCATGGCTAGGATTTTAATCTTGTCCTAATTCAAATTCTCCTCAAGTAAAGAATGGTAGTAAAATCCAAATAGATGCTTATTATGTCTTATTGTCTTTGTAGGTATTTTAAGTGTCTAATCTCAGTGAAGATTTTGCTGGAGAGGAGCTATCAAAAGAAGAGAGGATACAGAGAAAAGGGAAGGGGTCCAAAGCTGATAAGCTTCGCATTACCATAAAGTACAAGTTCCAAGGTGGTCCTAGTGTATTCATATTCATTTCTAGAGTGATGAAGATCAGAAATACAAAACTAGGACATATTGACATAGAGGCCTTGAAAGAGGATACCTTTGCCGAAGATGCCTCTTGTAGGGGCCAAAAATATTGCTTATTCTAGATTAGCACTTGTGGCTTCATTCCCAGTAGTAGTGTAATGTCTAAAATTTGTATTGGCTATAGCCCAACATGACAACCCTATAGATAGGAAGTGCTATGACCCCGATGGCACAAAGATTATTGACCTACCTACACCCATGATTAGAGTAGTATTTGATCCCCCTCCTTATGCTCAACTAAATATGACAAATGAAATAAAAGTAGGTGGAAAGTATAAGAAAGATATCAGTGGAAACCTCAGTCCTCTGAACATGATATGGCTTAGAAATGAGAAAATATGTGGCTAAGATCCCACAAAACTTAACAAGATCTGACTTTTATTCAGAAGTAGGTGACATCATCACACTATTATGTAGAGCCTTTGGAAAAGAAGAGTTAAGAACATACAATACATGGATGTTTCACTTCATCCATGTTATCCTAAAAGGAGAAGTATTCTTGGATTGGGGCCCTATTGTGTCAGATTCTATTCACACCCAACTAACCACAATAAAAGATACTAAACAATTCATGTCTTCCTATGTGGTGTACTTGGCAGCCAGGGTTGGGAATTTCCCAGGATTGGCCACCAAAGGAATTAGAGGAGAAGCTCCTGTGCAAAGCAAGATTTAGGAATTCTATTTCCCCAATTAGAGCTAAAAGAAGTAGAGAAGCACATGAAGAGAGTTAATGATGCTTTTGTCTACCTAGTGATTGGTCAACTCACTGAAGATGTAGGGTTCAAAACGACCAAGGAAGCCATGGCCCTAATTAAAGATTGGGGACATTGGTTCATTCAATTCTCCAAATCTACATATATTAGGATTTATGGATTTGATAAGGCACCTTCCTTGCTACCCAGATGTTGCAGTGATAAACTGATCTTGATTTAATTTGCTAAACAAGTCATGGAGGTGCATCTCAAATTTTCAGGCAAGCACAAGGCAGGGTTGAAATCTCCTTTCCAATTAGGGTTTTATGGGTGTCCCTCCATTCTTGTTGCTAAGACCGCTCTAGAGGAATTGGAAGCACTAAACTTGAAGACTTATGTCCCTAAGGACAATTTTGATCTAAAAGGAAAGATGAAGGCTCTTAGTCCTTCAATATTCCCGTTCCACAAGCCAAACATTGAGGATTTTTGAACTTGCCTCCAAGATGATCTTGAGGTTAGAAAGAAGGCCTATGAAAGGTTGATCATCTTACAAATGAAAAAAATTGAGATAAGGGATGATATTCCAGAAGGAGTATCGGATGTTGGTTAGACCTTAGATCCAATGTATGATATAAGTAAGATTGATATTAAAACATTGGACCTGATTGATTGGCTAGAAAAGGAAGAGCCTTCTATTGATGTTGTCTTTGAGAAGGTATTGGAATGAAGTAATACATGGATCAAATTGAGAATCAAAAGCTTCAAGGGCAAGGAAACCCAACTCAAGAGAAAGATACAATCAACTTTTGAGGGGTCCCCTTCATCAATTCCAACTGGGTACAAAAGAAAAAAGAGGAAAGAGAAATCACCTACCCGAGAAGCCTTTGGTACAAAACAAATGATGGAGAAAGTGACACAAGCTTTCAAAACAACTTTAGTGACCTACAAAGCAACAAAAGTAGGGGTTGTGTTAGGGTTAGGTGTAATGCCTATTGGACAAGTCCTCCGTACCGAGGATACTCTAGAGCAAGCACTTGAGAATGTTGAGGTAGAGCCACCAGTTATTGAGGTGTTGAATTTGACATATCTCCCTTCTCCTACACCCTTAGAGTCTGAGCAACAACAAGAAGCCTTGCACCAAGATGATGAAGGCCATAAGAGTGATTAGGTGTTGATCCACCTAAAGACTCTTCCATGGTTGAGGAAAAGATATTTGAAGATGATCCCATGGATAGTCAACAACATGAACGTAAAGAACAAGATTAAGATCAACAAGTTCATGATGAGCGAGAGAAGCCAAAATTTTTGGAAGAAAGTGAAGAACATTTGTTGACTGCTGAGGAACAACAAGAGTTGATTGAAACTATAGCAAGACAAGAGGAGAGAGATAAAGCTTCCTCACCAACAATGGGGGATAAAGGGCTAGAGGTGAATGAACAATCAATGAAATGTAAGATTAGAGGGAAACAAGTGAGACGTATGTGCCTATTCAGCCTAGAGCTCCCTCATGGTTAAAATTGAATTTGTGAAAGAGGCAATAGGTGACAGTCCGACCTCTTAGTTGGAATGATATGGTTGTGTAGGTGGAGAAGACTAAATCAAAGAGAAGGCCCATGACTCTCCACACAACCAAGGTTAATCAATTGGGAGAGATGATAGTAGAAATTGCTACTCCCATGGTGTATAAGGATGATAGAGAATTGCAGGAAGCAAGCTATCAACTATCCATGGTCAACCTTTGGAAGAAAACAAGGAGAGAGTAGATAACATCCTTGGATTTAGTTGTTGATTCAGTGAAGGCTAATACGACCAAGGATAAATAGAGAAAGATGAGCTCAAAGCTCAGATTGAATAGATGAAGGAATTCCTAAAGGGATTTGTCTCTCCAGTCATCGAGTAGGCTACTTCATTTAAGGCTCCTGTTTTAATGACACAAAGAAGTAGATTCCCTTAATGACATGAAGAGGAAGTGCCAAATTTTTGACAAGTGGATTGAGAAACTTAGGGGAGAAATGGAAGAATTGTTGGATTTTGGATATGGGCGAACGAAAAAGGCCTATACTCTAGAGGATTAATTACAAAAGTATATAGACAACTTGAGGGATGAGGATGAAAAGTATAGATGGGACTTAGAACACCTCAGGGAGCTAACTAAGCTTAGGTCAGGGGAGTTAAAGAATGCTACTATTTTGGGTGATGAGGACATCAATTTTGTGGATAAAAGTATCAATATCATATCTTTTATAAATGGAACTCATAGTGAACATAAACTGAATCTGTTGGAGTTGCACAAAGAGTTCTATGAGAACTCTTGAAATTTTGAAAGTTTTGTAGTTAGCATCATTGGTCCAGATCTTCTATTGCTAGATACACATAGATTGGACACTCTGCAAGTTATAAAGAGCACCTAGGACAAGAAGATAGAAAATGAAATCAACTCAGTGTAGGAAGAATGAGAAACCATCTTGGATAAATTAATGAACATCAAGGCTGATCTAAGATGGGTTAAAGATGACATCCAAAGGGTAGAAAAATACACAACAACGCTTAACTCTTTTGAAAAGACCAAGTTCAAATTGGAATTGGTTGATAGACCTAATACAAAGCTAATCACTAAGGTATTAGCAAATTTTAATGAGTATAAGCAACTATAGAGGTAGGCGTGATTGAGCATTTTCAAATAAAGAATATTCCAATTTGATTCTTTGTTCTCCACAAGTGGAGGCACTATTTGGAAGTAATTAAAAGCTAAATTGAGATGATTTTTGGTAAAAGCAACTTTTGTATGTTAACTAGAGTTATTTTTGGAAGATTCCTAAATTTGTTCATCTTGCATGCTGGGCACACTGGGTGTCTTGCATGTAGATTTTTGGAGGGCATGACATCTCCATCTGCTTATATATTGTAGCTCTTATTTGATCTAAAGGGTTTGAAGGTTGGAGAATTAAGTTGAAGGTCCATTAGTATAGATTTTTATAAAAGTTTTTATTTCATTGCATTTCATAGTTAGGTTTTTGGTAAGAAGTTAATCTCAAGAAGGATAGATTTGCGCACCAATGAAGTTATGTTGGGATTTTAGAAGCTGTGGACCCAAAAGGAATAATAAAATATACTTGATTCTATCTATTATGGATTCCTTCTTTGCATGCAAATTGTATTTTTCTTGTTATTTTGATTTATAATTATCACAAGAGATAAATGGTATCTTTATAAATTATGTTGGAATCTCAATGAATGAATAATGGGTATGAGCTTTTAAAAATGCTTTAGAATTTAGCACGAAAGAGAAATTAAATTGTGTGTCACATATTTATTTTCGTACAATTTACATCAAATATCTCTTTGATTAATGAACAAATTAGATTGATTGGAATAAGTATCTTTGCATTTTCTTGCATTCCCTAGTCCATCTTTTGATTTTTTTTTAAATCCCTATTAGTTAGGATTAGATCCGAATGGATGCACACAAGTTGAGTTAAAAAACGAACAAGCCTCTTGAACATTACAATCATATTCACGGCCCAGCTAGACAACATAGTTGTGATTCAACTCCCAGAACCTTGGAAGGTGATTGATCTTCGATCATCACCCTTTTTTCAAGAGAGGTAAGGTAATTTGCGCCCTACATGTGTTGCATGTGTCAAATTGGCCATCAACAAGACTAAGGCAACTTAAGGTGTAGATTTGTTCTAGAGAGCTTTGTTGAGCCTATTTAGGGAATTTTATAAGTAATTGCTTTTCTCATATACTGATTCTAAACTTGATTAGGAATATTTAGTTTTTCTTTACATAGTAGGTATTGGCAAATATTTTAAGAAAACATTATAAAACCTTCTAAACAATATGTAAATAAATGGAATCCTTGATGGATCATGGAAATTAAAGAAACATTATAACACCTTCAAAACAATTAGCTAGAATGATTGAAAAAACTATTACACATTTTTCTCCAAAAAGAACTTCAAAATCTAATTAATGATCTTGCTATTTAGCTAAGCTAAGCTATCACTTTGCCACAAAAGGATGCCATTAAATAACTTAGACAACCTTTTTAAATGAAGAGCGTTGGAGACGACTTACCTAATCATATCCTATAAATAATGAAAAGTAGTTAAAAAATAAAATGAAAAGAAACTTATTTTATAAATGTACAATAGTAGGCAATTTGTTCATAAATGCAATATATAAAGGTAAAAATTGTTACACATTTTTCTCCAATAAAAACTTCAAAATCTAATTAGTGGTCTTGATACCTAGCTAATCTAGACCCTTTTGTCAAACGAGGAAGGTTGGAAATGCCTTACCTAATTCATATCTTACGCATAGTGAAAAGTTGTAAAAGATGTGAAAACCGAAAGAAACTTATATTTTATCGAAGCACAATAATAGGCAATTTGTTCGACGATGTAACCTAGAAAAGCTTAAAGGTCTATCCAAGTACAATATAAATAATAAATAATAAATAATAATAATAAATATTGAAGAACACTTCCCATAAAATGACAATGAAACGATAAAACGTCAATCGGTCCTTCGCGTATATGGGGTTTCAAGGCAAGCAAACGAAGTTCACGTGAGCAAAATGTGGCGGACTTTCTCTCGGTAATACACTTATAGAATCTAACAGCTACCCAGGATCAATAACACTTGTTTATTTTCTGAGTAGTTTTCAGGTTATTCCCTATTTACCCATCTTCAGCTTATATTTTACTGGATATGGGAGGCTCTGGCTCTTTAAGTCTGTTTCCGCGTAGTTCTGAGAAGCGAAATCACAGTTTCGTATTACTGTAGCTGCTTCCATCTCCGGTGAACTTTGCATCATTTTGGCTATTCCTCTCACCAATCTGTACATATACATATTCATATATCTGCATATGTATCCAAACATATTAAAGTTTAAGTAGAGGTGGTCTTTTTTGGTTGAGTGCCAAGCAAGACACCAATTTGCTGCATTAGATCTCTCTTGTGGAAAGCCCAAAAGAGATTATATTTTCGATTTACCCTATATATTGTTGAAGCAGGTATACATACCCTACCCGCTTTATATATTTGTTAAGTTTGACCTACCCCCTGTGCCCGATGTTATGAGAAGCAAGATAGAGGCATCCGTTTTAACTAGAGTTACATTACTGTCAAAGTCCCTTGACATGAAATAGTAAATCGTTGTGACTTTCAGATTGCAGTTTTTGCTACCCAGTTTTCTTTTCTAATTAAATGTTTTAATGTGAGATCGTAACATGACACAAGAGTTAGATCAATAGAAAATAAACGCAGTTCAACAGTTTAAACATTCATATTCTAATAGCAGTGAAATTCCTGGGGTCAGTTACAGTCACATTGCTGGTAAGTCTGTTGACATGGTCTTTTGCGAATTTCAGATTGCAGTTTTTCCTACCTAATATTATGTTTTTATAATTTATTTGCTTTGATGTAAAAGGCTAGCTATGCAGTATATTGCTTTAGGTCTCAGGCTAGTCAGCACAATGAGTTTGGCAGTTGAGACTCTCCTTGCAGGGACACACCCCACATAGCAGATGGTCTCATTGGACTAGAGTGTTAGTTGAAGAGCAGGTAAATGCGGTTGAAGTGGATAGCAACAGTTTAGTAGCACAGAACAGAATAACACAGGTGGTGTGATTTATTGTTTATCTGATGGATCAAAAGAGTGAGGATTTAGGAAGGGCTGTTAGGAGAGATATCATAGAAAATCTGAACGACAACATTAAAGCATGCAATAATTTTTCTGAATTGCTTCATGCCCAAGGACACAATCGAATTTTAAAAATGAGGAACATTAAAAAAAGTGTTGCTAGATTAAAAATGTTAAACTGACCAATATGTTTGAAGAACTTCCTTAATGTGGACTTTGTTATTATATCAATAAAGATTGGCAAGAGAGAGTTTATCCAACATGTACAATCAGCTCATTTACAGAGGTCATTGGATGAGCTGTTTGCAGATGGTAGTTAGACTGGCTCCATTAGCAACTAATAGGGCTTCAGTCAAATCTATAAATAGACTTAATTATACTGTCGTATAGGAATTAGATCATGGTTATTGCAAAGCTAAAATTTAAGACAAACTGTTAAACGCATGCTTGAAGAGTTTGAAGAATTTATAGGCAATATTAAAAACTGAAAGGCTGCACGAGAGTTCGAGCTTGGGGGACAAAGAATATCAAATGTGAAATAAAATGATTTTAACTCTTCGCCGTCCCCGCCTCCAACCCAATACAATAAAGCTATCAGTAAAAGTATGATGGGCCATTAGTATTTTGGTAATGGAAAATTTGGCCACTTAGAGGAACTTTTGTCTGTTTTGGGTGAGATAAGAGAAGATGCTGATCAACAACTACTCAGTTGGTCTAAGTGGTTTATTGCTGATTTTATAATATTTGTCTATTGCTGGTATAAGTGGTCAAAATATTTGCAATATGTCATGCGCCAAATAGATACAAGGAAACTTCGGATCCCCAGTTAATGGTTTGCTTTTGAGAAATTGAAAGGAAAGATGTAGTCAAATGTGTATTGGTAAGTGCTATTTCAAATACAACAAATAACACATACCATGGTTTCATTTTTGAGAAATTCAAGAAAATATGTAGTGAAATGTGTATTGGTAAGTGCTATTTTAAATGCAACAAATAACACATACCATGGTTGCTTTTTTCAGAAATTCAAGAAAAGATGTAGTCAAAGGTGTATGGTAAGTGCTATTTTAAATGCAACAATTAACACATACTATGGTTGCATTTTGCAGAAATTCAAGAAAAGATGCAGTCAAAGAAGTGTCATTTTACACACAACAATAAGTGCATACCAACATAATTTCTATTTATTAGATGAGGAGAGGTATTGTCCTATTTTGTTGGATGTACCAAATCTTTTTACACCCAAACCCCCAAAATATCTCACATCTAATATATGTGGGTGTTTTTGCAACCATAGTTGCAAAACTCTATGAGTACTCACAAAACTCGTGAACTAGAACTAGTAGTAAGTAACTTGTTGAAAAAATCATCACCAAGTTTCTATAAAACTCATGGCGATTTTTGCATTAAAAATCATCAAAACTCACAATTTTTGCTTTAAAATCCTTCAAAAACTTGTTGAAATCGGTATAAAACCTTTTTTCTTGCCAAACAATAAAAAGTTAATATGATTTGAGCATTTTCGAGATGCGATTGAGGACAACTATGGTGACTTAGGGCACGTGATTGGAAGCGCAATATCAGAGGTTTTTTTTTGCCTTTTATTTAATGTCCCCTTCCTAATCAGTTCACTATGGTGGACAATAAGCCTATTTAACGGATTCTCGTAGGCTAATGAGTTAGGGTAGGGAAAGTCAACTGGATCTAGTAGGTTGACAGTATCAGGTGATTATTTGAGCTTTGGAGGTTATGATGTGTGGAACACCACTTTCTGGGGTGGTTTTGAATGAATTTTAGTAAGTCAGTTTCAGACACTGGTAGGGTTAGTTGTCAACATTTCTATTTTTAGGTACATCAACGAAGGCATTTAATGTTGGCATCCAAATATTTAATATAGTCCAATATTTTAATTTAAATAATGATACTTTATAAAGTTAAATTAAATATTTAACCAAGACCACCTTTTCAGTTTTGAGGGTCTTGGTTACCCAAGCATGGAGATTGGTGAATTCTCAAAGAAAGGATCTATGCCATTTACAAGGCAAGGAAACCGCAAGGGGGGTAAGAATTCCTCTAATATCATCTTTTTAAAGCCTCAAAGTCATTGTAGGTTGTCTTCAAAGAATGAGCAACAATTTAAGCAAGAAGAGAGCAAGATTCTACCTCAAGAAGGCAAGAAAGAGCCTTCAAAGTTTTGGACATTTTTGAAGATGGGAGGAGCAAAGAATGACACTCAATATGAAAGAAAGAAGAAATGGGGAGATTCCATCCCACATACTTCACCATTGGCTAAGCCAAGGTGGTAAAAGAATGTGGTGAAACAAGGTAAATACTCCCATCTTTTGTTTCATTTGCAAGAAGAAAGGACACACTTCACAATGATGAAGGTTTTTTTTTTGTTTCATAGCACTAGTTATGGATAAAGCAGCTAGTGTAGGATAATGTGCAAAGCAACCACCAGTAAGGAACACATGTTCAATAGAAAGGATGGAAAAAGGAGAAGCCACTCCCCGAGACAAAGGGAATATGTAATGTCCCTTGTCCCGCTTTGACCTAGATTTCGTTTATTGCTTAGGGTTAGGGAGGAAAAGCACAAAGCTGTGTCACACTTTCAACCAACTTATCAACACGACAAAATTTAAGTATTGCTAAATAAAAATCAAATTTGGTCAAACATATGATCTAGTAAGATTCATTCTTGCTAGATTAGATACTTCCACAACTTTTTCAACTAAAATTGTTGCCTAAAAATATATGGAGCACCAATTTGAGTCCAATTTACCAAAAAATAAAATTATTTGAAAAACTTGAAGTTTCAATAACTCTTGCCAATGTAAATAACATTTTAAAAAAAATATAAAAATACCCTTTTGTAGATCCAGAAGTTTAGATTTCAAAAATATATTTATTTTAATAGTTTAATTATTATTTATATTTTATTTTTTATTTTTAGTAAAAGTAGGTTATCAACACAAAATATTAGGTTGATTACCATGCCAAGGAAAAATACTAAAACTAATTTAAAAAAATTGAAAAAAATATGATGCACTAGATAAAATAATCTATTTGAAGATGGCATATTTTTTTTTCCATTTTAGATAAAATATTTAATATGAAAGTTGACGTCCAGCGGAAACGATTATTTTTTGATTCACTCATTTTAATATTTATTTAAAAATATATATTTTTCAAAATTAGAAAAAAATTTATCAATGCACTAAAGTTTCAAATTATAAATATCCACAAAAAATTTGAAAGAAAAAAATAAAAATTGCTATAACAAGTTTGATGTCTCATGCAACTTCGTTTTTCAGCATTTTATCAACAACTAAATTATAGTGTTAATTTATTAAAAACTAGTTTAAAATAGATTTTTAATTTTTTCAAAAAAATACCAACATAAAATATACTAAAAAGTACATATTTTATTAGTTTACATCATTTCGAAATTTAAAACATATATTTCACTTTTTAGTGATTCAAGTTTAAAAGTTGGATCAGCGTTGGCCATTTCCTTTATAAAGTGTGACATAGCTTTTTGCTTTTAACCGTACTAGGGCTTCGTCTTTTTTAAGTAAATGTGTTCTTTAATGAAGTGACCTTGGCTTGAAATCTGCATTCACCAATTAACAACATTTTCCATACACAAATATCTATTAGCAATAATATCTAGATTTCCAAAATATAAAGATAATCATAAATGTACTTAAGAAGACATATGAGGAGTGGCATGAATGTATCCGCCCTAAAGTTCTTTGTGAAGCCCAAGAGATTGTGTACCACAATCTTCTCTTTTTGGCGACTTAGTAATTGCATTCTCCACCCATGTCATCACCTCGGAAGAAACTTAACCTATTGGGGACAGTCGGGGAGCGTGTAAGGGGTCTAGACCTACCACCCCTCTATGGCATTGACGAATGTGGGACCCCCACCCCTCCATGGCCCACCCATGCCTTGGGATTGGGCAGACTATGAGTGGAATTTCCACTGCTCTAGGGCCCATCCTTGCCTTGGGTTCCGGGGGCGGACTTGAGTGGGGTTTTTACGCACCACTTCCCTCACACCCTTCCTCCCAATAAGTTTGCAAACACTCATGAAGACAATCTTTAAACAATCAGATGTATTTGCATTCATCTAGTATTAATTTCATGAACAAGTCATTGCCTAGAATCAACATAATACTCAGAGAAATCAATATCAATCCATAGAACTATAATCATGATGACTTTAATGAGATTTTACATTAAAAATCATCTAAAAGCATAATGAATTAGTGCAATCAATTTTGAGCTAATAAAGAAGTATATAAATTTTTGCATAATGTAAGTCTTCTCAAGCTTTCCACCAAATGACATACGTGAACAAAAAAAGGCAATGTAGAGAACTTCAAAAGCAATTATATTTGCAACAATTCGTAGATATAAAGATTCTCACTGTGCAGTGACTTGCAATTCTAAAAAGGGGCCAAAATGAGTTAGACGATAGATACATGTTATTTGGAATTGGTTTAGTCAATAAAGGGAAGTCATCATGTATTTCAAGAGGATCTACAGACTATAGCTATGACTTCTATCTATCAAGTCAAACAATTTGTAAATGTTAGAAGATTATTGGCTGAGTGAATCGTCTAACTTGATTGCTGCAATCTCCAAGTATTCTAATCTACACTTCTTCTCTTGTGTACCACGATGATCTCTTCTCTTATTTCAACATCCTATTTATACCTGATTGCTTGAATCGGAAGGACATGTCCCTTTGGAGAGAGGTGACCTTTAGTTATGTGATTCCTATTATTATTGATTGTTGGCGATGCTTAATATATTCGTGGCTTCCATAAAGGTAGAGATAATTTTAAGTAAACGTATTTGATTTCCGTTGGTATTTTTAATGATGCATTGTAAGTTATGGATATGACTACGCTAGGTTTGGGCCCCCTTACCTTATGCAACAGTTTGGTGGATAAGGAGTTATTGATTGAAGAGAAACACATTATTATTTAGATGTCGATAACCCTTCACATGGTCGTAGTCAAGCTACGAACCTTTCAACAACATGATCTATGTGCTTGTCAACAACAAGAATGGTTGCTCTTGAATTCCGCCTTCTCCAATTGTTGGTTCCACGAATATTACGATGACGCACGAATAATGCTTATCAGTGCCTTTCAAAGGATGTTGAAAAGATTTGAGTGAATAATGTTTGTGGTAGACTTATTACATACAACATGCCGATATATATTTGAAAGCCTCTTTATGATTTTATATTAAGGTGTTATAATAACCATAGTTTAATATTTATAATTTTATATTCACTAATAATATTATTTTATGCTTGCATTTCATATTAATTTTGTATATCTTTAATATCCCTTATATCAACATGATTTTAATAATTAAATTTTTAATATCTTTATTTTAATAGTTATAATTATAAAATTGTCTTTGACAGTAATAATTATCTCAAAAGGGTTAATATTTTTAAATATGTTTTTATTGTCACGATTTCAGGGATATGAGAGTCCTCCCCTCTCAATTTTCTTGCCCTCAAGCAAATCCCTTTTTATGTCATAAATATCTTTTAAGGCATGAACTTAAGAAGAGGATTAGGAGTATAACACATATCTATGGAATGTTCCATGGAGAGGTTTTCTATCTTCTTGATAAGGAAGTCTCAAGGGTCTTATTGATATATTACAATTCTTATTGGGGAGATTTGGTTGGATAATATGTTTTAGATGTTGAGGGTATAAGGTTGTCTTGACCACTTAGATTTTCTCCTCCACAAAGCTGCATTTGTTTATAGTCTCTTCTTTTGATTGGATACCTTTGAGATCCCCTCCGTCATATCTTGTTTTCTTGCTTGGGTGTTCTTTGCTTTCCCCCTCGGTGATCGCTTCTATTTTATGGGTTCAGCCTTTACATTTATGATCATGTCCCGAAGGCTCGTGGCATGTGAAACATAACCCTTTTCTTTTTAAGTCCTCCATTTCTTTGCATGTATGATCATGATCCCATTTCCTATTACAGTATGAACATGTATTTCGTGAATATTCCCTTCTTGGCCTTTCTTCTTTGGGAGGGGGTTTGGAGGAGGATGTAAAGCTCCTAAGTTTGTCTCTTGGTAAGTCATCTTCAAATTTCATGGCCTTTTGAATGGCTTCATCTAGACGGATGGGTTGTAATGCACTCACCATACTTTTGACCGATCCCCTTAATCCCTCTAGGAACAAATAGGTGAGCCTCTCTTGAGAAATTTTAGGGACCATGACTGCCAGTTTTTGAAACTCGGTAGTGTAATTTCCTATAGTTCTTTGTTGTCTTACTCTGGTGAGCTCCCTAAAGTGCCATTTAGGATGCCTTTGATCGAATCTCTTGATCAATCTTTGGGTGAAATCATCATAGATGGTAACTTGTTGATGACCTTGGGTTATGAGGCCGTGGTGTCACCAATCATGGGCCATCCCCATTAGATGTAACATGGCGAACTTGATGGCATTTTCTTCTATCATTGGTCTTAAGGATAGATACATGTCCAACTTTTGTACCCATGAGCGTGTGATGCTCTTTCCATCTCTGTCAAAATTGGGAAGGGTTAGTTTGCTTATCCTATTTTTTAGATCCTTATCGGGTTGATGGATTCTTTCCCTTTCCCTCCTAGGAGCAGTTTTTAGTTTGGCCTCACAATAATCTTTAAAGGGGATGGTGCTCCTTATTTCGGGATCTAGTCTATAATATGCTGCTGCAATCTCATCTACATTATCTGTGTTAGATTCGTTGATTTCCCTTTCTTCCATGTGCTCTTCCCTAGGCAAGAAAGAAGGTCTTGTGGGTCTAGAGCCTATGGTTTTTGATGGTGTGGGATTATTATTTTCAGAATGGTTAAAGCTTGTTTCCTTTCCATTATTTCCATTGAGGTTCTGAATGGCTTGGAGGAGTTGTGAAGTTCTTTCAACGCGTTATTCATGAATGCATCCATGGTGTTGTTTGTGGTGGTGTTTCTCCTAGGGTTTTTTCTTTGGTATGTTTGCATTAACTATAGTTCCACATGATGGTAGGATTATGCTCTGATACCACTTTAATGTCCCTTGTCCCGCTTTTCCCTAGATTTCGCTTATTGCTTAGGGTCAGGGCTTCCTCTTTTTCAAGTAAACGTGTTCTTTAATGAAGTGACCTTGGCTTGAAATTTGCATTCACCAATTAACAACATTTTTCATACACAAATATCTATCAACAATAATATATAGATTTCCAAAATATAAACATAATCATAAATGCACTTAAGAAGACATATGAGGAGTGGCATGGATGGATCTGCCTTGAAGTCCTTTGCTAAGCCCAAGAGATTGTGTACCACAATCTTCTCTTCTCGACGACTTAGTAACTGCATTCTCCACCCATGTCATCATCTCAGAAGACACTTAACCTATTAGGGATAGTCGGGGGAGTGTAGAAGGGGTCTAGGCCTACCACCTCTCCATGGCCTCGGTGGATGCTTAAATGGGACCCCCACCCCTCCGTAGCCCACCCATGCCTTGGGATTGGGCGAACTATGAGTGGAATTTCCACCCCGCTAGGGCCCATCCTTGCCTTGGGTTCCGAGGGTGGACTTGAGTGGGGTTTTTAGGCACCACTTCCCTCACACCCTTCCTCCCAATAAGTTTGTAAACACTCATGAAGACAATCTTTAAACAATCAGATGTATTTGCATTCATCCAGTATTAATTTTGTGAACAAGTCATTTCGTAGAATCAACATAATACTAAGAGATCAATATCAATCCATAGAACTATAATCATGATGACTTTAATGAAATTTTGCATTAATAATCATATAAAAACACAATCAATTAGTGCAATCAATTTTGAGCTAATAAAGAAGTATATAAATTTCTGCATAATGTAAGTCTTCTCAAGCTTTCCACTAAATGGCATACATGAACATAAAAAGGCAATGTAGAGAACTTCAGAAGGAATTATATTTGCAGCAATTCGTAGATATAAAGATTCTTATTGTGTAGTGACTTGCAATTCTAAATAGGGGCTAGGATGACTTATACGTTAGATAAATGTTATTTGGAATCGGTTTAGTCAATAAGGGGAACTCATCATGTATTTTGAGAGGATGTAAAAACTATAGCTATGACTTCTATCTATCCAAGTATTGGCAGACAATCATCAAGTCAGACAATTTGGAATTGTTAGAAGATTATTGGCTGAGTGAATCGTCTCACCTGATTGCTGCGATCTCCAAGTATTTTGATCTACACGTCTTCTCTTGTGTAACACGACGATCTCTTCTCTTATTTCTGCATCCTATTTATACCTGATTGCTTGAACCGGAAGGACATGTCCTTTTGGAGAGAGGTAGCCTTTAGTTATGCGATTCCTATTATTATCGATTGTTGGCGATGCTTAATATATTCGTGGCTTCCATAAAGGTAGAGATAATTTTAAGTAAACATATTTGACTTCTGTTGGTATTTTTAACAATGCATTGGAAGTTATGGATATGACTCTACGCTAGGTTTGGGCCCCCTTACGTTATGCGACAACTCCATGGATAAGGAGTATTTGATTGAAGAGAAACGCAGTATCATTTAGATGTCCATAACCCTTCACATGATTGTAGTCAAGCTACAAACCTTTCAACAACATGATCTATGTGCTTGTCAACAAGAAGAATGTTTGCTCCTGAATTCCGCCTTCTCCAATTGTCGATTCCACGAATATTACGACGATGCACGAATAATGCCTATCAGTCCAAAGCCCCGGTCAAAGGATATCAAAATGATGTGAGTGAATAATGTTTGTGGGAGACTGATTACATACAATAGGCCAATATATATCTGAAAGCCCCTTTATGATTTTATAATAAGGTGTTATAATAACCCTAGTTGTTTAATATTTATAATAAATAATCAATAAGATAAAATGTCGACAACTAAGGGCACTTGTGATCACAAACTAGATTTTAAAAAAAATCTCACTTTCACAATAAACATGTATGAAACCTTAACATTTTTTTGATTACCAAGATCCTAATGTGGAAAAGAAGAGAGCATGCAGTGAAAGAGTTAGAATGATAAATAAACAAGTATGAAACCTTAACATTGTATTAAACGTTTTTGTGCTACAAGTCACACAACTCAATATTACAACTGTTACAAAATATGGAAATAATAAAATGCATGTTCTGGCAACAAACTTTCTAGAATAATTTACAGACTTAGTATTGAATCTAGTGATGAACTGCATAGATTAACATCAAAATATTGGAAATGAAATTAATTCATTGATGTGATGGTGGCATAGCCATCCAAACTATTTGAAATCAACCACTAAACATATATTATTTCTAGTAGTAAACCACATAGAAAATTATAATGAGAAATATTATTTCAAGGATTTGAAATAATAAATATCAAGTGCAAAAAGTTCTTTGAAATAATTATAGAAATCAAATATTTTTTAAGATTTGAAATATAAAACTATACCAAATATTTTGTAGCATGGTACAATTGCCTTTGAAGATGTATGATAGGTTGAACTATAACATAACAACTTTTAAAGCTTGCAAACTACCTTAGCATTGTACGACACTTTTCAAACATACAAAATATATTAATGATGTACCTCATAAAATGGATCGCCCCAATCTTGATTGGTATGAAAGATTTATTCATGCTCTTGAAAACATATTAATACTTGTTAGAATTGTGAAAAACACAAGCCACAATATCAAACAACAAACAAAGACACCTTCCATGCAAGAGAGCTGCAATTAATAGTAAGCAATATTCCTCAACAAGAAAATGCTACAAAATGAACTTCAAGAATCTTCAAGTAAAACAATAGTCCTCAAAGGTTGGGAGTTCTATCAAAGGCATCAAAGGTATTATAATACAATGAGTGTGCTATATAGGAGCAACCCTAAATGGTAAGTGGATTAGATCATGACAAGTGTCAACATCTCATGCAATGAGACATAATGATCTAATAATAGCTCTCTAGATAACATATAGAAAATCATTTCTAAATTTAGCTTAAGTGCATGAGAATAATTTAGACTATTAATTAATTATTAGCTAATGCATGATACTCTAACACCCCCCCTTAAGATAAACTTAGGGAGTAGTTAAAAACCCTAAAAAGAGAATGCATGATGGGTTTCGACAAACAAGGCCTTCTGAGGTACCCATGTACAAACAAACTAATCTCTCACAACTAGAGAAAAAGAGAAAGCCACATGGGAAAAACTCCTCTCCAAAAGAGAGAAAGGTGATTGAAGGATTGAAAAAGCCTCCAAAACAATGTTCTAAAAAGAAGAGGAACATGTAGAACATCGTTGAAGCATGTAGAAGCTGTAGACAACTGTTGAAAGATGATTGATATAGTGCTGAAATGAAGAACCTCTAGAAACAGGAATGAAGAGTGTCCATATGGTAAATGCTCCATCTCATCGAAATGCATGGGTAACTAGCCGTTGATGTACCCTGCGTCCCACTAGTACACAGGAAGAAATACTATATACGTAGCTCACTCCAATGTGAAACCAAGGAAGCATTAGCACCAACAATAGAAACCCCCACATAATGTTGACAAGGGAGAGCCAAGACATGTACACTAAAACTGTGTGAAACCAAGAAGTGCATATAGGAGAAATAACTTGCAAATAAAACGGTGTGCAAACTAAAACACACACACATGAGGCAAGGATCACCAAAATTCATTGTTGTCGTGGAAGGGACACTCACTTGACAAAGGTGTGATGGGATACCAAAGGCAAACATCAACCCCCCCATGACACTTTATATCATATTGCGAGTACAAAAGGCACAATAGGATGTGCAAAATCCCCAAAATATATACTAGAAATACACTTTATTTTAGTGCGTCCAGAAAAGAGAATATGCATGAAAAATATGTCTACAATGCCCAAATAGGATAGAATATTGGAAATAGTTATAGAACAACGAAAAACAAGTCATCTCACGCAAATGAAAAGTTCCTAGGAGTTAAGATGTCCAAGTAATTTACCAAAATGTGAAAGCACAAAAAATTGAATAAAATGTACTTGGAGAGAAATTTTGAAAAATTGCATGGATGGCTATGAAGAGCTTTGAAAGACTATCCCAACATCGTTGCAATTGCGAAAAATAGAGAAACAGGTCAAAAGTTATGAGCTCAGGACTGAAAACAACACCTTTGACTTCAACAGGTTGTAGAATGCACCAACAACAATAAAAAGTGATGAGACCCACACCATTGGAAAGTTGACGGAACCAACTTTCCGACAATATCTCGTTCACCCAATTTCGATATCATACGCCCAAGTTATGGGCATATGAAAATACCGCTCCTTTATGGCCAAAGAGGGGTTTTGGGGGCCCCTGCCAGTAGGACGAACCGTTGACGTCAGTACGAAATCATGCTAATGTTAGCACAATATCTTGTAGAATATTCCCTTTTTTGGCAAAAAAAACCTGGTGGCCTAAAAATAAAAAACTGTTGGTATATATACCCTTGGATTTCGTAGATAAATATGTCAGAAAGATTCTTATAGTGCCGAAAAAACTAACAAGGCTTTTTGGAAGATTTTGGAAGGTCGGGAAAAAAATTTAGGGGCTGAAAATTTGTTTATTTGCGTTCGGGCGACGAAAAGTACTGTCGTTGGCAGTGTGAGTGCGGTTGGGAAAAGGACGCCACTAGTAGGTTTAACCATCAAATGACTATCTGGGCCCACCATCAGGCAATAAAAGCCTTTACCTATGGGTTGAGTGGGGCCCACAGGCCTGCAAAAGCAAGTACCTGCGGGTACCCCCTTTTAATTCACCTCCTTTTTTAAAAAGCAAAAAATCCAACACTTTGAATAATTTTTGACTTTTAAAATTTCTAAAAATAAAAATTTCAAAAGCTAATGTTGACCTTATTCTTTTTCTTATGATTTTGAAACCCGTGCACATGCCGTATAGGGGCCATACAACCCAGTGCACATGTCGTATTGGGGCCATACAACCCATGTGCAAAAAAAATTGCCTCAGAAGCTCCTTATGTTGACTATAGGCAAATATATGGTCAAAATTTGTCAAAATGGCCTCCTGAATCCAATAGTGAGGTCCTTTTCGCACCAAAATGCACCTAAAAATCACCCACCTCCAAAAATTGCAAAAAAAACAATGTAGAATCCAGATCTAAAGCCTATAACCATGTTGAAGAAAAATCCACATAAATCGAGATGGGGTTTGCTAAATCCACGCTTTGATACACTATGTTAGAATTGTGAAAAACATGAGCCACAGGATCAAACAACGAACAAAGACACCTTCCATGCAAGAGAGCTGCAAACAATAATATGCAATATTCTTCAACATGAAAAAGCTACAAAATGAAGCTCAAGAATGTTCAAGGAAAACAAGAGTCCTCAAAGGTTGATAGTTTTATTAAAGGCATCAAAGGTATTATAATACAATGAGGGTTGAGACAAAATTTGGAAAATTACACCAAACTGTAATGCATTTGAAAATCCCACACAACCGAAACAACCAAAACTAGAAAAAATTTACAGACTGTTCAGCATAATGATAATTCATATGAATATGATAATGAAAGATAAGCTATCTTAAAATGAATGTATTATAGAGTTACTTTTTGGTCAACTTAGCCTATAGGAAATAGAATAATAGGCTAATGGTCTCCAGATGACTTATATTTGGAAAGTGGAAGTGATAGTCGTCCCTTTTGAAAGACATTCTTCGGAATTTGTGAGTCCATCCGCTCAATATATCTGGCTGAGAAATGTCTTCATTGTCCCTTTTAAATTTAACATCTATATGTTACTTTGCTTGTAGATAAGCTATCTCTTGCAAAGCTTCTACAAACTCCCTTGGTTTTGTTTTGTTTCTTCATATTTCCTTTGTGCCACTCTAATATAACTAAGAGCTGCAAAATCTAAAAAGAGTCTCCATGGATATGAGTACATATTTGTGGATGGAAACTTCCATTCTTTTTGTTGTGGCTGAACTAGGTGTCTTACTTGGAAGTCCTTAAGTATCATCCCCTTAGCTTGAGATTGAAATTTAAGCTCCAAGTTTGATAGTTTTGGGTCATTTACCCAAGAGAGAATAACCATTGAACATCCAAAGCTATGTTAGTTTCTCCCAAACCAACAACAAAAAAATCATCACATATCTTATGTTCTCCTATGAGTATGTTGAGCTGACTAATATTCTTTTTGCAAGGGATGATGAATATATCAGCTACTTTTATATCAAATCCTTCAAATTCCTTAGCTTTAAGTCCTCCCTTAACTACCAAGCCCTTATTATTGAGGTTGTGATTAGCTCCACTATCAATCAGCTAATTAAGAGAGAAACTAATGTACCTCCAATGTTGTCTTCATTTACAAAATTTAAATGTGGTTTTAGCTCAAGTTTCTTTGTTTATTTCTTTCATTGGAAACTACCTTAATATAGTGAATTCCACCCTTACCAAAACATCTATGACTAGGTTCCCAAAGTAAGAGAAACACAAATTCTTCCTCTTGAGTTTATTCTTGGTCTCATCTTCTTGAGTTTATTCTTGGTCTCATCTTCTTTTCTTATTTTTGGAGGTATGCTCTTGTAAGATTGTACTTGATATTCTTCCTTTTGGAAAGTTTTGTTTGGCTCCTCCATAGGAGGTGCTTGAGTATACTTTTTGGAAATTCATATTTCCACGTTGAGAGCTCTTTTGATTGCTTCTTGCAAAGATAATGGATTAAATGTTTTCACTAAATCCTTGGGAGGTTTAGTTAACCTTTCTATGAATAGGACAATGGGTTTCTTTTCTATCACTTCAGGGACCATCACTAATAGTCTTTGAAATTTTGTTACATAACATTCATACATTCCCATCTTGTTTCAACTAAGGTAGCTCCCTAAAATGAACTTTTGGATTTTTTTGTCAAAATTTTCAATGAATTTTTTGTTGAACTTATTATTGATGAGACCATGACCTTGGGTGATCGACTCAATGCACCACTACTTACGAGTTATGCCTTCAAGATGAAGAGTGGCAAACTTGATAACATCCTCTTCTATCATGGATTTAAGTGATAGGTACATGTCTATGGCTTTTATATCTAAACTCAAGCTATACACTTATTTGACCCATCAAAAAGTAGTTATAGTCAGTTTCTCCAAGTTATATGAAGAGTGGCAAACTTGATAACATCCTCTTCTATCATGGATTTAAGTGATAGGTACATGTCTATGGATTTTATATCTAAACTCAAGCTATACACTTATTTGACCCATCAAAAAGTAGTTATAGTCAGTTTCTCCAAGTTATATTGGAGGTCTCTTTAATGTGATTTGTTTGGTGTCTTTGTTTAGGTCTAGGTCTATTCCTCCTGTTCTTTAAATTAGTGAAATTTGTGAGACATTTTTGCTTGAATCTCTATAGAAAAATCCCTATCATTTGACAATGGATTTTGCACTTCCACTTTCTTGTGTTTCCTTTTCCTTGTATAGGAAAGTAGGCAGGAAGGGTTTAGTAACAAAACCAATAAGGGTTCTATTGTTGTTATTGTTATAATCCTTAAAAAACTCCATTTTGATTTTGAGTAGGCCTAGGAACATTTAGGTTTTGGGTAAAAGCACAAACCTGTGTCACACTTTCAACCAACTAAATAGTTCCAAATGAAACTGTTTTGTTCGAAACAGTTTCGGGCGAAACAATTTCGCTCAAAACTACGTGGCCTATACTTGGCACATAGAGTTTCAGGCGAAACCCTTTCACCCGAAACAGTTTCGGACAAAATAGTTTCGCTCAAAACTACGTGGCCTATACTTGGCACATAGAGTTTCAGGCGAAACCCTTTCACCTGAAACTGCAAAATAATTTTTTCCCTTTATCGCTTTAAAATGCGACTCAATTTGTATGTAAGTTTTCGACTGAAAGGGTTTCAAAACCCTTTCACCTGAAATTGTCTATGTGACATCCTTTTTCTTTTTCTTGTTTTAGGCAAAAGGAACGAAGGCCTATATATATTATATAATATATGAGAATCTATGTGACATCCTTATTGGCAACCACCTCATTTTTTTTTCAGAAATTTCTGAAAATTTCCACTTGAACATGATCTCCATTTAGAATGATTTTTTCGAAAAACTAAAAATACCCTTTTGTGGAGCTCCAAGTGAAGAATCCAAATATATATATTTTTTGATATTTTTGATTAGTTTTAATATGGATTTTTTTTAATAATGCAAGCAGGTTGTTGAAATAAAATGTGAGGTTGCTTAGAAACTAAAAAGTACTAGAGGAGAGGAAACTGTTCCGCTCGAAACCACGTGGCCTATATGTGGCACATAGAGTTTTGGACGAAACCCTTTCTCCTGCAATTGCAAAATAATTTTTTTTCCTTTTGTCGCTTTAAAATGCAACTGAATTTGTATGTAAGTTTTTGGACGAAAGGGTTTCGGTCAAAACCCTTTCATTGAAACTGTCTATGTGGCATCCTTGTAGGCAACCACCTCATCTGTTTTCAAATTTTTTTGAAACTTTCCACTTGAACATGATATTTTTTCAGTCAAAATGATATTTTCAAGAAACTAAAAATACCCTTTAGTAGAGCTCAAAGTGAAGAATCCATATATATATATATATATTTTGATTAGTTTTAATATAGGATTTTTTAATAATGCAAGTAGGTTGTTGAAATACAAAATAAGGCTGATTAGAAATTTTAAAAAATATTATTATTATTTTTTTTAAATTGAAAAATATATGGTGCACTAGAGGAAAGGAAGGGTATAATTTGCTTTTTGAAAAGGATAAACAAATAGACAATAGTTGACATTAAATGAAAATTATCAAATTCTGGTACTTTTGAATTTAACACGTTATCATGAGGAAAATATACATGATTTTTTTTTTTTAAAAATTTTTATGCACTAAATATTGAAGTTGTCTATTTGGGAAAAAATTTAGGGGAAAGTAAAGTTGTTTTCTATTGTTTTCTTGACGTTAACTCAACGTCACTTTTTCTTGAAATTTCTAGCAATTCAAATTTGCTCTTAAATTTATAAAACAAATATCAAAACAATTTTTTTAAAATTTGAAAAATTACAGGAATAAACCTCATCAAGAGTTCTACATTTCATTAGTTTACATCATTTCAAAATTCAAAACTTAAAGACCACTTTTATGTGGTTGAAGTTGAGAATTTTTGTTTGTGTTGGCCGATTTCTTTATAAAAGTGTTATACAAGTTTTTACTTTTACCTTTTTGCATGGTTTGTATCTATTGAGCTATCATATTTGTCATTTGTGTTTGCCTTTTAATGAGGCATTAAATCGTGCATTTTCTTTTTCTTTATTTCTCATGACTTTGTTATCTATTCCCTCTTATCATAAACTCTCCTATATCTAGACCCTAGTGCTCGAGGTATATGTATATGTATTCTCTCTTAGTGATGTTATATGTATTTTCTATCATTGTTGTGCATGAGGTATTTTTTGCATCAAACTTTAAGCTTCTCTATAAGGTATAACAATCATCAACTCAAATACCTATGTAATGTCCTAAACTAAGTTTTTATTTTTATTTTTCACTTTTACAATAAACCACCATAAAATCTTAACATGTTTTGATCACGAAGTTCTCAATGTTGGCAAGGTGGGAGCATACAATGAAAGAGTTAGAATGACAATATATTAAAATGGTCTTTGGCGGCATGTCAGACAACTCAATACTGTAATTGTGTACAAAACTTGGAAGTAATGAAATGCTTATTCTAGTGGCAAGTCTTTGAGAACAATTTGCAAATTTTATATTAAATCTAGTCGTGAATTCCAAGATTAACATCAAAATATTGTAAATGAAATTAATACATTGATGTCGTGGCGACACAGACATCCAAACTTACAATACTAAAATCGACTACTAAACTTATATTATTTTTGGCAGTAAATTGCATAGAAAATTACAATAAGATTATTTCAATGATTTGAAATACTAAATGTCAATTGCACATATTTCTTTAAAATAATTACGAGAAGATAGAAATATTTTGTAAAATATGAATTATAACACGAAACCACATATATGCAACATGGTACAATTGCCTTTGAAAATATACAATAGGTTAAACTATAATATAATAGCATCTTTTAAAGGATGCTAATTTCCTCACTATATGACAACATATTTCAAACATTTAAAATATATTAGTGATGCCTCATAGAATGGAACACCCCAATCTTAGTAGTAT
Source organism: Sequoia sempervirens (assembly GCA_007258455.2). NCBI lineage: Eukaryota > Viridiplantae > Streptophyta > Pinopsida > Cupressales > Cupressaceae > Sequoia > Sequoia sempervirens. Next base: position 378,430,377 of record VDFB02353493.1, read on the forward strand.
GGAAAGGTAAAAGTACAAAGTTGTGTCATAGTTTTATAAAGAAAACGGTCAACACTAATCCAAGTTTTTAACTTGAATCACTAGGAAGTGACATATATGCTTTGAATTTTGAAATGATGTAAACTAAGGAACTATAGTTTTTTTAGTGTATTTTATATTTTTTAACTAAGTTATCGCTTTGGGTTCAGGTTTGGCGGTTCATGCAATTTTTTTTTTGGAGTTGGGTTTGTTTTTGGTTCGTCCATACAAAAACATATTATATATATATATATATAATAAATAAATATAATATGACTTTTTTAAATAAATAATATCTATTTATATAACATACTTATAAATTTAATTTAAAAAATATATTAATATTATTGAAATATAAAAATAATAAATAAATATAAAATGTATTATATTAATATAATTATGATTATAACTTTTATTAATATTCATATTTGTATTAACATACTTAAAAACTAATTAACATTAATTATTAATCTTTAATTAATATTCATATCATTCCTATTTTGACCAAGCTTGTTTTATTTATTTTTAATTATTAATAATTTTTTTTTTGGGGTTGGGTTTGTTTTGGGTTCGTCCATCCAAAAACATATATATATATATATATATATATATATATATATATATATATGACTTTTTTAAATAAATAATAAATAAAAATAGATCTAATATCTATTTATATAAAATAAATATAAATTAAAATTAAAAAAATATTAATATGATTGACATATAAAAATAATAAATAAATATAATATATATTAATATTAATATAATTATGATTATAACTTTTATTAATATTCATATTTGTATTAATATACTTAAAAACAAATTAACATTAATTATTAATTTTTAATTAATATTCATATTATTCCTATTTTGACGAAGCTTGTTTTATTATTTTTTAATTATTAATAAATGTTATTTTTTATTATTTTAAGGGGTAAATGCTTTTGATCTAGAGCTATGAACCGGTGAGGTCACAAACCGGGGACCTCATCCCGAATTTAAACATTCAACAATACCTCAGTGGGGTTTGAACCATGATGGCAAGAACAACACCACAACAACTTAACCATCATACTATGCCATTATTGGCATTAATTATTAATAAATATTATAATATATAAAATATAAATATTTAAATTAATAATATAATATATAAATATTGGATATTTTAATATTTTAATATAAATATTATCTCCATATCATATTAAATAATAGAGATCATATTAGCGTAAAAATATTAAAATTTAAATGTAATTGTATGAAATATAAAAGCCTAATAATATAGTTAGTGATAAAAGCTGTAGAGATTAGGGGCAACAGTGCTACCACGACAAATGCCAAGGGTAATGCGCAAGCCGATTGAACTGGGTTTGGAAGCCCCTCTTTTTCTTCCCTTGAAATCAATAATGGAGATGTAGGAGCCATTATGCTCATTCTCGCTCTACCCGAAAAAAGGGAGCCTCTACAACTCGCCTATCCGAGTTCTTTCAGTGATCTTTTGGCTTGTTTTTTCTTTTGAGGTTGGACAGTTTGATGTTATGTTGCATTTGCGTGAAAATGAATTCGCCAATGGCCATGCTACAAGCCCCTGCCACTAGCACCGCCAGTCTCGACATGACCATCTTCAGCGTTGGACTGTTGCAAAACAAAACGAAAAAATAAAAATAATTCCACGGTTCCGTTCCAATATCAAAGACAATTCTTGAGGATTCGTTATGGATTCTCCTGACTCCATTTGGTATGAACCCACAAGTGTTTTATCGTACCTTGAACGAGCCCACGACTGGACCAAACCAAAATCCGAACCGGGTTCGAATTGGATCCGTACCTAGGGCTTCTGGTTGACGAATCGGTAACATAGTTCTGTAATTTAAAAAAATAAAATAAAAATTATTTGAATATTTTTTTTATAAAATAGACATCATAATTTAGTTTTTGATAAAATGTTGAAAAATGAAGTTGAATGGGATGTCACTCTTTATATAGTAAATTTTATTCAAGTGCAAGTTATTTTTGGATTGGAACTATGTAAATTTTTTTATATTGACGTTTCGGATCATACTCCATGATCCATCATCACATTCTTCTCTCTTTTCGCTTGCATATCATCTTGATGATGGATGATGGAGTATGATTCAAAATGTTGAAATAATTTTTTTACACAGTTTCAATCCAAAAATAACTTGCACTTGATTATCATGGACAGTAGAAACTTCATGCTGTTAAGTAAATATTATTGTTTTTCCTTCAATTTTTTGTGTGTATTTATAACTTGAAACTTTTTTGTATAGATTTATTTTTTCTATATTTTTGTGAATAAATCTTAGACTTTGCGGACACTAAAAACACAACTATTTCCATGGGACATCAACATTTTTTTTTACAATTTATTCAAAATAAAAGAAATATATTATCTTGACAAAATCTTTTCTCTAGTGCATCACATTTTTTTTAATTTTTAAAATAAATTTTAGCATTTTTTCTTGACAAGATATTCAACCTTATATTTTGGTGTTGATGACCTACTTTAATTTAAAAACAATAAATAAAATATAAAAATATATGTATTTTGAAAGCTACACTTATAAATCTACAAAAGGCCCCAAAGTAGTATAAAATATACATTCAATAGATACTTCTAGTTGGAAAAGTTGAGGCTCATATCTAACTTAGCTAGAATGAATCTAGCTAGACCATATGTTTGACCAAAATTGATTTTTAGTTGGAAATCCTTAGATTCACTTGTACTAATAATTTACCCAAAATGTGACATAGTTTTATACTTTTATTTGGAAGCAATATTCACACTTCTAAAAATATATTAGTACTTCCTCAGAATATGATTTTCAACCTCTATATAAAATATGACAGTCAATTCCCTTTCAAATAAAACATTCAATAGTAAATGAGCAATAATGAGTACAATTGGTGAAAGGAAATGGTATGGCCAACGAACAAAAATGGCCTAAAATAATAGTAAAATATTTAACCAATTATATCTCACTAAATTAAAAAATTTGAGATCTTTTTAATCACATGTTGAAAACTTCTCACAAACCAAAATTTGGGACCTCCATGCATCCAATTTTTTGGAAATTAACACTAAATTGTAATATATCTTGAAAATCCTAGATAACCAAAATCACCAAAACTATAAAAACTTTGCAATTGTTGAGCACATTGATATATCTTGGATGAAATTATTCATATGAACAGGGGGCTTTTGTCCTTGAATTCATTCTTTGCTAAAGAGTTTTCATCTTAGGGTAGAAAAAATGAACATTGTTTAATCTCAAGAGAAATGGGTTTGATAATTGTTGACGTGGTTTTTGTGACCGCACCAAACAGCAGAACAAAATAGTCCGAAGGCTACTCCGTTCTCTCTTGATCAAAGTATCCCGTGTGCTAAGATTGCGAGATAGATCACACGTTCAACTCCAAGGTTCCGAAATACTTGGAACACCCTCAGTTGGTTGATGTGTATTGCTGTGTTCTTACGAGGGGACTTACACAATTGTTCAGACTTCTTGCAGTTAACAGCCGGTAGATGATTTGAAGGGGATTCTTGCGTGTATGATTTAGCAATATAGTACGTTTTCCTAAAGCTAATAAGAAATGTGCGGAAAGTAAATGAGTATAGGGCCTAAGAAACTTATACTCTATTCTAAATGCAGGATATGTGGGGCTTGATTTTAGTAGACTTCAACCAAATTTCACCTAGCCTCAGTAAAATTAGTGCAATCTTCAAAGGGATAGCAAAAGATGTTCAAATCATAATTTAGCATACATACACCATCAGAACGACGCATATAAGTATACAAATCACAATCGAAGTTAAACTCAAGATAATTTCCAGTGGACCACGCAAGTCGAACTTATCATCAACAAGCCGCTAGTGGTATGGAATAAAGTGAAGCTACCTCAATAAAACACCACACATCAAAGTAAACTACTTGCATGAGATGAAAATTAAGCTACTTGGATCCGAAAGGAAGAAGAGACCTTGCTAGCTATTCATGACAAGACGAATTCCACCATCAATGAAAAGATCTATTATCATGAAAGTGTTACACAACAATCTCTACAAAAGTTTTCAAAGGGAAAACTTTCTTTCTTCTCCACACTATGCTAAGCAAAATGTCTACTATGCTCTACTCTCTAGTCTGATCTCCAAATCTAATGCTAGTCTAATGAAATACAAATGAGGGGGACTCCCCCTTTATATAGCTAGCCCAGTCCAAAAGACGGCTAGGGTTACAATCAATAGAGTGGCTAAGATCGTGCCACCTCAGCCCTAACCCTAAAAACTGCTAGAATGGGGAGTGGTACATTAAATGAATCAAAGATTCCCACTCACTCCCAAAAATAGTAAAGGCAATAAATGCCCACAATCAGTCTTCTAGAAGATCCTCGTCCAGTAGTGCATTCCCATTTGCCTTCTCTTTGACTGCAAACTCAATGAACCTGCTAAGCACAGCCTCAACTTCCTGAACTGTAATAGGTGGAATGCAATCTAGCTGAAACTCTAACACTGTGACTGAATGCTCATGCCTTGTACAAGATTTTCTCCAAGCAACCAAGGAATCCTGCGTGCTCTGGATCAAGGCGGAGAAAGTAGAAGTATTCTCGAAATCATCTTGTACGAAGGACTTTACCTCTAAAAAGAAAGGCACCAGCCTACCCCTCAAATTATCAACATTAACTTCATCTGGATTCAACCGTCTAGCAAATATGGCCTCAAAGGTATTCTGAACTCCATCAATGATATTGGCCATGGCCTTATGTATCCTGGTTGAATCCGCCTGTGCTGCGTCGAAGAAACCACGTCCCGTGATCGCTGAAGAATACCATCTGGAGAAGTCGTACCTGTCATTCTCCTGAATGACACCTCCATCAATTAGCAATCGCAACGGAACATGCCTCAATGCCTCAAGACGCTGAATTACTTTACTCTGATAGATAGAAGCATCACCCCAAGCATGATCAACTGCCTCCATCCGTGCCAAAATACTAGAGGCCTGCTAAAAAGCAAAAGCAAGGTCCTCCATAAACTTTTCGGTCTCAGCACGAACTCCTGTGACCCACTTGTCTGCTTCCTGTGCCATCTTCCCTAACTCCATCAAGCCACTGATTGACTCTCTAGGTATCTCTGCTGGAGGCTCTATCACTGGAATCTCCTGCCCTCGAGAACGAGACAACTGTTGTACATATCCAATCAAGGCCTTGTGTTCTCTTTTCAACTTCTTATACTTCCCTTCCTTCTTGAATAACCTATCTTTGAGGGCGAGGTAGGAGTTATCACATTCCTCGACAATCTGTGCACCAGTGGGGCGTCCTAAATCCAAAGTCGTGACCACATAATTCTCAGGCACTGCTTCATTTTGGTCACAATCAACTTGAGGCACGGCAACGTGAAGAGTACGAGAACCATCCTCTTCAGTGGATATCTTCGAAAATTTTCTTGCTTTCTTCTTCTGTGGAGGCGCACTGATCCTGTTCAAGAACTCTTCCATCTCAACTGCTGGATCAATCTCCTCACTGGGGCTTCTCCTCATTCTTTCCTTAAGCCAATCAGGTGCATTATACTGTATATCGAAGGGCTGCTGCTCTTGTGCTTCTACTTCTCGAACTTGCTCAACTTCTACATCACTCTGGCGGGGCTCATCATCCTCAAGTGGCTAAGTGTCTCCTGAAACTATATCATCATCATCATTCTCCATAGCCACCTCTATCTCTTGTCGAAACTGAGGGTCAGTAATAGTCCCCTCATCGTCTTGCTGATCAATCCTACTAGGTGCGTTGACACTCTGGCCAACCGACTCTCTCCGTGGAGGCTGATTATTATCCTGCACTACTTGCACTTGGTTCAATGCATTCCTCTGATCAACAAACAAGGAAACCTCCTGTATACTTGGAGAACGTGTCTCCAATGGTGTGGGCGTTTCAACTGCAACTCGTGGAGGCTCCGGCAGAACAGGCTCCTGTCGAACTAGCTCTTTCCTTTTGGACTCTGGACCTCGTGTGATCTGCTTCTTTCTGCCGGTAGTGGGTGTCTTGTGATCTCCCATCAAATTGTAAGTCAAAGCAATTGACCTACTCTTCAATCTGCTTACACGCCTATCAACCCATGCCCTAGTGAACGTCAGGACCGGAATAGAAAGTGTATCCAAGTCAGCAACCTCTAGTTCTGACCAATCTGGGAGTGGAAGCAGAGTATCTCTAACTGCTGCATAGTCCGGATGGACGACGTCCATATCTTCATTCACCTGGTCTGGAACCGGAACAACTTCACACTCCCTGATCAAAGTAATTGGCAACCGAGAGAACATTCTTTTCCTGACTTCAATCTCATCTGCTGCATCAACCCAATAGTCCTCAATATTTGCCTTGTGTTTAAATTCTTCTGACAGTACCCATTTGATGTTGTGATGTGGATCATAGTGCTGTCGGCTAGTGTGATATGAGAAATGATAAAATTGAAGTTCACTCTCAGCTTCTCTAGCTGCCTGTATTGAAGGACACACTTCATCCGAGTTGCCCATGACAATTGGGAATTCAATCCCTCCCTTCTTCTTCTTCTTTTTAATTTTATCGTAGGCGAGCAATTGCCTAGATATCTCTAACATTAAAATTCTATTGGTTGGGTACTTAGGCAGCCTATATGGATATGATGAAAAACTTTGCAGCCTTATATAAGAAAATTTCGGAAACTGTATGAACCAGCACCCATACCTTTCAATCAACTCTTGGGCTTCCCTCGAGATTCTGTGATGTAATCGCTCCTGAAGCAATCTCGTGATGTGCATGGTGAAGGCATCGTTGACACGCTTGTAATGAGTAGTGCTTGCCAAATGCAACTGCGGACAAGCATCATATATTTTGAATTGGTGAGAGCCACAACCAACAGGTTCCTTGTAAGAAATCCCCCTATACTTCGTCATACGAGCCAACATGTAAATGATGTAAGAGCTCATATAAAACGTCTTCGTCCTTCTCAGGCTCAGGAGCTGCTCATGCAAATTATCACTGATCATCTCAGCCCAGTTGACGCAATCTTTCCCCTCCAGCACGAGGTTGATGTAGTAAAACATCCAAGGCTCGAAAATAAAGGACTGTGGACAACCACCAACTCTGCTCAGCATCATAATGAGGTCACAATATTCTTGCTTCAAGTCATCCGCTATGATTTGCTTTGGCAGCTTTGTACAAGAAGGCCTAGGATTGCTCATCCAGTGAGTATTAATTGTCTCTATGCATCTCTTGAATGCAGAGGCATACATCCGCTCAGCTCGCTCTCTGGATTTGTAAACCATGTTCCTATGCACCGGGATCTCGAAAGCTTCACCAATGGCAGCAAAAGTAAGATTGGCTAGCACTTGGCCATCTGGTGACATGATCAATTTGTGATCCTTCTCATAATAATTGGCGCACTCCATCATCAGCTCCGAACATTGAATGGCTGGTGGGAAACTAGCAGTTGCATATAATTCGCTTCGAGCAATATTGTGCGAAGTGGTCGAAGGTCGATGACTTCCAATCCCCAACATCCTGTTCTTGAAGGTCTCTAGGTTGACGGAGCCCAAGTTGGTGTCAGTCAGCTTGCCCAACTTCGAAATGAACTTTGACTCCGGCATGAATGTCTTGCTCAACTTCTTTATCACAGCTTGCCTAGATGCACCATTGTTATCCTTGCCAGTCGCCCTTGCCTCAACCATCTGCAGGACAATAAACATTCATCAACAATTTATCTTAGGAAAATAAATAAGATACCTTATAGGGCTGCCAGTCGACTTTTAAAATTTTGAGAAGTTGCAACATTCAATTCTTCTGCAAACCTCAACTTCTCCTTCACAAGATTTCGAACTTCAACACTTAGAAAGGACTTCTAAGTAAACTTCAGTGACTTTACTATTCTTCAACAACTCCAATCAGCAACTAGCAAGTTCGCACTTTTTAAACTCTCAGCAACTTCACCTCAAGGCGTCCCTTCTTAGCTCTGACAACTTCCAATCTCAGCAACAAATCAAGCTCCAACAATCAGCAAGTGCGCCCCTCCAAAAGTTTCATCTTGAAACTTCAGCAATAACTTCGAACTCCAGCAAACTCCCCTTTGAAATTCGAATTTCTCCACTTCAGATTTTGGAAACCAACTCAAGTCAAGTCATCCCTCTCAGCTTATCTTCAGCAACACTTCAGTCTTAGCAAAAATTCGTACTCTTCAAGCTTCAACAATTCTTAGCAACAATCTTTACTTAGAGCAAATTCGACTTCTCCAGCTGTGAAAAACAAGTGAGAAACTTCTCAATTTTATAGCCCAAAATCGAATTCTAGAATGAGCCAATTATAGCCAGTACATTCAATTTCCACTACTCCACTTCAAAAATTCGAATTTTCCCTCTCTGGTATTTCTGACACTTGTCTCTTGACGTCAAGAATCTTGTTCTTCTAGAAGTTCGACTTTGACTGGCATCTTTGAATTTATTTTCGAAAGATTTAATTTAAATCCATCTTTTTAATTCACCAGCCGGAGCTCTGTCATTTGAATTCGAATTTAACTCCTCCTCAGCTCTGGAAAGTTCATCATCGAAGAATTCAATCATCTAGGCAACTCACTTCAAATTCGTCATTCGGAGAAATTCATTTTGAAAACATATTTTATTCATCTTGCCTTAGAGAATTTTAAATTTTCCCTTAGGAAAATTCACAATTTGAGCACTGATTAAATTCCTCACTGAAGAAGTGTTGGCGAGGTGCGGAAGATATGGAAATCCATCTATCATCACAAATGTCCAGTACCCAGAAGAGAATTTTCTTCAGAATGCTTTGAATCCATGGGTACCCAACGAACGGGTTCATTTAATTTTTAAATTTTGAACCTTAGAAAATATTATTCTGTCAAATTAATTCCATTCTTCGCCTGTGATCATCATGTGTTGCTCTTACTTGAGAAAATTTTAAATTCATCTTGCAATGCTAGCATCCTGACTTCATCACTGAGAAAATTTGCTCATGCTCCAAAAAATTTCACCACCTTGAGCTCTAGGCATATTAAGGAAGAAAATATTTTTGCCTTAAAAATTTTAAATCATCTTGCACTTTGAAAATTTGCCTTAGAAAATTTTATTCGTTTGCCAGTGGTGGAAACTTCATCAACTTCACTTAGAAAAAATTTTAGTCATGAAGGCGCCTAGTATATTTTATCTCTCACTCACCACTTTGCATTTTACTTCATATTTGAAAAATATTTTTGAAGCTCCAACGCCTTAGAAGAAATTCTCATCACTTCATCTTATATTTCACCTCACCACCCTTGGCGCATTTAACACTTGAAGAGGGAAAATAAAAAAAAATCACGACTTAACATTTTATCTTCACCACTTCACACGCCTTAGGAAAAAATTTCAAACACCTACCACCTTGGCCGCATATAACATTTGAGGAGGAATATTGCCACACCTTGGAGTATTCACTTACCTTTTACCACGCCTTGGAATATTTTCTAACGCCTTTTATCTCATTCACCACCTTGCATTTACTTTTACCACCTCAACTTGGGCGCATTCGAGCTAGGCAAGAGGATGACTCTTCAACTTCCATTTTTTTGTCTTGACTTGACCTCTTTTGGGCGCATTTAGGCATGTATGAGGGATAAGAAATGTTGACTTGTTGACTTGTTTTCATCTTGGGCGCATTTTCATGTAGGTGAAGGATAAGAATTGTTGACTTGTTTGACCTTTTTGAACTTGGGCGCATTTTAGCCTTGATAGAGGATGAAACTTATAACCACGCCTTCTTGTGACCTTTCACCTTCCCTGTTTTCGTCTTCACATGCATGCTTTTGTGCGCATTTTGCCTATGGAGAAGGATGAGTTTGTTTGACTTTCCTTTGACCTATTTGCTTTTGGGCGCATTTCTACCCAGCTGCAGGATGGGCGCATTTGGAGGGGTGAGGAGGATATCCAACACTTAGAAAATTTTTCAACTTTCCTTCTTCAAGGTGGGCGCATTTTGGCCTGGCTACTGGATGAACTCGTTGACTTTTCTTTGTTTTTGGCAGCTTTCATGCCTTGCTATTTATAGTAAGCCCTTTGATTTTTGCATCTCTGAAGTTCAGAACGACTTGAAATTTTAAACACTGCATCCTCATGACCTTGTTATCCTGTCGACACTGCCAGTTTTAGTCGGCCTGCTATTTTTAGCCCCCATTTTTGAAGATGATTTACTATAAATAGTAATTGTTTGGTTTTGATAGCTCCACTGCTCTGATTAACTTGAAATTTGAATGAGGCGCTCCTCACCACGTGACCTGACTGCAGACATCAGCGCATGCACCTGAATTGCTATTTTTAGGCAGTTTCCAAAACGACTTACTATAAATAGGAAGTGCTCCGTTTGACTTGAAATTTTACTAGCAGATAGCCTGAAGGATGCTGATCGCGGTGGTTTACACCGGTTTTCGAAAATTTTGACTTTTAACCCTTCTTTTCGGGCCCTGAAGTTGGAAACCCTAATTTGCTCTGCATGCGTATCAAATGATCTCTGTTTGTCTTCGTTTCTGCTGCATTGCGATCAGCTCGTGATTTTGAATTGCTGGGAAGCGGCTGTCGGGACGCACCTGCTAAAAATAGTAAGTTCCTTATTGAATGATCATCTTCATTTGCATGTCATACCATTGCGAAGCCTTCAAAAAACCCACAAGGAAATTGCAGACATGCAAAGAAAACCTTGACATGCAAACCCTTAAAATAGCCTCGGAATGCTGAATTCTGAAAGTCGTTATCTCGCTTTGCATGTTACACCATCGCGAAGGTCTCGAAAAACCTAGAAGGAATATCCAGACATGCAAAGAAAAACTCTGCATTTGAACCCTGAAATTTGCTCCGGAAGCTGGACTGCTAAAAATAGTAAGTTGCCTGTTTTCGCTCAAATTTTGCACGCGAGCAGCTTGATGCGCTCTGAATACAGTGTGGCTGTCGGAATTTCAAAAATGCTAACGAATTGCCTATAATTTCACACTTACTAAAAAATAGTAAGTACCTCAGAATCTGATGAAAACTTGCTGAGAGCCTGCTGGAAACATGCTGACAACAATGTTAGTCTCAATTTTCAATTCATTCACTTTGTTTGACCTTTGACTGACTAGGAAAGATGAAACCCTAATTTTCAAACTTGGCCAATTTCACTCATTTAAGCTCAGTGGTGGGCACAACCCCTCGAAAGGCAGACATCAGAAAAGAGGCAGAGAAAGAGAGAGAGAGAGAAACCCAAGCCAAAAGACCAGAATGGAGCGAAAATTAGGGGGTCCCCATTTTGAATGGGGCGATGTGTGAAAAGGTCACAACAATAATATGAAATTGTTGGGAATTATTATTCACATGGGTTAGATTGTGTGAGGTAAAGTGACAACTCACGTATTTGTTATGAGTGTTGGGAATATTATTCCCGTAGTTGTTAGTATTGTTTGTGTGTTTATATTGAGTTGTTAAAACAACTCAATATATTTAGGAAAGTTGTTTGGGGAGTTTCCTATAAAATAGGATATGTGAATCCTATATATATGTAATCTATATTGAATGAAAAATAAGGAAGATGCACATAATGGTTTGTTTTTAATTTTTTGTAGCTTCTCTTTATCATTGCCTTTTCAATATGGTATCAGAGCGAGATTCATCCCGAGTCATGAGATTTACGATATTGAGGAGTAGAATATCTAACCCAGTAGTGATAAGATACTTAGCTCTCATTCTTGTGCGTGTGGTCTGCATAGCGTAATCTCCATCCTAGATATGACAAGTTGAGTGGCATTCCACCGATCGGTGGTATTGGCTCCTTGTTTGGGCGTTTCTATTTATTGGCCTTTATCAGAGTTGACTGTTACATTACAATGAGGGTCACTTGAGTTATTAATAGTGCGCATATTTCATTATTATTGTTACAACAATTTGCTAGTTCTGCGGCTTCCTTGCTTGAGTCTCGCAGTGGCCCGCATGGTGGAGATTAGTGCTCGATATGGTAGGCGGTGGTGTGAAGAGCTCATGTCTGTAATCCACAAAATTGGTGTGGAGGATCTGCGTGGCCAGGTCGACCTTCATCTTTGATAGAGTGCCATTGTTGGGCATCCCACATTTCATACAGAGGGCCTAGATCGGAGCAGGCATAGGTACGACTAGGCTTCGTGGAAGCAACATAGAGATCTAAGATAGAGTTTCATGATTGATGGCCATAGATATGTACTCAATGGTGTTTGAATAGCCTATTGAGTTATTGTTGTGTAGAAATCTCTATTTCTATAGAAATCACTGAACAAAATTTTGGTCAATGGTTAGACACAGTCTTTATCAAACCCAATAGTCTTCATCATGAACAAGGTCCAAGACATTGGACATCAAATTTCAAAATTTTTTGAGGAAGAAATTAGATTCAAGTCACAAAGATTGCTTGGTGAGTCATCAATGGTCATTAGCACTTAATGGCTTCTTTAGATCCGCCATGATCAGAATGAGGAAGCAATATGAGGAGCCAACTTTGGATTGGCTATTTTTGGGAGAACTATTTTTCGATGATCTTCTAGAAGGTCTATCTATAGAGATATATGTTGTCCAAAATCATTTTGAAGATTTCTAAATATAGTATAATTATTTACAAGTAAATTTTGTATTTTAAGCCTTACTTCAATATGTCTAAGCAAACTGTCCTTATCATAAGAATTATGGTTTGTTTTTATTTATTTTTCATGCAAAGTATTGTATAAATAAGTGTTGTAGTGAATTTTTCACTACATTTGGATTTTAATAATATATATATATATATATTTTTATTAAAATCTTGTGGAGTCCTTAGTATGTAAGTAGAAAAATTTGTAGCTGTCTCTTTAATTTAATGTAATACTTTTCTTTCCTCATGTGAGGCATGTTGGGAAAGTAATTTAACAAGGAGACTCATTTTTAGCTTAAAATGTTCTTTCAATTGATTTGCCCTTTTTGGATTACGTATTAAAGATTCGCTTTCCTTTTTTTGGCAAGCTACAAATATAGAGTTTCCCTCTTTGTTAATTTTTTTGGGCTAGTTAATCATTACGTAGCCTCTACTTTTGTTTCTTAATACCTTACCTTGGAGAATGCCCTTTGTTTTGATGTCTTCTATGGGATGGTTGTTTGTTTATGGTCCTCAAGCAAATGTCTCCTCTTGGGGGCATCACTTGATAAGCAAATATCATAGTAGATGAGTCCGTGATGGGGAATTTAATATTGAGGAAAAATAGATGGATATAAATTGCTAGGTATTTTTGGTAGAGAGGATAATTATATCAATGTTTTTTTCTTAGGTGTCATTGGTAGGCGTGTGTAATGGGTTAGGAGTTGGTTCTGAAGGATAGGAAATTGGGCATAGATAAATAAATTTATCTCTTTACTTTTGTCTTTCACGAGGCAAAATCGAAAAATTGGTTCTGCTATTTATCTAGGAATTGCATATGGATTTGTGTAGTTCTAAGTGGTCAAAATGACGAATACAACATACAAGAGATGCATGTTTCATTGAAAAAGAGGGATTTGACCTATTTACATTGTAGGATAATATATGTGGTAAATGGGAAATGACTCCTTGTGGGTAACCACTACGTAAGGGTTTCATTCATCAAAATTGTGTCTCACTTGGTAAATGATAAGGAGAAAACCTTTAGGATTGATGTAGGAGCATCTGGGTTCATGAGCAATGTTGTATCACCCAAAAATATTTGTCTTTGCTTTCCAGTTTTCTTGTTTCCTTGTTTTGTTTGCTGGAGTGGATGGTCAAATTTTTGATAAATTCAGTTGGTCCTTGGCCAAATGTTAGAATCACCTTGTAGAGGAGATAATTGGGTGTCCTTGTTTTAAATTTGAAGATTTGAGTTGAATTGAGAAAGTTGGAGAGTTGCGGAATTTTCATGCTTGTCTAGACATTGCGAAACTTTAGCCTATATTTGGATCCCATCCAGTCGTCACTTGATTCCTCACAATATCTTAATCCCTTCGATTTTCTGTAAACATTCCCAATCGCAGAACTTTCTTACGTTAATGGATCTATCCGGTTATAATCTAATATTCCATGTGACTACTATTTCCTTGCATCATTCATCAAAACTTTGTTTTTACGTGTTGCAAGAATGGAAAGACTGAAGGTGTTGTCATTTATGTCAACTGGTCAACTGGTTTAGTTGCTATTGGCTGTATATGTCGAGGATATTAAATTGTAATAAAGAGATGTTGCATGTTTGCTCCGGGTTTTCCTGATTTGCTCATGTGGTTGTGCAGTTCAGATATGTTGTTCATGGTTGCTAGAAGGTGCTCTATTCAGATTTTTGGTTGTTGGTTTGTTGTATAGTGCAAGTTGTGTTCATTAGTTGTGAACTGTGGTTTTCTGTGTTTTTGGTTGAGGTCTGGGAGAAATGTTGTTGGTCCGGATTTCTTTTTGATGAATTCTTATGATGTGTGTTTCTAAAGTTGAGAACTGCCCTGATTGTATTGAAGATAATTTCAACATTTGGAAAGTTCGTGCTTAATGGTTCTATGTGTTTTACATTGGTGTGGCTGACCTTGTGTGAAATACTACTTTTGAGAATGATGAATCGTGTTGGATCTATTTGGGTCCCTATGAATCGCGTGTTTACATTGCCCGCATTCTAATTCTAACGTAGGATGTTTTGGCGCCGACCTAATTTGAATTTGGATTTGGATGGCCGACTTTGGATATGTTTCAAAGTTGAAGATGGTATAAATACAAGATGAGTTAATGATGGAAAACATACAAGAGCGAAGAAGAAGAGTGATAAGAGAACAAAGAAAGTGTAGTTTGGTGCGACATTGATTCTATTTAGTAAGTGTGTGTGTTGCGAGTGTGAGAGATCAGTGCGAAGCTTAATGTCAAGTTTCCGGATGCAGTGAGCAGAAGATGAACTCTATCATTCATGCAAGTTGATTGAGTGATTGTGGTGGAATCTTTTGTTGCATTGGGATTGTAGTCTCTTTGTAACAAGTCTTCTTTGTCTTCTTTGTATCTCTATGGCAGTCAACCCTCCAGGTTGTAGCCCTGTTGGACAGTGAATCCTTGTTCCAGACAGTGAGTCCTTATTTCAGGCAGTGAGCCTCTTGTAATCAGTTTTGATATTCTCTATAGTGTGAGTTGATCCTCAATGTGGTTTTTCCCTCATTAGGTTTTCCACGTAAATCTGGTGTTATTGTGTTTATGTGTTGGATTTGAGTTTCTGCATTGGCATTTGATGATTAATCATTTAAGTAATTTTATGTATTAGTTCTGGTGATTGAATTAAAGGTTTAATTTTGTGACAATTGATTCATTCCCCCCTCTCAGTTGTCCTATTCAACAATTGGTATTAGAGCACAAGGTTCCTTGGTGAAGAGCTTAACCGCTTGAGGAAGGTCCAGGATGGTTGGCAAAATGGTCTTTGATTATCCGAGGTTTGATGGAACTAATTATGGTATCTGGAAAGTATTTATGAAAGAATATCTGGAGTATTGCGGATATGATGTGGAGAAAGGTTACAAAAATCTTTACACTCCTCTTGCTAATGGTTCGAATACACTTGAAGAGATCAAAGTACATGAAGCGAACAATAAGGCGAAGTTCATCTTGAAGAATATTTTAGTACATTCTGAGTTGATTAAGGTTCAAAGTTTGAAAATGACTAAAGAAGTTTGGGATGCTTTGGAAAGAGTGCATGATGGTGATGAAAGAGTTGAAGTGGCGAAGTTACAGAATTTGGAAACATAGTTTGATCTTCTACATATGTCTGAAGATGAGAATATTAAAGCTTATGTACAAAGATTGGATGAGATAGTGGTCAGAATGAGAGGACTTGGTGCTACTATAAATGAAACTAGGATTGTAAAGAAGATTGTCAGAACTCTTCCTGATGCTTACAGTGAGAAGGTGAGTGCTATTGAGCAGACTATAGATTATAAGACCTGTACTAAGGATCTGCTGTTGGGATTTTTGACATCTTATGAGATGAGGAAGACGAGTCTAAAGAATGGATGGAAATCAGAGACTGGTTTTAAAGCTACGAAAACTAAAAATACGGATGAAGAAAACTTTGATGAAATAGAAGCTAACTTTGTAAGAAGAATGAGGAAAGGCTCCGGTAAGTATGAAGGTAAGTTTCCCTTTAAATGCTTTAGTTGTGGAGAAATAGGTCATTATGCTGCGAAGTGTTTGGAAAGAGTTAAAATAAATAAACAAAAGATATGAGAAAGAAAAGAAAGGAAAGAAGATTAATAGAGCTTATTATGTGAATGAGAACACTAGTATATCTAATGAGGATTCAGAATATGAAGATCTTGATGACAATGAATGCTTGTTCTTGGCGATTAAGAATGAACCTACTTCTGTTAATTCTTTAAAACAGGTAAAAGAAAGCCCTCCGAAGAAGGAGAAAAATGAAGGTACGTTTATCTAATGAGGATTCAGAATATGAAGATCCTGATGACAATGAATGCTTGTTCTTGGCGATTAAGAATGAACCTACTTCTGCTAATTCTTTAAAACAGGTAAAAGAAAGCCCTCCAGAGAAGGAGAAAAATGAAGGTACGTTTATATTTTCCCTACATGCTAAACAAGATAAGAACTTTCGGGTAGTTGACAGTGGTTGTTTACATCACATGACTGGTGATAAAAGTAAGTTTGTTAAGCTTGAGAAATATGATGGAGGCTTGGTTATGTTTGGAGATGATACTGGTGCTAAAATCTGTGGGATAGGTTCAGTAAGTTTTGATGGCAAGCATCATATTGACGATGCCTACTATTTTAAGGGTTTAAGGTATAATTTGTTGAGTGTTGGTCAGATGTGCAAAAAAGGATATTGTCTTGTGTTTAAGGATGAGAGATGTGAGATTCGGAAAGGATCTGGAACATTGATTGCTACAGGAAAGAAATCTAAAGGGAATATCTATCAACTTAAGGGTGCTGATGGATGATGTTTTATGACTCAGATTGATGACAATTGGTTATGGCATAGGAGAATGTGTCACATGAATTTTGATTACTTGGCAATGATTAGTGTTGTTCAGGCCGTGAGAGATCTACCGAGAATTACAAAGCCTGTTAATGCTATATGCAGGAATTGTCAGTTTGGAAAGCAAGCAAAAAATCATTACAGATCAAAGGAACAGTCCACTACCGGACTACTGGATTTAGTTCATATAGATCTTTGTGGTTGTACAAGAGTAAGAAGTCTACTTGGTGAAAGGTACTTTATGCTTTTAATTGATGATTATTCTAGATAAATATGGGTTACATTTGTTAGAGAGAAATTAGATGCATTAGATAGATTCAAGGCCATTAAAGCTATGGT
This sequence comes from Sequoia sempervirens, assembly GCA_007258455.2. Taxonomy (NCBI): domain Eukaryota; kingdom Viridiplantae; phylum Streptophyta; class Pinopsida; order Cupressales; family Cupressaceae; genus Sequoia; species Sequoia sempervirens. Next base: position 378,447,745 of record VDFB02353493.1, read on the forward strand.
TGAGAATGAAGTGAATTTGAAGATCATATGCTTAAGGTTTGACAGAGATGGAGAATTCACCTCCCATGAGTTTAAAATGTTTTGTGAAGTGCATGGAATAAAGAGACAGTTATCTGCTCGAAGAACTCCTCAACATAATGGAGTTGTTGAAAGGAAAAATAGAACAGTTCAAGAGGCTGCTAGATCAATGATTACTAAGGCTGGTTTATTGGAAGTTTACTGTAAGTAAACTATTCATACTACTGTTTATGTATTCAATCGAGTTCAAGGAAGAGCAAGTAGTACAAAGACTCCCTATGAGCTATGGCATGGACGAATTCCTACTATTAAATATTTCATGGTATTTGGAAGCAAATGCTATATCAGAAGAGATGAGGAAACTTTGGGTAAGTTTGATGCAAGAAGTGATGAAGGCATTTTTCTTGGATATTCTACTAATAGTAAGGTATACAAATGTTTCAATAAAAGACTGAGAAAGATTGTAGAGAGCTCGAATGTGAAGGTTGATGAGACAATGAAGAATCCTATTGACATTGATGGATATTTATCTGATGAACATGATTGTGTAAGAATAGAAGAGATTATGGAAGAACAGGAAAAAGACGATTAAGGGAAGCAGGATGAATAGAATGAAACAGAAGAAGATGCTTCGGTGATGTCCCCTAAGACACCGAAATATGTACAAAAGAATCATTCAGAAAGTGAGATTATTGGAGACAAGACAAAAGGTTTGTTGACTAGAAGCAGAGCTACTGCTGAAGTGAATTTGCGTTTACTTTCTGAGATTGAACCAAAGATTGTACGTGAAGCTTGTAAAAATGAACATTGGAAGGAAGTAATGAAGGAAGAACTTATGCAGATTGAGAAGAATCAAACTTGGGAATTGGTTCCAAGACCGGTAGATAAAAACATCATTGGATCAAAATGTGTATTCAAAAATAGGTTGAATGAGAATGGAGAAGTTGTTAGAAACAAAATGAGGCTTGTGTGTAAAGGCTACTCACAAGTAGAAGGTATAGATTTTCAGGAAACTTTTGCTCCGGTAGCAAGAATGGAAGCTATAAGGATGTTCTTGGCATTTGCTGCTCATAAAGACTTTAAGGTCTATCAGATGGATGTGAAGTCAACATATTTGAATGGTGAACTAGAAGAAGAAGTTTATATGGAACGATTGAAAGGATTTCAGTTAACAGATCAATTGGATATGGTGTGCAGATTGATGAAAGCTTTATATGGATTGAAGCAAGCTTCTAGAGCATGGTATGCGAGGTTAGATAAGTATTTGATTCAACGAGGCTTTAACAAAGGTACTGTAGATAGTATTGTACTTTAAGATTGAAAATGATTGAATCTTGATTGTAGTAGTGTATGTTGATGAGATTATCTTTGGAGGAAATGAAAATATGTGCAAGAGGTTTGCAAAAGAAATGCAAAAAGAATTTGAAATGTCTATGTTTGGGGAGATGAATTTCTTTCTTGGACTAGAGATTAATCAAATAGAGAAGGGAATTTTCATTTCACAGTCTAAGTATGTGAGAGAGATGTTGAAGAAGTTTGGGATGGATGGTTCCAAATCGGTAAGTATTCCTATGGTGACTGGATGTAAATTGGGAAAAGATGATGATTCATCTAAGACTAATCAGAGCAAGTATGGATGTATGATTGGCGAACTATTGTATTTGAGTGCTACTAGGCCGGATATCATGCATGTTGTCTGTCTTGTGGCTAGATTTGAGGAATACCCTAAGGAAACACATGTTGCTGCTGTTAAAAGAATTTCAAATATTTGAATGGCACTCCGAATTATGGATTGTGGTATCCTAAAGATGTTGATTTTACACTTAGTGCCTATACAAATGCAGATTGGGCCGGATGTGTAGATGACAGGAAAAGTACAAGTGGTGGTGCATTATTTCGTGGATGCGAATTGGTGGTATGGTTGAGTAAGAAGCAAGATTCAGTCTTCTTGTCTACTGCTGAAGCTGAGAATATTGCTGCTGCATCTTGCTATACATTAGTTCTATGGATGAAACATACATTGAAAGATATAACAGCAGTATACGATGATCCCACTTCTATTTTCTGTGATAATACAAGTGCAATTAACATTTCAAAGAATCCGATGATGCACTCGAAGACGAAGCATATATCTATCAGATATCATTTCTTGATAGAGAAGGTTATGGAGAATGAAGTAAAGCTTGAGTATGTTCTGACGAAGGATTAGGTTGCTGATATTTTCACGAAGGCTCTTCCTAAAGATACTTTTGAGTATCTCCAAGAGAAGTTAGGGGTTATTGCCCCCCATTTCTTGAATGAGATGCATATGGAGATGCATCAGTCCTATGGATCTATGTATCTATCTTTCATCTGGGTTGATGTTTTGGTGGCTACATCTCAGGGGGAGCAGGTAGTATCAGGTGTTGTCATTATGAGTATTCTGTTTTCATGAAGAAGGAGAAATCAATGTAAAATATTCTTTTTCCTTTGCCATTGATGTCAAAGGGGGAGAAGAAGCATGTGAAAAAGGAAAGGAAGATTGGGAGAAGAAGTGTATAAGAAATTATCTTCTAAAGGGGAGAAACAAAAAAGTGTATTTAGAGCTTGTATGTTGTCTTTGATGGTTTTTCACATCATGTGTTGCCATTAATGACAAAGGGGGAGATTGTTGCAAGAATGGAAAGATTGAAGGTGTTGTCATTAATATCAACTGGTGAATTGGTTATCCACTAGTTGTTGTTGGTTGTATATGTCGAGGATATTGAGAAAATTGTAATAAAGAGATGTTGCATGGTTGCTCTGGGTTTTGGTCCGGATTTTCTCCTCTGGTTGTGCGGTTTAGATATGTTGTTCATTGTTGCTAGAAGGTGCTATATTCAGATTTTTTGTTGCTGGTTCATTGTACAGTGCAAGTTGTGTTCACCAGTTGTGAACTATTGTTTTTGGTGTTTTTGGTTGAGGTCCGGGAGAAATGTTGTTGGTCTAGATTTCTCTTTGATGAAGTATTATGACGTGTGGTTTTAAAGGTGAGTTGCCCTGATTGTATTGAAGTTAATTTTGGCATTTGGAAAGTTTGTGCTTAATGGTTCTATGTGTTTTACACTGGTGTTGCCGACCTTGTGTGAAATACTACTTTCGAGAATGATGAAGTGTGTTGGATCTACTTGGGTCCCTATGAAGCGTGTGTTTGGGTTGCTCACATTCTAATTCCACCCTAGGATGTTTTGGTGCTGACCTAATTTGAATTTGGATTTGGATGGCCGACTTTGGATATGTTTCAAAGTTGAAGATGGTATAAATACAAGATGAGTTAATGATGGAAAACATACAAGAGCGAAGAAGAAGAGTGATAAGAGAACAAAGAAAGTGCAGTTTGGTGCGACATTGATTTTACTTAGTAAGTGTGTGTTGCGAGTGTGAGAGATCAGTGTGAAGCTTAGTGCTGAATTTTCGGATGCAGTGAGTAGAAGGTGATTTCTATCATTCATGCAAGTTGATCAAGTGACTATGGTGGAATCTTTTGTTGCATTGGGATTGTAGTCTCTCTGTAACAAGTCTTCTTTGTCTTCTTTGTATCTCTGTGGCAGTCAGCCCTCCGGGTTGTAGCCCTATTGAACAGTGAGTCCTTGTTCCGGACAATGAGTCCTTATTTCAAGCAGTGAGCCTTTTGTAATTGGTTTTGATATTGTCTATAGTGTGAGTTAATCCTCACCGTTGTTTTTCCCTCATTGGGTTTTCCACGTAATTCTGTTGTTATTGTGTTTGTGAGTTGGATTTGAGTTTCTGCATTTGCATTTGATGTTTAATCATTTAAGCAGTTTTATGTATTAGTTTCGGTGATTGAATTAATGGTTTAATTCTATGACAACTGATTCACTCCCCCCTCTCAATTGTCCTATTCAACACTACAAACTTTTCATACTTTAGTGGATACATCCACTTACCCTTCAAATATTTGCAGCTGCCATTGTATTAGAATTCCCTACAATGACCTGCTTGGAAATTTTTTCTGCTAATCTATGATATATCTCAATACCCATTGGATCCCTACAATTCCTTAGTATATCTTATTTCCCCATAGCATGACAGATAGTGGCATTTCCTTCACAAGGGCGCCTATTGTGAAACTTCCTTCAGCCATCGATTATTATCCAACTACCTCGCCAAATCTCCCAATTTCCACCTCACCCTTATTTCCCTACAAAACGACAAATGGCGAAACTTTCCATACTATGTGGAAATATCCTTGTACCCCTTGGATTCCCACAATGAGCGTTTAGGCTTGTCTAAATCCTCGTGGATTTCCTGAATTCCTTAATTATGTGGATAAAAAACGACAAATAGGTGGTTATAATGGCCTTGAAGATGGAATTCATGGGCAAATGAAAGTGTGACATGTGTCCCCATCATGTTTGGACGTGGGCAGCTGCCACCGTTTGCATGTTTCTCTATAAATTGGGGTTTTGATTCCTTTGGAGAGTTTTAACAATTTGAAGAGGGTCTCAAGGTGAGGAAGCTAAAGGAAGCTTTCTAGTTTGATGCATGTGAGATTGTAAGGCTTGAGAGATAAGGTATATATGAAGGCATGCTTGAAACTGAATTGTAATGGTCTGTTCCCCTGTAATCATTTATTTTGCATATTAATAAAGACATACTTTTGTTTTGTGTTGGAATGTTTGGTATTGTTTTAATGTTGTCGGGATTAGTTTTTTTTTAAGACCCTTGAGCCTAGGACTTCACCAAGGATTTTACCTTTTTATTTTTATGGTTTTTAAATTTGTTGAGGTTAATAAACATCTTTTTTAAATTATTGCAACGCGATATCACTAAAGAGGGATTTTTCAATTTTGATGGCTAGATATGAGATGGGAAAACAATTATATTTCTAGTTTCTTGTGGTTTACCCTATACAAAAGTATCAATTTATTTTTTTGATCCAAATTTGTAAAGGGTTATCCCACAATACTGGTTTACAATTTTTGGTCAAATTGGACAATGAACTGATTTTTTTTAACTAAATCTTCACTTTCAGACACCTATATCGACTAATACGTGAGGAATTTGAAGATGATGCAAACGAGTGATTTGTGACATTTTGTCCGTAGATTCTAAATATATGTTTTTCAAAATTATTAGAATCAGATTGCACTTCTTTTTCCATCTCCTTTGAAAACTAGTTTTTAACAATAGACACCATTTTTAAAGAGTGATGTTACTGGCTAACACAACTTTTTTTCTATGAAGGATAAAATTCTAATTTTTTCAAATTTAGATTTGTAACTACGATATCTAGTGCATGGAATTGGTTTCATAGCATTTCATTGAATATTTTTTTTTCTTAATTAAGTTTCAAATTCAAACTACTTACAATTTAGACATGATTTACCGACTAAAACATAACTTTTTTTGTATATATCGAAATTCAATTTTTTCTTTTTTTGTTGGATCAGAGACATCAATATCTTGTGCATTGATATTTTTCAATTTTTTGTTTTTTGATAATTTACTATTTTTCCACATGTGCAGAACAAAGAGCTTGATTTTTCGGTGAAAAACCTACATTCACAAGAAATAAAAAATAAATATAATAATAAAATTGAATTTATTTAAAATTATATTTTTTGGGAAGCTTATAATAAGGACTACATAATTACAAAAAATAAATTTTAAATGAATTCATTTGATCCCCCAAAAGGTAAATCAAAAGTGTTTTTTATCAACATTTTGATAGGTGTAAAGGAGACTCTGTTATAGGTATGGTTTAAAAGTAGCGGGTCCTATCCAAAGGGGTTTGATGTAAGGTGGTTTAATCAAACCCTCTTCAATTGTAATCATTTAAATGGAACTTTTCAAGGCTTAAATCATTATATTTTGTAAAAATATGTGATTTCAGCAAAAATTAGAATCTCCCAGAAATTGTAAAGCAGTATTGTGGGATCACCCTAAAGGAAGTAAAAAATGACAAGGTATTCATATTAGGATATTTTGTCAATTATATATTCCATTCGAGTGATCAATGCCAAATTAAATTATAGTACATAAATATTTGTAATGTATTTTATTTTCATAATCTCATACGAAGATTCATTTCAAGAATTTTTATTTAGAGCTGGATGTGATAGTGGTGGAAATGAAATCTTTAGTTGCATGAATGAGGGGTATACATAAATGGGTATAAATAATGCCATTAAAGAAATAGGTACCTAAGATATATGGTAAAAACATTAAATATTTTAATAAGAATTGTGTACAAGGAGGGAGTGAAGAAAATTCTAGACTTAGGGGTGGAAATTAAACTAGGGGTATTATTTAAAATTTTTACGATCATAGGTGATATAGGATAAGTTTCCTAATCGAATCCCCTTGGGAGTGCCCCTTTGATATTTAGTTGAGGTTCAATCCTTGTTGATGCCTGCTAGGAGCTTTCCATACCAATAGTTCAATGGAAGCGGGTTGAACAAGCTTTGATTGTAGTCATTATGTTAATAATTAATATATGGTTGAATGTTTTAGATGGGATCCAATTGATTTATTATTTTGGCGCAATGACTTTTTTTTCATTTGTACTCTTATCCTTCTATCTCTTTCTCTTGTAATTTCTAGGCTAGGTATGAGCCATCCTTCTTTAGAATTTGCTCATGCATTTGTGCTATGTGCATGGGAATCCATTGCTATTTCTTAGAATTGGCATATCTAACTCCTCGTCAACGGTTTGTCATTTTAGAGCGCCGATAAGTGCTATTGGAGCTTATTTTTTCACTATAATTTGATATGCCTACTTGCCACTAAAATTGTTGTTCAAAGTCTTTTGTGAAATTATTATGTTTACTTTAGGTAAGGGAAATTACCTTATTGATTTTGTAGGTTTTATATTGCAGGTTTCCTTAAAATTGGTGATGATGGCTTTGTACTTAATTCGGTGATTCAATTTATTAAAGTGTCTTAAATTCAATTCAATTCTTTTGTTGTTACTCATAATTTTTTGTTTGTTTTTTGGTAAATAGTGTGAATGTTTGCTAATAGTTTAAGTTGTCTACATTAGGAAAAAAAAGCTTAAAACCTCATCTTGTGTGGAAGTGCTCAATAGTCTTGTGCCTTCAAGAACAAAAAGATAAGTTTTGGTTTATGTTTGTTTCACATAATTAAAGAAATCTTGCTAGTTGTATTTTTTACTTTTAATTTTTTGTATAAAGCAACTTAGTGCTTCATTTACTCTTAAAATTTGAAGAATGGGTCTACATTACATGTTGTATTTTGTGTTGTTCTGAAAGCGACGAATTAAAATGCTAACATAAGGTACAACAATTTACAGTTTTCCCTTCCCCATGCACATCCTAGTCATGGTTTAGGTCCTAGCAATTGGTTATGGCTCCACCCTCAAATTAAAAAGTTGTGTCTCTACCATTGAACTAAAATGCAACATTTGACTCCTTAGGATCAACATCATCATTTTCCACAATATCCAATCTAACATTTGTTGCTTTTGTTGTACCCTCCTTTGCTTTCCCTACAAAATCAACATTATCCTCTTTAAACATGTGGGTCGTCATCTAGTGTGGTCTAGTCACAATATAGATCAATTTATCCAAGTTAAACAACTTCTAAGTAGATGTGTCCATCTTGTTTGCTCAAGGGAAAACGTTATATTGCAAGAAGATGAGGTCATTGAGGTGCTTTGTGTCAACTTGTTGTGCTTCTTTGTGATAATAGCCTAAAACAAACTCTAGTTGCACTCACATCAAGAAGCACTACAAGATTGTGACAAAACATATAAGGCTAGCTTTTCAAGATTTGGGGTTTTGCTACCTCAATTTTTCCACCAAGCAATTGCAAATAAGACATTCAAAACATTATAAGCAAGAAATAATTGCAAGTATTAATTAAAGTGAAGATTGATATTCTTTGTTACCTAGTGCTTGGGTGTTTCTTCCTAAGATAGTTAATGCCAAAGAAAAGAGCCTACCTTAACCTATTTGTAAATTTGCAACTCAATAATTAGGCCCCTTGCTTTAACACCAATCATCATCTTCATAATGCATGTTGAGCGGCCCCACAAAACCTTCACATCAATTTCGCTGAAGTCTTCTAAAAAGACATTTTCGGGTAAGGTAGCTTCTTATTGGATGAATCTGTTGATGGAGTTGATTGTTTCACCTCTAGTCAAATGGGTTTAAAATTTTGTGTCCCTTGTAGTTTTGGATGGTCTCCTTGATCATGTGAATGGTTATAAATGTAACCCATGAGTTATTGCTCTTGAGTTACCAAGCACCAAACCTTATTATAGACCCGAAAATCAACAAACAAATTAAAGTTGCAATCAAAATGAAAACTTCTAAAATTGAATAATATCTTATAATTAAAATTGAGAAAAAATGAAAATCGGTTGCAACACAATGTTGTGTCCCACATGTTGCATGAGATGATGCAATGATTGAAAAATGCATGAGGATTTTGATCTAAGCGGGGTGTTTGATCTCTGCCTTAAGGGGTTAGATTTAATCCCCTTCTATTGAAACCCCCTAGGCTTAGATGAAACCCCTTTCGTTGAGCCTCCTACACAACATTCTTTGCTCCTATCCACATGCTAACAAAAATTGCTAATATGCCTCGTGCTTTTTGGGGTCAAAGTCAGTCATATGAAGAAGGAAGATTTACAAGTATGTAGCCCTTAGTCTTGGCTTTCTAAAAAGTATAAAATATGTTTTTGAAATATTATATTTTAAAAAAATATTATCAATAGAGGTTTGAATTACAACGAAGAATGACCTCAATTTGAGATATTGGAAAAAATTACGAACTATTCCAAAAAACCTCAAAAAATTGCACTACATTATGCATCAATGTCCTTGTTTCAATGGAAAACAACATTTTTGATATTTATGCAAAGAGATGAATTACAATAAAATGTAAGTCGGATTTTTTTTTATTATCAATTATAAATTAATAATAAATAAAATATTTAATAAAAAATTACCGAAAAAATTCATACATGAGATATTGGTGTTAATGATGTTTGCCCAAAAAATCATGAAATTTTTTTATTTGGAGTTTAAGTTGAGTTAGGATAAAATGTCAGTAACAAATAGTAGAAATATAATAATTTTTTAATTGAAAACTAACCAAATATGATAGAAATAGTTTAAAAAAATTATAATTCAATCTACATAGAAAATGCCATAAATCTTTAATTTACTATCATTCTTAAATTCTAGACAATTTGTTTGTTATAATTGACAAAATGTGCCAAGCGTTGATTTTGGTGGCCAAAAATATTGAAAAATGGGATACATTGTATTGTCTTGCAATTAAATGAAACTTTAAAATTTAAATCGAAGTTCAAAGTTACCTTGGTGATCTTTGCAACTCTCTTTGCAAAAACATCATTAATTTTTTTTTATAATCCTCTCTCCATCAACTTTATTTTTAGAAGAATCCAATCATGCTTGGCTTACAAATCTTTTTTCACAAATGTTAATGAACTACAAATGCTTCACAATTTAAGGAAGTTAGTTGCAAATTGTATCACACTTGCTCCCACAAGCTCTTTCCATCAAGTGTGATCTATAATCAAATTTATCAAAATGATGAACCCAAGGGTGATTGCAGATGTATTTGATGATGTTCCTTGCACCTAACATCACGGGCCTCAACCAGTCAAGTTTGCATGTCCTCTAAGAGAATGTCAAGGAAATGGGTAGCACAAGGGGTCAAAACAATGCTGGGTACCTCAAGACCTTAAGTAGTCTCCTTGCCATCACATATGTAGCTAGCTTATTTGGCACAATCTATACCATGTTTTTCTATCCATCTTTAACATAATCTTCTCCAACATTATACTTATGTTCTCTACATTTTTACCTTGTTTGAGATGGACTTATGGACATTGTACCCTTTCCTTAGTAGTTGTCAAGGCTGTGACCAAATTCCCCCAAGATGTTATTCTCAACATGTTGAAAGGAAGGTTGTAGGACCAAAAATTGGTACAAGCGATGTTTTCTTCCTCATGTTTTCCTTGTTTCAAGCTATACCTTCAAGTGAAGTTTGTGATCTTGGCATGTTTTTTTTGGAACAAAAAAGGCTTGTGATTGGACTTTGTTGGAGTTCGATAAAGTGACTATTGTCACAAATTTGTGGATTATGACTAGAGCCCACAATCTTTGTCATGTCTATCTTTGTTTCTTGTGCTATGTTAGGATTCATCACTATTGCCATGGCTGTAGCTTTCATCCTCTCTAATTTTTTTAGTCAATTAATGTATTACATCCTTGCAAGATTATTAAATAAAAATAACTATTTTTATTATAAGGGCTGGCCTAACCATTTGATAATAGAATTAGGATCGACCTTGTTTATTCTTTATAAGTGAAATGTTATAAATACAAGGTGAAAGTTTTCTTATTTCAGATTCATCCTTCATTCCATTAGTAGGTAAAAGCATAACGACATAACATGTGTCTAGAGCAGAGCAGAGTTTAGAAAATTGGTAAGGTGGCTCCAAAGTTCCATTTAATATCTAAAATGGGCAACATCATTTTAGAGTTTTTCCTTGCACCGAAATTGGCTAAGCTAGTTGAGAGTTATGCAAAATGTCCAAAAAATGTTATGTATGAAAAACTGCCCAAAAAAGTTGCAAAACTACATCAAACTTCCATGCGGAAAACTCATCAAAAACTCTATCAAGACAATATAGAGTGGTTCTAACAACATGGGTGCATCTCAATCTTGGCACAACAATCATAAAGTTTGGCTTAACATTTTAAAACATGGCAAGACCTTTCCAAACTTTTTCTTGGTTGAGTCAATGAAGATTTCCGCTTCATATTTAAAAGATGTCAGTAAGTGATGTAAACTCCACCCATGACAAAAACATGGCTAAGACCCTAAGATGTGCTCTTAACTCACTTTAACACGATATAGAATGCAAAACAATTCGCTTGGATTATGGTTGTTAAGTCTAAGGGATAGAGGTGAAAAAAGGGGCACTTTGAAGAATTTGCAGTGGTTAGAACATTCAAGTGTCAGTTTAGGTTTTAAATGTGATGAAGGAAGGAATAGGCACCTAGTGGATGTCCAATAGGGTTTCCAATCTTTTAGATAGTAAAAATGATGTTTTAATTTGCATGTGACATTTTTTCTTGATGGTGGCTTACAAACCTTTTACACTATCCTTGTTCTCATGTACATACCAACATATTTACAATCTAAGTAACATAAGTTTGTCCTTTGGTCAAAAAATTAAAAATGAGCAAGGGTAGCATTGATTTTCAACTTGCTAGGACAAGGGTTTGTTTTATGTTGAAAAGGTCACTTGAGCTAATCTTTCATTTCCAATTAGTTCTTTATAGCAAATCTTTCATCAAATTAGGGTTTCATCACCAAGAGAGTTTGCGATTTTTTAGAATAAGATGCTTTTTCATAACCATGTGAAGTGTTTTTGTGCCCAATCGCTACTTTTAGCAACAACCATTGCTAGTAGTTGTTATTTCCAACATTCTATTCCCAAGTAGTAATGAGTGCCTATTTGTAGTCGCCTTTAGTTATACATTATCTTATTAGTTGTTTAGATTAAATTTGTTTTTAAGTTTTTTTTTGTATGAGCTTTTTAGCAATCTTTCAAGTGTTTCACTTTAATGTTTTCTTTTTTGGGTATAAATATTGATTTTGGGTAAAAGCACAAAGTTGTGTCACACTTCGGCCAAATAAATGTTCCGAGCGAAATATTTTCGGCTGGAAAGGTTTCGCCCGACTAGGTTTCGACCGAAACCATGTGGCGTATTACGTGGCACATAGGTTTGGTCGAATCCAAAAAAAAAAATTTTTCCTTTTCCCGCTTTAAAACTGCCTTTGAAATTGGATTTTTTAATTGTTTCTATAGGAAGGGTTTCGGCCGAAACCCTTTCTATAGAAACTGTTTCTACCGAAACTGTCTATGTGGCATCCTAGTTGGCAGCCAACTCAGCTTTTTTCAGAATTTTCTAAAACTTTCAACTTTAGCTAAGTATTTCTTTAGTAATGATTTTTTTGCAAAAAAAAAAATACCCTTTTGTAGAGCTCGGAGTGGAGAATCCAAATATATAATTTTTTAATATTTTTATTAGTTTTAATATATTTTATTTTTAAAATAATGCAAGTAGGTTTTCAAAATGAAAAAAGAAGTTGATTACAAATTAAAAACAAGATAGTAAAACTTATTAAAAAAATTTAAATCTTATATGGGGCACAAGAGGAGAGAGTCTTCTTCAAAAGGGTATAATTTTTTTTTTGAAAATGATTTAAAAATTGAAAATAGTTGACGGCCCGTGAAAACTATCAAATTCTGACATGTTTGACTTTAAAACATTATTACAAGAAAAATATACATCAAAAATTGATTTTTCTTTTTCCATGTATTGAAGTTATCTATTTGGAGAAAAAAAAATTAGGGAGAAATGAAGTTTTTTTCAATTTTTTTCTTATGAAGTCACTCTTTTTGAAATTTTCAGCATTCCAAAATTTGTCCTTAAATTGATAAAAACATAATGAAAATAATTTTTTTTTAAATTTTAAAAATTACAAAAATAAACTTCATCAAAAGTTCTACATTTCATTAGTTTACACCATTTTGAAATTCAAAACATAAAGACCACTTTTATGTGGTTTCAAATTTTTTTTCGTTGTTGGCCGATTCCTTTATAAAGTGTGACACAGGTTTGTGCTTTTACCCTTTTAGAGTTCCAAAGATGGGCATTTGTAACTACAAATAAGTGCTTTGAGCATATAAAAACAAAAAAGGATGGCTAATGCTAAGCTTATGCTACAAGAATTGTTATTTAAGTTAATGTGTTTATAATTTTATGGATTAGATTGGATATGAATACCAAGTGTTAAGCTTTATATTGAGGTCATTGTATTCACTTGTGTTGTAAATTTATGTGCAAACTAGCTATTTAGTAATTGGAATTGTGTGTTCTTTGTTCAATTTATTCCTTTGAATCTTGTTTGCATTGGATAGAGGGTCAATGTCTTATGCAATTGGAAGGTGTTGTTTGTGTATTTAGATTAATTGTTTCATTAATTATTTAGACTCTCATTTGCAAGGTACTATTTTTAATAGTTTGTTGCATGTATTGAAGGCAAATAGTTATTTCCTTTATGTAAACCCTCCTTGAGAATATGTAAAGTGTGCATATTTGCATATCTTGTCTATAATTTTTCTTCCAGTGTTAGTTTAGCTTAGTAAATCCAAGGGAGCTTCCCCTCCTAGTTTGAAGAGATGCTTATTTTCATAGATTGTTTCATTTTGAGTCATCTTGCAAAAGACAAATTAAAATACACAATTTTGGCAAGTCTACATGGGAGTGAGATATAACAAGCCAATCTTGCATGAGTGCTCAACCAAGCACATTCAATTGAAGGCTTATATTTACCAATAGTTTATGAACTTATTAAAATATTTTCAACATTGGGTAAAGAAACTTTTCAAATAATTGGTGATCACAATAACAATATGGGGTATATTCCATTTCCTTTGTTGAGGGGAGCCAATATTGGTCATTTGGGTTTGCATAGTGCAATGATTTTCCATAGGGTTTAGGAATGGCTCATGATATGAAATGAGCAAATTGCTGCCTACACCACAAGATGCATTATTTTGGGAGCGGTGCAAGATGTCATGGTGAAACTTGTTTGTTGAAACCTTGGTTGGAGCCACTAGTTTTAAAAAAAAATTGTTAAAAGAATAAAAAAAATGTTTAAATAATATAAATTATTAAATACTAATTTGAGTGTACTAGAAAGATGCCTAAACATGCAAATGAAGAATTTAGGAATGAAAATGAATTCTAAAAACACTTGGAAGTTGAAGTTTTTTAAAAATTGGCTTTTCCTTTGATTGCTCAAAGGAGCTTGCAAAAGCTGTGAGAGGTTGAAAAGGTCTTTTTTGAGGCAAGTTTTAGCCTTTTTTGTGTGCTTTTATGTTACTTGAGCTGCATCTACACCCATCCTACATAAGACAAGTTTTACATTGAGACTCATGGGTACTTGGCACAAGATTGCAGGTTGAACTTGTGTTAACCCATGGGCAAGTTTTAAGGCGAGTTTCTTGCCTATATGTTTGCCTCATGGGTCCTTGTGAGTTTGATGAATACCTAGTGAGGTTTTGTATAATGTAGGAAACTATATTGATGTCTGTTAGATAAATGGATTTAAGATAAGTGTTTTAGTTTATAATTATTTTAATGATAGTAATTCATTAATTTATATATCAAATAGTACTATAATACTTGGATTAATATTAATTATTAATATATAACTATAATGCTAATTATAAAAAAAAAATGAAACAAAACTATAATGCTAATTATTATAGAGTGTAATTATAATATGTAAATTAATGTAGTATATTAATGTTAATTTTTATATATAACATATTTTCATTTTCATAAGTATTCTTCGATTGTATTAAATAATTATATTCAACTTCATATGTTATTAATAATTAATATATAATTATAGTATTTTTTTAATTTTATTAAAAGTAAACAAGAGGAATTTTGAAAGGGCTTCCTCCTTTATTATTTGAAAACACTAAACAACAAAACACCAAACTTCTAGCAACCAAGCTGCAGCCAAAATACAACCCCGACAACAAGTAGATGAAGCAAACAATCCAAAAGTGAAAAACAACAAAAAACCCAAAATGGAAGATCAACAACACCCAAAGCAAAGAGTCACTCTAGATTTGATTTAAGCACTCCAACAACCTCCTATTCCTTGTGGAGGGATTCTAAATGGATTTCTGCGAACATCCTCTTGTTTGAGCTCTTTAGCTTTTTGGCTTCTTGTTCTAGAGCTATGAATTAAGCTTGCTTAAACTAAATGAGGGCTGATTCCTTCTTGCAACAACTTAATCCTTTTGGCACTATTTTGAGTAGTTCTCCTAAATTCCACCACCTTTTGCAGGTTATCCTTAATTTCCAAAACCTCCTCTAAAAGAGCTACCTTGTCATCTTGCATAGTAATCTCAGCCTTGAGATTGTTCATTTCTTCCACATTTTGAAAATTTTGTCAATTTCCCTCAGGGTAAGCTCCTCACCATCCATTTTCTTAACAAGCAAGGAAATTTTGAGGCTAACTATGTTGTATTCAAAGTGGAACTACCTCAACATTCTATGGTGGGAAATAGATTCTCTATGCATTGCAACCATTTTTTTGCAAGCATGGTGACCACCAAGGCAATAGTAGTTTAAACTTTTTTTACATTATGGTGTATGTAATATTTTAAAATAGAGCCACACATTCTGCTGTAGTGGCTTTATTTTAAAATTTTACATGGCATAATATATAGGATAAAATTTAAATATTTAAGTGCTATGATTTATTGAGGAAATGCAAAGCACACTTGAATTGCTGAAGATTATAAAATGAAATGTAGGAAATTCTACATGAACTCCATTATGGGGTAAGGTGAATGCATCTTAAGATACAAGAGAATTGTGTTATGGAAACTTGTTAATCTTGAGTCATGTAGGTAAGCTTCTTAGAAGTGAGCATTAGATATAGAGCACCTTGTTGTAGAGGAACAAATTAGATAACACTAGAAAAATAATTCATAATATAGAATAAATGATTCAAAATATTCTTGAATAATTTGCTATTGATATAAATTGTTTGAACTACATGTATTAGATGTTACTTTTCTTGCTCATTCTACAATGACATAGTGAGATGCTATATATGATGATTAGATAGTTATCCTCTTAGTAGTGATATACATATATGGGAGTCTAAAGGAACTAGGTGCAACAATTGGAGTTCAAAAACATTAAACCACTTGTATATACAAAGATAAATTGAATAACTCCTACTAACATGATTAAGAAAATTACTCTCTCTCTATGCATGTGTTTATTGAATAAGTCTACATCCATCCTCATAATTTGAACTGGTAGAATGTGACTTCAATAGCCTAGGATAAAGTTGTCACCTAGAATAGAGCTACAATTATTAATGTGAATGGAGTTATGATGAAAGTGGCTATAGTAGCAATAGTTGGGGAGACAAAGGGGGTGCCATGATTAGAAGTTTTGTGAGGATGAATAGAAAATTGAGTTGTCAACCTTTGTACCATTGGGTTATTCGGTCATACTCCCATGCCATGGAGTTACTAAGAACTTTTAAGGGTTGGCCATATACTCCCATGATATGGTTCTTCAATTCCTTTGAGGGGTTGTGGATGGCTATGCCTAAAATTGGTCTAAGCATTCATTTGGAACTGCTCCTAACCATCCATGTCTTTCCACTTTCTTGGACCATTAAATGTCTAAACTTTTTCATCACAGGTAATTCCAATGGATTCAAATAAATTGAATATTTTAATTGAGCTCCTGCATTTGTACTATAAATCCTCATTGTAATCCTACTTGTAATCTCCATGTCCTCTCTCCCTGAAATGCTTGCTCTTTTCTTCTTTTATTTTAAATCATTGTGTAATTATATCAATCTATATTGTATATTTTACTTTGCCCTAACCTCTTTATTTCCTTACGGTTTAAAGCATAGTTTTGAGCCTTGGAGAAATTTCCATTGTTGTTAGGAAATTTGTATTAAACCATAATATAATTTAATAATAGGTGACAAATCAATATGCACGGGGAGTTAAATAATGGGTAAATTATTCAAGTCTGTATATAAAATGTTGTTTGGTTGTTGGTTGATTAGTTTTACACCTACATAAAATAGGTGTGGTTGAGGGATAGTTGATTAGAGGGATAATAGGAACAATCCATTTGTTGAGTTAATATGTTATGTTGGTATGCGCATATTGTTGCATTTAAAAATAATAGTAATAATAGGGCTAGATAATATTGTAATTAACAACTTTCATAAAACAAAACATTTGTGATAAAACTTTTCTTTGAATTAGGAGGGGAAGTGCCCTATAAATTAAAAAAAAAACCTAAGACTATAGAAGCTTGCAATTCATAATCTTTACAATGATTATATATATATAGTAAGGAAAAAGGCTAAAACACAACACTAGGGAAAGGATTTTATGTTTTTTTTGGACTAAAAATGAATCCTATGACTACATGTTTATACCATTCAATTAAAAACAAAGGCTAAGTAGGGCAAGTACACACAAATTTGAATAGGCTAACACATAAACATGAATGCTATGGTTAAATTAAATTTAGAAGTTGCTCTAAAGCCACAATTTACACTTTCAAGCTCATTTGCAATACAAATCTTGCAAATATGCCAAAGCAATTTAACCTTCAAAATGCATATCAAGACATCTTAGCAAGCATTCATGAGAAAGACATGCAAAATAAATATCGTTTAATCAAATAACAAATTTAAGATAACACTAACACTAAATACTGAATGAAAAGCAATTCCAACAATATGCTAGCAGGGAATTATTAGTATATCTCTATCTAAGTGCAAAAGATATTTATATTGTTCACAAACAATTACATAAAAGTAAATGAAATAAATTGGTTGTACTTCTACCTTAATTACGACCACTTGCATTATTTACGAGATTTATTACAACTTAATAGTATCCACTAATTCTATTGTTACAACATGTGACTGTTGGGTATTTTCATGGAATTGGGGGACCAAAAGGGGTCTCAAGTGGCCACTTTGTTTTTTTTTTGAAATCAATAAAAAATTATCTTGAAGGAGAAATTGAAGATAGTTATGCTCAAAATTTGAAGATGCAGCAAGAACAAGAATCGTAGTGCTACTATTTTTTTTTAAAACGGTGGAGATTAAAGGGTTTGAATAGTAAGTACATATAAAGTGCTCTTGTAATTGTCAGAAAAATATAACATAGCATTTGGTGTGCTCCCCCCTAAAATGTTAACTTTTTTTTAGTATTTCAAAAACCGCTTTAGTGGAAAATTAGCTAACACCATGTAGCTTATGCTTGATTTTTTTGCTAATTTTTTAAATACATATATGACTTTTTACTAATTCTCAAAGTGGACACATTCGAAAAAATGAAAAAATTGAGTGTGTTTCCCCTTAATTTTTTGGAAACTAATCAAAATTCATTTTTCTTTGAATGTATATAGAATACAGTCTACAACATAAAACTATAATTTGTTTCAAATTTGGATGAGCAAATAAAAATGACACCAAAAGTACTATATGTATGTTTTCGGCAAGAAGGAAAGACACTAACAAAATAAATTAAAGATGAAAACCATAACATTTTCGAAATGTAGAAAAAATTACGTGGTTAGAAAGGTAAGAGAGAGCTTGACATTATTGTTGTGTTTTTATAGATCAACATTGAAAGACATTTAAACTTGATGGAGAGCACACTCAACATTTAGGTGTTTTTCAATATTTTGTTGAAAACATGTCTTTGGGTGTTGACATGGAAGTCCAACCCTAAGGGTTGGTAGTTTCCAAGGCAAGTTATAACACACTTGTGTTATAATGAGCTCACATTACAATGCGTTAGCATTATGAGTAAATAAAAAAATAGTTGAAATCACATGATTTTAGACTATTTTTTAATGTTTTCTAAAATGCAAAAAGTGGGCTGACAAGGCCTCCACACATGGTAGGAACTAGGATCCAAACACGGGTGAAATAAGTAGAAAGATAATTAGGCTCCACTACCAACATATCTCTTTCAATCTTTATTTCTCCCTCCCTCTTCCCATCTCCTTCCATCTCTCCTCTATTTATCTCTCCATCTCTATCTCTAACCCTCTCTCCTCTCTGTCTTTAGCTCTCCCTCTTCATCTCTATCTCTATCTTCTTCTCTCCCTCTATATCTATACATACCTCTCGCTCTATCCATCCTCTATAAAGTTCCCTACCCAAGATGAACCGATAATTTTATGATTTCCACTAGGTTTGACAATGCAAGCATTTTGTCAAATAGTTGTCATGACTTCTATTCTAAGTTGTTTTTCCAATATTTCTAGGAATTTTTATAATTGATTCCGCAATGCAATCCATATATAATTTCCTCACAAATTTAATATTTAAATAATACAAACTGGAATTGGACAGATGAATATTTCATTTCAATGCAACCAACAAATGCACTTCCATTAAATTAATGAAAGTGATAAATTTCACCAAAGTCTGAGACAATATTACATATGACAATGTTGCTGGTCTGATAATGCTCATTCACAGATTTGCAATACTCTAAAAATATTTCTGAATAGTTGCAATTAATAAGGTACCTTGAATAAAAGTGCTACACCTTGGAAACTTTACGACACTACCTTCCAAGACTGGCGACCCCTTGGAATATTCAGTGGCTGGTTTAGGGGATGGGGACTAGCTATTATTGACCCTATTGATTGCCAAGAGGTGCCCCTACGTCACCCTTGCAACTCCCAAACTCCTACGTAACACTTAGCAAAGAACCACGATTTGCAAGGTAGTGGCGGCGATCATATCTGATGCTTCCTTTGACCAGACTGACTCTTCCCTTCACACGTCAAGTATTCCCATGTTGCCCATAGACATAACTATGCATCAAGTTTCTTTTCCCAATAAAATATATCTATCAATTCAGCCTTGAACACAATGGGTAGAGCAATGAAATATGGGGGCTATAAATGATATTTTTGATATAATTGACCAGCTTGTATAATGAAGGGTTTTGAATTGGATTTGAATTAGGAATATTGATAACATTGCAAATTTGTCTCCGAAGGAGACTCACAAATTTGGAAACAATTTGAACTCCAAAGGCTAGGGTGGATAGTTTCACCATCGAACCCTATAATCCTTAAGCTCCCTGAGCTTCATAACCAACCATGAAGAAACCAATAAACTTTGATGATAAAATGAGCCTCCAAAATGTATTTTGTATCTTCCCGTGAATGTCCCTCTAAATTGCCTTTTCCCTCTCAAATATTTAAATTTAAATATTTGAACTTTTGACTTTAGGAGGCAAATAAAATAAAGTGACGTTATAAATATTATAAATTCCACTTAAGTCACTTAAATCAATATTAATTAATTAATATTATTTGTATTATTTACTTGAGAAGAATAATATTAAAATTAATAATTAACTCCCTTATTTTTATTTAATGGCTTACGAGAATTAAATAAGCCATTATATCATCCGGGCTATCAATTGGAAGGGGACATTACATCCTCTCTTCTTAAACCTCTATAGCTATATCTCTATTTTCCTCACTATCCCTCTCCCTATCTCTTCTTCACATGTTTCTCCTTCTATCTCTCCTTCTCTTTATCTCTATCCCATTATCTCTCTATCTCTCTCTACCCCTATATCTCTCCCTCTCTATATCAATTTCTATCTCTATATTTTTCTATCGCTCCATCTCTCCCTCTCTCATCTCTTCCTCTTTCTATCTCTATTTATCCCTCTCCCTCTACCTCCATATATTTATCTTTCCTTTCACTATGCTCTCTCGCTCCCTCTCTATCTTCCTCTCTCCTCTATCTCTAGATACCTCTTCCTCTCCCTCTCCCTCTTCCTAGACCTCTATATCTATATATCTATTTTCCTCTCTCTCTTTCTCTACATGTTCTCCTTCTATCTCTCCCTCTCTTTATCTCTATCTCTTGATCTCTCCTCTTTACCCCTTGAAACATAGAAAAGTAGGTTGGGGGAAATGTTATGAAAGGGGGGTTCACCGAAATGACCTATTTCTCTAATTTCATTCAAGGAAGTGAGATCCAAACAATGAAGTGACTAACAACCCTTGCGTGAGTCAAATCAAGGTATATATCAACAAATTTCCTATCTATGCAAGGACAGGGGTATAAGCTAAATAGCACATTGGAGAGAAAGATTAAGATCATCAAACAAACCCCAAAATGGAAGCTATAAAATGCAAATGAAGAACAATAATCAAATTTGACAGAAAAAGTAATCAAAAGGAAGATTTGGAAAAATGAAATTGATGTGTACACCTTTCACCAAAAGTCACCTTTTGAAGCTCACTGAGGACTCATTCGCCTTATGGTGAATGGGTCGCTGCTAGGGTTCTCTGAAATCTATTTCTGGGTTCTCTTTTGCTAGATCTGCACTCCTAGATTCTCGATTCTCACTGTCGGACAGCCGGAAATAAATTTTGTAGAGGAGTTTCCATGAGATGACAACTTTTCTTGCAACTTTGACAACTTTGCAACTTTCTTCAATTTTTCTCTTCAAAGGATCTTCAACCTAAAATCTGCAATCACACGTTAAAGAGAGAAAAATGTTGTTTTGTTAGGTAATGGGGGTTTCCCTTGGTCAAACCCCGTTTTGGTAATTAAACCTTGTAAGGAAATAGAAAAGCATGAAGGAATGATGAATGAACAACACAATGTAACAACTCACCAAACCTTATTTGAACCTTGGAATATAAATTTGCAAACTAGCATGAATTGGCTTCAATGGATGTAGATCTTGATCATGAAACTTGTCTTGAAACAATGTCCTTGAATGCTTGCATAGATCTTGAACACTACATCACCATATTAGCTCAAACAACATGCATGATGCAAGAAATCTTTGACATGATGATAGGAATCTTGATTGCTGCACTAATCTTCTTCAAATCTGCCCTTGAATGCCCTGAAAATGCTCTTGTGAAAAATTTCGGTGCTCAAAAAAATTTTCTTGCCTTGCTTGAAAATATTCTAGGTGTAACATAGTCAAATGACCTCTTATTTATACATATCTTAACATTAATTCCCAAAATTAAAATATCACAAGCTGACATCTGAATGTACTTGAAATCATTGAAAAACCACCAAAAACATAATTTGAATTTAGGTCCTAGGTGCAAGTGTGGACCCATTTGCCCTATGGCGAACGGGTCCTAGGTAATTTGCCTAGGAAACACATTGCTCAATGTTAAACCTTATGTCATGGCATTTATGAATGTCGGGTTTTATCCCTCAAAATTTGCAATTAATTAGGCTTGGATTTGAATTAAAGGGGCCAATTAAAACAAAGCTCAATTAATTAATAAAGACCTAGGTTAGTGTGAAAGTGTAAAGGTACACCTTACAACACTAAAAACAAGGCACAAGTAAGGCCATTTTAATTAAAAGGGCCCTAAACTTAATGTGAATATGTAAAACATATTACAATACTAAATTAAGTCATCATTAAGCTCATTTTATTATTAATTATGCATTCTCAAATTAAGTGTGAGAAATGATTACTTTTTCCTACACTACATTTAGCCCCCACTTTAGTTTGAGGATGAGCACAAGCACAAACTCACACTGAAGTAGACACTCAAGACACTTATGCATGCAGCAATGACAAAGATACACAATCACACAACAACAAAGACCAGGAAGATCAAGCGTAGATGGTCCGATCAGCGCATAACATATCTAAGTCTTCGGTTTTTGCACTCATTCTGGAGTAGTGGAAAGCAAGCTGCGTTATGCTAAACACCTATGAACAAGGCAAGGCTCTAAAGGAAAGCAAGGTGTGTTATGCTAGGTGGCCTTGAATAGGGTTCGAGCTTTATAAGTTCAACAAGCTATGTTATGCTGACACTTATGAACAATAATGCTAGTAAAAGTTTTTGTTCAAAAGGATTTTAATTAGTTTGTATAAGGTCTTCTTCTTAGGGAACATCGTGCCTTATGTCTCCAAGAGAGGACAAGTCAAGAGGAAAAGATTCACAATTTAGGGAATGTAGTGCGTCGCATCACTATTAAGAGGAAAGTCGTACGCTAAGAGATATCGCACTCTTGGAGGACTTCAAACCCAATGACACCACCAAGAAAAATGACACATCACAAGAAAAAAGAAAATCACACCATGAAACATGAGAAATGTCAAAAAATTATTATCGGTGTATACCCCCACTTTAAAGCGGTTGCTAACACCATTGCCGTGAGCAATTGCTTTAAAATAGCCAATGTTCAATTCTAAGACATGAGAGCTTCCTTGGAAAGCCCTATGCCTAGTCATATGTTTTTGAAATGAAACTACGTCATGAAAAATGGAGGGGTTGCCCCCAAAAATACATAAGGGATCTATGGATTCGGGGTCAGTATATCTATGCTACAATGTTGTTATAGAGCTCAGAAACGTCATCATTCCTCAAATACTCATAGAACTAGAAGAATGACACATAGAGAGTGAAAACAAAGTAAAAGCCTTCGGGTCAACATGGAAGAGACCTAAATTTCTCGATGCCTTGCGTCATCCCCAAAAGGAAAACACAAGACAAGCGAAAAAGATAAAATGTTTACGACATAGAGAAGAATGTAGATACAAATAGAGGAATGCAGATACAAATAGAGGAATGCACAAAAAGAGAGAGAGATACATCTAACAAAACTGTACAGGAGATCACATTATGCACATGCAATCACATAAAGAAACATGAAAAAGAAAATAAAGAAAAATACTAGTAAGGCACATGCGATTCAACCTACAATAGGTCGTCTGCATCCCAATCTTGTTCGGTATATATGGAAGGCGGACAACTAGCCAAAGCCGAAAAATATTATCAATGTATGCCCCCACCTTAAAGCGGTTGCTAACACCATTGCTGTGAGCAATTGCTTTAAAGTAGCCAATGTTCAATCCTAAGACATGAGAGCTTCCTCGGAAAGCCCTATGCCTAGTCATATGTTTCCAAAATGAAACTACATCATGAAAAAGGAAGGAGGGGTTGCCTCCAAAAATACAGAAGGGATCGATGGATTCGGGGTCAGTATATTTGTGCTACAATGTTGTTATAGAGCTCAGAAATGTAATTATTCTCCAAATACTCATAGAACTAGAAGAATGATACATAGAGAGTGAAAACAAAGAAAGAGCCTTTGAGTCAACATGGAAGAGACCTAAATTTTTCGATGCGTTGCGTCATCCCCAAAAGGAAAAGACAAGACAAGTGAAAAAGATAAAATGTTTACGACATAGAGAAGAATGTAGATATAAATAGAGGAATGCACAAAAAGAGAGAGAGGTACATCAAATAGAACAGTATAGGAGATCACATTATGCACATGCAATCACATAAAGAAACATGAAAAAAAAAAAAAAATACTAGTAAAGCACATGCGAGTCAACCTATAGCAGGTTGTCTGCATCCCAATGTTGTTCGACATATATGGAAGGCATACAATTAGCCAAAGGGAGACAGCAAGTGCCAAACTAGGATACACACCAAGTTCAACACTCTTTTTAGGAGAATTGCCATTTAAGCTCATAGAAGAGGAGAACAATGAATTCAACTCATTATTCACGTGTTCATCAATCTTTGCAATATCAATGTCATCATCTAGATTAATCACAATAGGAGGTCTAATGACAATATCCATAGAAGTTTGTTCATGTTATGTTGCGGCGAAGGCGAAGAGACATCATGCCTTGCGAGAGATAAGTTTGGATTTTGATTTTCTAAGTTGCTCTTTTCTTCTTTAGTTTATAACATATGAGCAATATCACGACGTCTATGCCTACACTCACTAGCATTTCGGTTTCTTTTCCTTCTGTTTTCAATTTTGTGATTGTGTAGGAGCGGGTTTGTCAACCATAGGTTTCTTTTCATCCCTTAGAGGAGGAATGAAAGGAACCATAGGAGGTTGTTTAACCAGTTTCTCTTTAGCTTTGTAAACTTGTTTGACTTTAGGAAGCAAAACGAGATTGTTTTGATTGTCTCGTGGTCTCTTATAAGAAATGGTAGGAGGATTTGTCATAGGCTACTCTTGGATGTTTCGAAGGGCTTTTGGTTCAATCATGGTTTCATCAAGGATAGGTGGCTCAATCACGAGTTGAGGCATATTTCTAAGGGATAATTCTGGTATGCGCTTTGCCTTAAACTTTTGGTATGCTTTGAAAAAGAATTCCTCACGGGGTTTAATAGGTTCAATAGGCTCGAGCCAAAAGAAATCCAATGAAAAGTTCCCACAGGAAGACATAGGATTGAAGCCACTATGATGCACTGTAAAGATCTCATTGCCAAAGGGAAATTTTAAACATTTATGCACAATCGACAGGACGACATTCATGGAGCGAAGCCATGGATAGCCTCACTTCACACAAAATTGGTTCGATGATAGGATGATTGTGAATGAGACATTTAATGTTTTCAGTTTGACCTTTAGAGGGAGATTTATCGAGCCAATCACAGGGCAAGCAAAACCATTATGCATTTTGATCCATGCTTTCAGTCTTTCATATGTATCTTGGTAAAGTTCATGCACAAATAGGAATTCTTTAGTGATCACGTTCTCTACACAGACGGTATCAATTAATATCCCATTAGTAGGCTTGTCTTTGATTCTTCCATCTATGTAAAGAGGACCATTGGGTACATGTTTGATTATGTAATTTTGTGAGAAAGCAATATCAAGAGGCATTTTGGTGTGGCCCTTACGAGGTTTAGCTTCAATAATTGCCACTACATCAGCCATTTCGTTCTCATTGTCATCTTTTGTGTTGTCATCATCCGTGTCAACATTCATCACATCATTCTTTGTTTCACTAGCTTTGACAAATGAAATAGTGTGTTTCGACATGGGATTGGTAAAGATTTGTTTTGGTTAGGAGGGGCTACGGACTTATTACCTTGATCGAATTCACACCTCCGATTTGAAGTCAATTAGAATCAATGAGGTCTTCCACAAGATGTTTAAGATGCTTACAATGTTTCGTATCATGTCCATTTTGTTGGTGGAAATGGTAATAAGCATTTTATCTATAGTTTG
Organism: Sequoia sempervirens; assembly: GCA_007258455.2. NCBI lineage: Eukaryota > Viridiplantae > Streptophyta > Pinopsida > Cupressales > Cupressaceae > Sequoia > Sequoia sempervirens. Next base: position 378,473,413 of record VDFB02353493.1, read on the forward strand.
AGGGTAATGTTTTAATAGGATTAGGAGCTTTGATAGGAGGTAAGGAAACCGTATTCTTGTTCAAGAGTTGCAGAATGATATTATGAAGGGTATCGGGTAGAGGGGTAAGTTGTATATTCCTATCCCCAAAGGAAAAAGGATTTGTCGTGTTTATATCAGCCACTTGGTTATCAATGTGTTGATTTGATTGAGGGGGATTAAGTTGTAAAAACCCCCTATTCTATTTCTTGAAAGGTTGATAACTATTTTGAAGTGCAGATTTAGACTTTTTAGGACGGCTAGGTGGATTTTTCACGTCACGGCTACTAACCGAATTTTGGTAATCACGAAAGGCTTTGCATAATTGTGTGGAGGGAAATCTCATCATCTCAAGCTTAGTTTGAATTTTGTCTTGCAAGTTGGAAATAAACATTCTTTGAACATCGGCATCAGGAATCCTAATGTTTACGTGTGAATAAAGCATTTGATATCGCGCTATGAAATCAGTGACTTTCTCATTATCCTTTTGTTTACATTTCATCAGGTCAGCTAAAGTCATCTTGGGACTCATATGAATTTGGAAGTGGTTGTAAAAGGCATCAAGAAGTTCATTGAATGAACGAATTGAATTATTTGGTAAGGAGCAAAACCACTCTAAAGCAGTATTTTTCAAGGATCTAGGGAAGAGTTTAGGCAAGAGCTTATCTTAAAAAATGAAATCACTACATAGGGCTGTGTAAGTGGAAACATGGCTAACAGGATCTCCTTTCCCATCATATTTCTCAAATCTAGGAACCTCTGTACCTTGTGGCATTTGTGTTCCCGATATCTCCAAGGATAATGGATTGGTTTTGATGTACTGTAAAGGTTGGCCATTGTTGTTTTGATTTAGGGTGGTGATTTGTTGTTGAAGGGATACCATGTTTTGCAAAAGTGTCTTAAGGATGGGATCATTGTGGGTATTATGAGATTGGGGGGAATAAGGTGGAGTGGTGTATGTTTGTGGAGGGAAGTGAATTGTAAGTTTGTGAGGGGAGATGGTTGAGGAGAGATGATATTTGAATGCACAAAGCTAGAAGAATTCCCAATGGAAATACCTAAGGAAGTGTTGACATTGCTAGTAGGCCGAATGGTTGTGGTAACATAAGTCCTAGTGTATGTAGGAATAGAGATGGGGACCATGGAAGGGGGAATGGAAATTCCACCTTGGTTTTGAGTGTACCCCAAAGATTGAGCACAACTAGGCATGGTAGGGATGGTATTATTAACAAGATGACCTATTGATTATGAACACTATTAGAAAGAGAGTTAGAAAACCTAAGATCCACGTCGAATGGTGTATCGTGGGATAACATGAGTGTCGAACTACATCTCACAATAGTATTGCTAATAGGACACCAAGTTGTAAAGCTCATACAAGTTTCACAAACTCAATGTCAACCCAAAATGGAAGGAGAGTAAAATGCAATGCAATGATCTAGAATGTAATATGTAAATGTAATTTTTAGATTCTAAACAAGGTAGTTCTCTGATTACACTATGCAAAAACCTAAAAATAATGTCTTGTAAATGCAATTTTAAAAGCACACAATGCACTAACTTTATCAAATGAATGTTTTAATGTCCAAAAAATCAGAATATGACCCTGATCAGGAACTCATTCGCCCTAGGGAAAATGGGTCCTAGGAAAGGGTTTTGAAACAAGTTTTTACAAAATTCTGTGTTAATTTCAATGGTTTCCAGATTCTGATATGATACATCAAGTTTCAGTTTTAATTTTTTGTGAATTTAATGTTGAATGCAAATGCAAAATGTGACAAAATGACAACCAAGAGTACCTAATTTGATATACAATTTTGTTTCAATTTTCAAATGCAAATAAATATGATGTAATGCTATGTAAATGATATGCAAGATTACTGATTTTTTTGTATGTTTTAGATTTAAAGAATTCAAAGATGCAATCCTAAAAACGTTAAATGAAATGCAAAGTTAATTGCAAACTAGACACCCTAAATCAGACTCAATTCAATGCAAAGAGATGCAAATGAATGCAAGATCTAAATCTAGGATGAAAGAGGACTCAAAAATCAGATAATGCAAGGATCAAACTCAAGTTCACCACAATGAAACATCGAAAAATATGTTGGGGGAAATGTTATGTAAGGGGCGTTCGCCAAAATGACCTACTTCTCTAATTTCGTTCAGGGAAGTAAGATCTAAATAATGAAGTGACTAACAACCCTTAGGTGAGTGAAATCAAGGTATGAATAAGCAAATTTCCTATCTGTGCAAGGACGGGGTTATAAGCTAAATGACACTTTGAAGAGAAAGATTAAGATCATCAAATAAACCCCAAAATGCAAGCTATAAAATGCAAATGAAGAATAGTAATCAAATTTGATTGAAACAATAATCAAAAGGAAGATCTGGAAAGTGGAAATTGATGTGTACCTTTTGTTGATGTATAGTAGCGGCGAAAGATTTCTTTCGCCTATAAATTCGAAATATATATTGAATAATTCAATGAGTCCGACTTTCTTAGTGGTTTCTCTCTTCAAATAATATTTTTTATATTTTATTTATTCAAATAAGGCCGACTAAAAAGACGCATGAATTGGTGAAAGAGGCCGACCATTCAACAACCAAAGACGTCTTGTTTGAAGAAAGATGCCAACCCAAGATGAATCGCCATCTCACCTTGTATATATTGAAGGCATTGCTCATTCATTAGATAATCAATTTATTATTCTCAAGACAAGTTCGCATACTTCTAGCAGTAGTTCGCCTTCATACAGCAGATCGATACTTGCTTCAAAGAGATCAATATTCATTATTGCTTGTATATTTGCATCTAGAGAGGTGCTATAATGATTGCATCAGATTGGTTTAGTGTTTGGCCAAATTGTAAAGAAAATTTGCTGCTTTTTCATTCAATATATAAGTGATATATTTGTGGCTGGGTTTTTCTCCCTCAAGGAGGAGGGTTTTCCTAGGGTATATGCTGTGTTCTATTGTTTATATTTGTTTTATTTCTGCTAAATTCATTTCTGGTCCTAAAATTAACATGGTATCAGAGCGAGTTTAAGCAAGATCAAGATCAGATTTGTTTAAGCAACAAAGTATTCTTCTCTTCTTGTAATCTAAGGGAGTCTATCTAAGCATAAAAAATGGTGAGCAAACTCAAGGTTGAAGATAGGCTTGATGGTGCATTGAACTTCACCTCTTGGAAATTCAGAGTTCTTATTACATTGGAAGAGAATGATCTTCTCGATTTCATGGAGAGTGATCTGCCTGAGCCATCCGATGAGGCTAAGAAAGCTCAATGGAAGAAGAATGGCACTAAGGCTAGGAAAATCTTGATAGATTCCGTGAAGGATCATCTTGTGCCAATTATATCCAAGATGAAGACAGCCAAAGTCATGTTTGAGACTCTTCAAGGCTTGTATGAGATCAACAACACCAACAGAGCTCTTGCTTTTAGGCAACAACTCCATCATATAAAGATTGCTAAAGGAGATTTAGTCATCTCTTTCTTCATGAAGATCATTAAGTTGAAAGATCAGCTATATGCCATTGGAGATATAGTTGAAGTTAGAGACCTAGTCATGTTAGCACTGAATGGTCTTCCTCAATCTTGGGAGCCCTTTATCCAAGGCATTAGTAGAAGACCTAAATTGCCCAAGTTTGATCGTCTTAGAGCTGATTGCATTCAAGAAGAATCCAGGTTGGCAGCAAGAGGGAATGGTCGAAGCTCTCATAATGAAGACAATCATGTCCTTGCTGCTCAAACTTTCAAAGGAAATGAAGAGAAGGGAGAAAAGGCAATTTGAAGAGGAATAGAGACAAAAAAATCAGATTCTGCTCCTGAGCCAAAGAAGGATCTCTCCCACGTTCAGTGTTTCAGATGTGACAAGTATGGTCACTCTGCTCAAGATTGTATAACAAGACCAAAACAACATGCTTCTACTGCAGATGTTGATGATGTGTCACCCTCAAAAGGAATCTAGAGACAACTCAGGAGGATTTCTATTCATCTCCGCTCTTTCAAGCAATGTTCCAACCGACAATAACACTTGGTTGATTGATAGTGGTGCTTCACGACACATTACAGGATATCGAGAGCATCTTTCAGACTTGGTAGAAATAGAAACCAACTTGCAAGTGATAATCGGAGATGATGCTTGTTATTCAATGAAAGGTTCTGGAGCGACCTCTCTTCATCTAGATTTTGGCATCCCTCTTCATTTGAGTGATGTCTTGTTTGCACTAGGAATCAAGAGAAACCTTGTATCAATTTCAGCATTGGAAGACAAAGGGTATCAAGTTGCATTTTTTGAAGGAAAAGTTCTTGCTTGGCCGAAGAACTCTAGCATGAAAACAACTCATGTGATTGGTGTCTGTCAAGAGAGCCTATACAGACTTTCTATTCGTCCAGTTCAAGCATTGTTGCATGACTCTACCAGTTCGAGTGAGCTATGACATAGGAGACTTGCTCACCTACAGTTCAAAGCTCTTCCATCCATGGAGAAAATGGTTACTAGTCCACCGAAGCTCAGTTAGGAGCACAATGGCATTTGCAGAGGTTGTTCAATGGGTAAGAATACTAAGGGTCCTTTTCATAGTAGTGAAAGTAGATCAAAAGGAATTGTAGATCTTGTTCATTCTGATTTATGTGGTCTAATGTTTGTGGCATCTTTGAGTGGATTTTGGTATTATGTGATTTTCATTGATGACTATTCTCGAAAGACTTGGATTTACTTTTTGAATTCTAAGGAGTCTGAAGAAGTACTTGATAGATGCAAAGAATTCAAGGCTCAAGTTGAAAATATGTCCAGAAAGAGGATCAAGGTTCTAAGATCTGATAATGGAGGAGAATACACTTCTGGAGGTTTCCGTAATTTTTGCATTGAGGCAGGGATCAAGAGGGAGTTCTGTGTTCCATACAATCCTCAACAAAACGGAGTTGCAAAAAGAAAGAATAGATCCATAATTGAGGCAGCCAAACATATGATTCATGATCGAGACTTACAAACCTTCCTTTGGGCAGAAGGTTCCAGAACTGCAGTGTATAACCGAAGCCCTCATCGAATATTGGAAAACATGACTCTTGAAGAGGCCTTCATAGGTGTGAAACCTGAAGTTAGTCATTTAAGAAAGGAATATTTGTGGGATACAGTGAATCTTCCAAGGCCTACAGGATCTACATTGCACGGTAGAAACAGATTGAGATCAACAGGGATGTCTCTTTTGAAGAAGAGGTTGCATTCAAAGGATCTAAAGGGTCTTACATGGAGATAGACAGTGAAGAACATGAGACACCTTAGGATATGGACTTTTCTCCTGATCATACTCCTGAGATTCAGAGGGAGTGTACTGAACCAGAAGAGGCTAGTGATCCAGTTGATCGCATAGAAACTTCTGATGGTCTGAGAGACATTGCTATAGGTCAAAAGAGACCTCTATGGGCTAGAAAAACTATGCAAGAGGTAGAGAAGTATGCAGCCCCTCGAGGCACATTTAGAGAAAGCAAGAGACCACAAAAGTTTCCAGGCTATGTAGCATTGATGAGTCACATCATTAAGTTTGAGCCTTCTAGTTTTGAGGAGGCATCAAATCAGCAGGTATGGAGAGATGCTATGAAAGAAGAATATCAGTCTATTATCAAGAATGATGTTTGGGATGTTCTACCAAGACCTGAACGGAAATTAGTTGTGTCTTCCAAGTGGCTTTTCAAAATCAAGCATGCAGCTGATGGGAGCATTGAGAAGTACAAAGCAAAATTTGTGGCTAGAGGATTTTCTCAGAAGGAGGGAATAGATTATGAGGAGACATTTGCTCCTAATGCTCGATATACATCTATCAGGACTATTATTGCTGTTGCATCAGCTAAAGGATGGAAGCTACATCAAATAGACGTAAAGACAACATTTCTTAATGGTGTGATTGAAGAGGAAGTGTACATTGAGCAACCAAATGGGTTCGTGATTTATGGGAAGGAGTCTCATGTATGCTGATTGAAGAAGGCATTGTACGGCCTTAAGCAAGCACCTCGTCCATTGTATGAAAGGATTGATCGATACCCGATGAGCTTGGGATTCTCCAAGAATGATGCAGATTCAAATCTTTACTTCAAGGTAGTTGATGGTGAGGCTTTAATCTTGATTCTTTATGTTGATGATTTATTTCTTACTGGAGCATAATATCTCATTGTCAAATGCAAGAAAGAGTTAGCCTTTTAGTTTGAGATGAAGGATCTAGGTCTTATGCATTACTTTCTAGCACTGGAAGTGTGGAAAAGACCCAACGAGATTATTCTAAGTCAAGATAAATACACCATAGACATCTTGAAGAGATTTGGAATAATGGATTGCAAGTCCATGTCTACACCGATGGAAACAAATTTGAAGAAGTTGAGTAATTTTGCAACTAGTTCAGATCTGGTAGATCCCACCATGTATAGACAATTGATTGGATCATTGATGTTTCTAGTCAATACTAGACCAGACATTTGCTATGTGGTGAGCGCTCTCAATCAGTTCATGTGTGAACCAAGGCAAATTCATTTAGTTGCAGCAAAGCATATCTTGAGATACTTGCGTGGCACAGTAGGATATGGGTTGAGATATACTTCCTGTGAAGATCTAAAGTTACAAGGCTATTCTGATTCTGATTGTTCCGGGCGTGTAGTTGACAGGAAGAGCACCTCTGGATGTTGCTTCAGTCTGTGGTCTGCCATGATTTCTTGGTGTCGCAGGAAGCAGACTTTTGTCGCACTAAGCACTGCAAAGGCTGAATATATTGCAGCATGTGTAGGAGCTTGATAAGTAGTGTGGCTTCGAAAGCTCCTTGTAGGTTTTTTTGGGAAAACATTGGAGCCAACTGTGATTCATTGTGACAATCAAAGCTGTGTGAAGCTATCTATCAATCTAGTGTTTCATGACAAGACAAAACATGTGGAGATCAAATATCATTACATCAGAGATATGGTGCTGAGGAAAGCTATTCAACTCAAGTATATTTGCACTGATGATCAAACGACTGATATTCTCACCAAGCCTCTCTCCAGAGTGAAATTTGCACATTTTTGAGACAAGCTTGGAGTTGTGGAGAATGTTGCCCTTGCTGAGAGGGAGGCTCAGCATCGGTTATCTTTGCTATTTGCTATAATGCATATTTCTCTGAGACGGAGAAATATGAGGTGAAAGCCCTTGTCCATCTTTGAGATAGAGATGTGGTTGTTTCCACCCATGGGAGTAGCCATGGTGGATGTCATGTTGAGAGACTCCATGACAACATCACGTCGAGAGACTTTGTTATGAATCCTTTGAACTTGTGTTTTTCCACACATGGGAGTAGCCATGGTGGACGTCATGTTGAATGACTCCATGATGAAATAACGTTGTGAGACTCCGTGATGAATCCTTTGTACTTGTGTTTTTCCACACATGGGAGTAGCCATGGTGGACATCACGTTGAGTGACTTCATGACAACATCATGTTGAGTGACTCCGTGATGGGCACTTGTGCACATGTTCCTTTCCACACATGGGAGTAGCCATGGTGGACATCATGTTGAGTGGCTCCATGACGATATCACGTTGAGTGACTCCGTGATGAACCCTTTTCCACAAATGGGTGTAGCCATTGTGGGTGTCATGTTGAGAGACTCCATGACATGGATATCTTAAAATAGATCTCCCTAGCTAAGAGGGAGTGTTGATGTATAGCAGCGGCGGGAGATTTCTTTCTCCTATAAATTCGAAATATATATTAAATAATTCAATGAGGCCGACTTTGGTGAAGTGATGCCTCTCTTCAAATAATATTTTTTATATTTTATTTATTCAAATAAGGCCGACTAAAGAGATGCATTAATTGGTGAAAGAGGCCGACCATTCAACAACAAAAGATGTCTTGTTTGAAGAAAGATGCCGACCCAAGATGAATTGCCATCTCACCTTGTGTATATTGAAGGCATTGCTCATTCATTAGATAATCAATTTATTATTCTCAAGATAAGTTCGCATACTTCCAACAGTAGTTCGCCTTCATACAGCAGATCAATACTCTCTTCAAGGAGATCGATATTCATTATTGCTTGTTTATTTGCATCTAGAGAGGTGCTATAATTATTGCATCAAATCAGCCTAGTGTTTGGCCAAATTGTAAAGCAAATTTGCTGCTCTTTCATTCAATATATAAGTGATATATGTGTGGCTGGGCTTTTCTCCCTCAGGAAGGAGGGTTTTCCCAAGGTATATGCTGTGTTCTATTGTTTATATTTGTTTTATTTTTGCTTAATTCATTTTTGGTCCTAAAATTAACACCTTTCAGCAAAAGTCACCTTTTGAAGCTCATTGAGGACTCATTCACCCTACGGCAAATGGGTCGTGGCTAGGGTTCTCTGAAGTATGTTTCTGGGTTCTCTTCTGCTAGATCTGTAGTCCCAAATTCCCGATTCTCATTGTCGGACAGCTAGAAATAAATTTTGTAGTGGAGTTTCCTTGAGATGACAACTTTGCAACTTTCTTCAATTTTGCTCTTCAATGGATCTTCAACCTAAAATATTCAATCACATATCAAAGAGAGAAAAATGTTGTTTTGTTAGGTAATGGGGGCTTGCCTTGGTCAAACCCCGTTTTGGTAATTAAACCTTGTAATGAAATAGAAAAGCATGAAGGAATGATGAATGAACAACATTATGTAACAACTCACCAAACTTTATTTGAACCTTGGAATACAAATCTGCAAACTAGCATGAATTGGTTTCAATGGATGTAGATCTTGATCATGAAACTTGTCTTGAAACAATGTCCTTGAATGCTTGCATAGATCTTGAACACTACACCATATTAGCTCAAATAACATGCATTATGTAATAAATCTCTGACATGATGATAGGAATCTTGATTGTTGCAATAATCTTCTACAAATCTGCCCTTGAATGCCTTGAAAATGCTCTTGTGAAAATTCTAGGTGCTCATAAAAATCTTCTTGGCTTGCTTAAAAATCTTCTAGGTGAAGCATACTGAAATGACCTATTTATACATATGTTAACATTAATTCCCAAAATTCAAATATCACAAGCCGACATTTGAATGTACATTCGAAATCATTGAAAGACCACCAAAAACATAATTTACATTTAGGTCCTAGGTGCAAGTGAGGACCCATTTGCCCTATGGCGAATGGGTCCTAGGCCACTTGCCTAGGACACACATTGCTCAATGTTAAACCTTATGTCATGGCATTTATGAATGTCGGGTTTTATCCCTCATAATTTGCAATTAATTAGGCTTGAATTTGAATTAAAGGGTCCAATTATGGCAAATTAACCCCAATTAATTAATAAAGCCCTAGGTTAGTGTGAAAGTGTAAAAGTACACCTTACAACACCAAAAACAAGGCACAATTAAGTCCATTTTAATTAAAAGGGCCCTAAACTTAATGTGAATAGGTAAAACATATTACAACACTAAATTAAGGGATCATTAAGCTCATTTTATTATTAATTATTCATTTCCAAATTAATTGTGAAAAATGAATACATTTTTCTACACTACATGCCTATATTTCTCCCTCTCTTCCTTTCTCTATATATCACTTCCTATCCCTATCTTTATCTATCTCTTCATCTCTCCATCGCTTTTTCTCCCCCTCTTTTTTTCTCTTTTTCTATCTCTATTTCTCCCTCTCCCTCTTCATCTATCCTTCCATCTCTTCCCCTCTCCCCTCTCTATATTTATCTGTCTCTGTCTCTGTCTCCCTCTTTCTCTCTCCATCTGCATATCCATATCTATCTTCCACTCCCCCTCTCTATCTCTACATACCTTTCCTTCTACCCATCCCTCTCGCTCCCTCTCCCTCTTCTTGGGCCTCTATATATATCTATTTTCCTCTCTATCTCTCTATATTTCTCCTTCTGTCTCTCCCCCTATATTTATCTACTTATGTCTCCATCTCTCTATCGCTATACCTCTCCCTCTATCCACCTCTCTCTATGCCATTTCCTATCTCTATCTTTATCTTTTTATCTCTCCATCTCTCTGTCTTTTTGTCTCTTCATTTTTCTATCTCTATTTCTGCATCTCACTCTTCCTCTCTCCTTCCATCTCTTCGCCTCTCTTCCCTCTCTCCCTCTCTCCTCTATATCTCTTCCTTTTCCTCTCCCTCTCCCTTTCCCTCTCTCCTTTGTAGCTCTTTGTCTTCCTCTCCCTTTCCCTCTCCCTCGCCCTCTCCATCTCCATTTTTCCATCACTCTTTCTCTCACTATACCTCTCTATTATTTGTCTCTATCACCTCTTTTCTCTCTTTCTTTACCATTCTATCTCTATCTCCCCATCTTTCCCTTTCCCTCTCCTATCTATATCTCATTATCTCTACCTCTCTCTTATTCACTCCATTTCTCCTCTTAATATCTATCTCTCTTTATATGGTCCCTCTCGCTCCTCTCTTGATCTCTTTCTATTCGGGTACAAGTACAAAGTTGTGTCATACTTTTGTGAAGGAAATGACCAAACACTGATGCAACTTTTTAATTTGAATCACTAAAAATTGACATATATGTTTTGAGTTTTGAAATGATGTAAACTAATAATATGTGTATTTTATTGTTTTTTTTAGGAAAATTATAAATTATTTGAATATAGTATTTTTATAAAATAAACACTATAATCTAGTTGTTGATACAATGTTGAAATGTGAAGTTAAACAAAACCCCATTCTTTGTATAGTAAATTTTATTTTTTTTCCTTGAATTTTTTCGTTTGTATTTATAACTTCAAACTTTAGAGTATGGATTTAGTTTTTTTCCAATTTTGATAAACATATTTTTTTAAATAAATCTTAAAATGTGTGTATTGAAAGCACAACTGTTTGCATGGGACGTCACCTTTTGTCTTCACTATTTATCCAAAATAGAAATTTAGAATTATAACATCCTGACATAGAATTTTTTTATCTAGTGCATCATATTTTTTTAAACAAATTTTAGTATTTTTTTTGACAAGATAACCAACTTTGTATTTTGGTGCTAATAACCTACTTTTAGTAAAAATAAAAAATAAAATATAAACAATATTTAAACTATTAAAAAAATTATATTTTTTAAAATTACACTTACAGATCTACAAAAGGGTATTTTATATATTTTTTTAATTATTATTTACATGGGTTTGAGTGTTTGAAACATAGAATTTTTTGTATTTTTTTTTTTGAAATTGAACTCGAAGTGGCATTACATATGCATTTAGTGAATACTTTTAGTTGGAAAAGTTGTGGCCATATCTAACTTAGCTATGATGAATTTATATAGACCATATGTTAGTTTAATTTGAAAATGCTTAAATTCACTTATGTTGATAAGGTTGTGGAAATTATGACTCAACTTTATACTTTAATCCATCCATATATTTCTCTACCTCTATCTCTCTATCTTTCCCTCTCTATCTCCCTCTATTTATATCTCTTCCTATCTCCCTTGGTCTCCCTCTCCCTCTATATTGAGCTATATCTCCCTCTATCCTTGTCTTGTCTCTCTCCCTTTCTACCTGTCTCTCTCTCCATCTCTATCAATCTCTCCCTTTCTCTACCTCTATATCTCTATCTTCCTCCTCTCTATTTGCCCCCCTCTCTCCCTCCCTCTCTATCTCCCCACTCTCTCTCCCCCTCTATATTTCCTTATATCTCTATCTCTCCATCACACTATATCTATCTCTATTTCTCCCTCTCCCACTCTATATTTCCTTATACCTCTATCTCTTTATTAAACTATATCTCTCTCTACCTCTCTCTCCCTCTGTCTCTTCCTCTCTATACGTCTCTCCATATATCACTTCCTATCTCTATATTTATCATTCTATCTCTCCCTCTTCCTCTCTCCTTCCATCTCTCGCTCTCCATGTCAATCTCTATCTTCCTCCCTCCCCTATCTTTATCTCCTTGCCCCTCTCTCTATATATATCTCCTTATATCTCTATCTCTTTACTACTCTATTTTTCCCTTTATATGTCTCCTTCTCCCTCTCCCTCTTCTTAGAAGTCTATATCTATATCTTTATTTTCTTCCCTATCTCTCTTTCCCTATCTCTACCTCTCCATATTTATCCTGCTAACTCTCCCCCTTGTTATCTCTATCTCCTATTTGTTATTAATGGAGCTTGATTATCTTCTTGATTCAGAGGTTTATTTCCCTCATGTTTGGATTTTAATTTTAATGGATGGGTTTGGGAGAGCTTTCCCCCCCAATTTTGTTGCCAAGGGGTTTGGAGGGGTGGGACAAGCTTTGGAACCCCCTAGCAGGGATTTGGGGATAGTGCCCCCAAAGTGAATTTAAAAAAATAATTGCCTTGTAAATTACAATAATCTCTCTATCTCTCCCTCTTCTTCTCTCCACCTCTCCCTCTCTATATATTTATATCCATCTCTCTGTATCCCTCTCCTCTCTCTCTCTCCCTCTCCATATCTATCTTTATCTTCCTCTTTATTGCCTTCCCCTATCTCTATCTCCTTACCCCTTTCTCTCTTTATGATAAACACAACATGAGCGCATTATAACACACTCATATTACAATGTGCTCATGTTATAACGTGTTCATGTTGTAATGCACTCATGTTATAATGTAAATCACATTATGGCTTGGTAGTGACCGGCCTAGGCTCACTTACTACCAAACCATAATGCGAGTGTGTTATAACATGGTCATGTTATGCCTTGGATGGACCAAAAAGTCATGGCCACTTTTTGGCTCCCAATCTTTCTATGCATGAAATATTCCTAGCCAAATTTTTTCGTTTTTCAAATAACAGATTACAAAGCAGTGCACCCGTTAAGGTTAGAGAAAGAAACCAAAACGTGCAAGAAAGCAACTCTAACCAGAATGGCGCCGATGATGGCGAGCATTGGTCAGAGGATCTAAAATAAACTGCTTATGCTGGAAAAGGAACTCGACGCCAAGTATGTGCTACCCAATCCAAAGCGGAGTGAGGGGCGACCATATGACGGAGTGAATACAAAACAATGCTTGAAAGATAATTGCTGAGAAATGAAACTACTCAACACCCAGAATGTGCTTGCTAACCCGGAATGGGATAGTAGCGACCATAGGGCGGAGATCTCACTATTACAATAACTTTGAATGGAAATGAGAACACAATCTGATTTAAGCAATAATGAAATAACTGCCAGTACTACTGTCAGTTTTACAAATAAGGAGCCTTTGCCTGCCAATGTCTTATGAATTTAAAGGATCAGCATTACATCATTTGGAACCACCGTTACTTTGCATAGTAATACCAAAACCAAATGCCTTCAAATATCAAGATACAGATTTCTGATTTTATTACAATCTGCTCATTAAATGTTTAAAACAGCAATCTAAGGAATTGCTAAAATGCTCATATCTTCCACGAATGACCTCCGATTAACTAGAAATCAAATGCACTAACTCTTAACTAAGCACACGCCTAGGATGAGACACTGAAAACAGATCTAAAGCCCATATATTAATTATGCACAAATCCCAATGTCCCTAAATGGTACGGCCCAGCTGAGAAACTCGACTTGGCTTTAAAAATTCAATTCACAACATTAAAATCTGCAATATGGAGCATAAGGGCGCCTAAGGCTAACACAGACAATAAGCTAATACCCACAATGATATTTTTGGTATTTTCTGATTTATGAAGCAAACATGCAATCTGCTGTCTTAAAACAATGCAATAAGCTGAAACTATTAAATGCTAACTTCGAATCTAACTATGCAATGACTGATGAACGAAACACACTAAATGCAACTCACAGTACAATGATTCACCACTAGATGTTGTCTTCCAAACACGAAGTGATGCCCAATGCTAGGAGGCCTTCATTCCTCGAAGCAGTCCCAGAGCCAATTCGGCAGCATAACAGTATAATTTCCAAAGATGATCAAATGATGCACAAGACTTCCTTTTTATAAGCTTCGTTTGACTTCACGAAACCCTAAAATCCAACTCAAAGTTCAAACCCTAATCTCTTCCTTCAATATGGCGTCCTTTTCACCTTTAGCTCAATAATCATATTTAATTAAAACATCACCTTGATAAGTGCGCCCAATTTAATTTGCTTGACTTAGGAGAACTCAACAAATATTAAATATAATCTTTATGAAGGCGCCACCCTTTGAGTCCACCTTTTAAAATAACCTTAAGTCATTCGACTAGGCCAAGGTGATAAATAACATTTTAATTATAATGTTATTTTAAGTGAAATGAGCTCGTCTTCCCAGAACTGCATTCTGAAGACCAAAACTGAATACGCCACTTGAGTCAACTGAAGGGGAAAGTCAATTGCCTGATACCATCCTGAATACTGCCAAAAATAGAATTTACTAAAAATAGTAAATTCCACAAAGTGCTCTGAAAGCTGAGATGAACATACCATTGCGAAGCCCTCTGAAAACCCAGAAGGAATCTGCCACTGAATCCACCATCTCTGAGCAAAGTCCTCCTCAAAAATAGGAAACCCTAATTTACCTTCTGATTAGCCTTCGGGTTTCCAGAAAAAAGGCCAACGGTCACATGAACGATCAGGTTTGAGAAGGGGACATTACAATGCATGCCTTGTTAGTTGATTTGACAATCAAAGTCATTACAGTTATACCTTAAATGCTCCCATCCTTTGCATGATGAGATAGACAATTTAAATCTAATTGACTTTGAGCTATAAGTAGAGGATGCTAAAAGTAGTGGAAAGCTATAAATAGTAAGATTTAGCTGAAAATAGCTTATCTTATAATATGCTCTACTTGAAAGTGTTGAGGTTGAAAATAGTGAGATAGCTATTTTTAAAGTGTACTCATAATAGGCATTTCTATAGGTAGTTGGGGTTAATACTTTTTTATGATATTTTTTGTGTTGCGACCATGGTGATCTTCTAAACAAGCTTTGAAACTCTTGATAATTCATGAGTCTTGGTGATTTGAATCTAAAAAATCCTTGGTGTTGATTTTTTTCATCAAACCTAGTGGAAAACTTGCAACCTTGAAATACAAGAAAATATCACTCTTCAAACATGCCATATGGCAATGTTGATATTTTCATCTTTTGAGTTTTTATTCAACTTGATTGTGAAAAGTTTCTAAAAAATTATCAATTATGTTGAAGTCAAGCAATCTTTGATGAAGATTGGCTGGTAATAAGTCAATATATTTGTTGGTCACAAGTTGATAATGATTGGATTTGAGGCAACTCAAATTAAATTTGTTGTTGTAGATCATTGAAAGCCTTTCTAGCCAATTACTCTGTATTAAAAAATGACTGCTATTGATAATGCCTTTGGGTAGGCACATTGACAATATCAAGCATGTCCCAATGCTTAGGGAGGGGGTTTAAATAGGAAATAAGGTCCTTACATGAGGTGTGCACCAATGCCCAAGTGTGCACTTTGATATTAAAATTGTCTTTCAAAACTTTGAGTGCTTTGTAATTGTGTGCATTAGCTTGCCTAGGCATTTTTGAGTAGAGAGAGGTTTCTTCATATAAGTGTGCACTATTCTACTAGAACAACAAATGAACATTGACTCCAACAATTTGAAAACATTTGCTTTCCTTGCTAGTGTACAGACGAATGCCTTCATTTGTGCTTGTACACATCATTCTCTATGTACCTAAAAATTGGATATTTTGGCCCTTTTTGGAAGCGTGCCCTTATAGCAATACATGCACCCATAGATGGCAGACTCGCCAAAAACTCGCGAGTTTTTTTTCAAAACGAGTTTTTGGTTCAAGTACTCGCTTGGAAAAACTCGCCGAGTTTTTGTAAAAAACACATAGAGTTTTTTAAAAGAACTCGGCCTCTTAGCAAAAAGAAACCTGTAGGCGGAATAAAGACAATTTTGATTCATTTTTTGCGGTTTGTGTGGTTTCCAAGGTCTTAATTTGGGCTTTTTCAACATTATTTTTTGCCACTCAAAAAATCATGAAAATGAGGTGCGCCCCCGGACCCCAGGAGGGGTGCTACCCCTCGACCCCGCTGGGGGCGCTGCCCCCAGACCCCCACGAGGGGCGCTGCCCCTCGACCTCGCTGGGGGCATTGCCCCCAAACCCCCACGAGGGGCGCTGCCCCTCGACCCTGCTAGGGGTTCATTGCCCTTAGATCCCCACAAGGGGCACTGCCTCTTGACCCCATTGGGGGCATTGCCCTCAAACTCCCATTGAATTCATTTGATTTTCTAGGTACTCTCTAAGTCCAAGTTTCCAAGTTTTCCTACAAGTCTTCATCTATAATATCGTCTAGTTCTACCTCTTGACCCCATTGGGGGCATTGCCCTCAAACTCCCATTGAATTCATTTGATTTTCTAGGTACTCTCTAAGTCCAAGTTTCCAAGTTTTCCTACAAGTCTTCATCTATAATATCGTCTAATTCTACCTCTCCCATAGTTTTCACTAGACATGGGAAAGAGGAAGATGTAAATTTGTAAAATACATTAATGTAGTATTTAATTTCATTTTTACAAAAACAATTTTCTATTTTCATTTTATTTCAGAATATCAACATCAACGCATTCCACATGAGGATGCCATTTTGTACCCAATTTGCTTTGAAATCAATCAAATACAACTAGACTCAGCTTGTTTCTTTTATGTACTCATTGGATACATCTTATCTTTGAATTTTGCAAAAAAAGTGCATTTTTAGTTAAGTTTAAGCAATTTTTAAAGTTCCTGAGTTTTTTGCCTAGTTTTTTCTGAGTTTTTGCCAAGTTTTTTGGGCTTGCCGAGTACTTGCAAACGCCAAGTATTCCAACTATGCATTTGGTAGAAGTTTATAATGTTGACGAGATTGTTTCTATTGACACATACCCAAATTTTTGTTGTAGATATTAGTTGTATTGGTGCACCTTTATAGTATTATTAATTATAGATTGTCGCGTGCTGATGTATTGAGGGTGAAATTTAGTTTTAAGAATGAACTTGGACTCTTTTATAGTGGTGCACACCTAAATCTTGGTGCATGCATGAACACTATCATTTTTACCTTTCTAAAAATGTGTTGTAAAAAAAGTGTCTTTATTTTGCACATGCCTTGATCTTGTGTATAAGCATCAATTGATCCTTTCTTTTATTTTTAAATGGTTTAACACACCTTCAAACACGAGAAATTTGATTTTTTAGAGAGGTGTGTGCCTATTCAATCCATCCGGCATCGTGAAAGTTGAAAGCTGTATCACACTTTTATAAAAGAAATGGCCAACATTGATCTAACTTTTTAGCTTGAATCACTAGAAAGTGACATATAGTTTTGAATTTTGAAGTGATAAACTAAAGAACTGTAGATTTTTTAGTGTATTTTATGTTTGATTTTTTTAGAGAAATTAAAAAAATATTTGAGTATAGTGACATATATCGAATAGGATGCTTGTCTTGCATTTGGACAGAACCAATACCTTCTCCGGAAGCATCACACTGCAACTCGAAAGGCTTGAAGAAGTCTAGTATAGCCAAAACGGGACATGAACCCATAATGTTGTTGAGTTGATCAAAGGCCCTTTGTGCTTTTTTTGACCAATTAAATGACCCCTTTTTGGTAAGATTTGTGAGAGGAGCAGCCATCTAAGAATAGCCTTTTACAAATCTTTTGTAGAACCCACAAAGACCCAAAAACCTCTTCAATTGAGTGAGGTATTTTGGTGGTGGCCAATCCAAGATAGTTTTAATCTTCTCTTGATCTATGTTGACCCCCTTAGAGATGATCACATGACCAAGGTAGAGAAGCTTGGTCATTCCAAACTCACATATGGATTCTCTGGAAAACAAGAATTCAAACTCCAAAATGCTAAGCACCTCGTCCAAGTGATTCAAGCATTGTTCCCACAATTTTCTGTAAATGAGGATTTCATCAAAGAAGATTAGCACAAACTTCCTCAATTGCTTGTTGAACACCTTGTTCATGCAAGATTGAAAGGTTGTGGGAGCATTAGTCAACCCAAATGGCATGACTAAGAACTCGTAATGCCCAAAGTGGCATTTGAAGGCAATCTTCTCTATGTCGTCTTCTCTCATTCTGATCTAATGGTAGCCTGAGCTGAGATCTAGCTTAGAGAAGTAAACAACTCCATTTAGCTCATCAATCCTCGGAATAGGATACTAGTTCCTAATTGTTTTCTTGTTGAGGGCCCAATAGTCTATGCACATGCCCATAGTGCCATCCTCCTTCACCAAAACCACTGGAGAAGCAAAAGGACTCTTGCTTGGGCAGATGTGACCAATATCCAAGAGTTCTTTGATGGCCTTCTCTATCTCATTCTTGTGCCTTTTTGGATACTGATATGGAATAGTCATGACTGGTTTTTCTTCTTCAAGATCAATCACATGCTCAATCCCCTTTTCAGGAGGTGTCCCAGAAGGAATGCTGTAAAACGACTTGCTTTGTTTGGAGAGAAAATCTTGCACATCGGGATGATAATGTCTCTTATCTTCTGAAGGATTGGAAGGCATGATCACACACTTTGCTGCCCACTCTATATCACGCCGAATCAACTTTTCCATCCTTTTGATTGAAACTATACGAGGGCCTCCATTTTGACATCCCTCTCAAAACCAGCTTCTTCCCTTCGGATGTAAACTTCAGCTCCATGGTTGGAAGGTTTAGAGTGATCTGACCAAGAGATCGTAGCCATTGAATACCAAGAATTGCATCCGTATCACCAATGCTCACAACAAAGAAGTCATCTTTGACTTCATAATTGCCCAACTAGATAGACATGTTAGAAATATTGCGAGTGCAAGTGATTGTGAAGCCATCTGCCACCATGACCTTGAACACTTCAAATTCTTCAGTTTTGAGGCCTCTCTTGGCTACTATCCCTTCATCAATGAAATTGTGAATTGCTCCTGCATGAATTAGAGCAACGATTCACTGCCCACAAAGTACACCACAAACTCTAAAGGACTCATTCTTTTGAAAGCTAGAAAGTTGGGCAAATGCACCCCTACTTTCTTGGTCTTCTCCCACCTCTTTTGGGGCCTCTTCTTCATCGAAGAATGTAGATACATATAGAGGAGTGTACAAAAAGAGAGAGAAACATCAAACAAAACAGCACAAGGGATCACATTACACACATACAATCACATAAAGAAACATGAAAATGAAAACAAAACAAAATACTAGTAAGGCACATGTGAGTCAACCTCCTCCTCCTCGAAATCTGATTGTTTTTCTGATATATCAGACGTTGATTCATCACCAAAATACACCTCCATATGGTGAGATTTGCCTCTTTCGAAGTACTTATTTCCTGGGGCCCACGGTTCCTTATAAGTGAAGTATAGTTTCTTTCTTCGGAGCTCATTTCAAAGGTCATCATCCATTCGAGAAGGAAACTTCTTAGTCTGATTTGTATCCTTATGAAATGGCCTCTTTTCCTTCCTATGTGAAAAGGGCTTTGACTGAAGTTTTGGCCTAGGGGCAGCCAACTCCATACTTCTTTCCTTTCTGATAGCCTTTGGTAGAGTTGGTCGGTCAAAAGCATTTATCCATCCTTTTATCGGTTCCATCAATCCTTCAGAGAAAAGGACTACAAGTCTTGTTTTAGTGATGTTGGGGACCATCACAGAAAGCCTCCAGAGAAATCATAAATGTATGCATCAAGTGAACCATGCTGTCTCAATTGCGCTAGCTCTCGAAATTTTACCTCAGGATCCTTATGATCAAATCTTTCAATGAGTTTGTTAGTGAACTCATCATAGGTATCGATAAGGTCATGGCCAAGAGTAACCAAACCGTGATATAACCATTTATGGTCAGCTTCGTCCAAGTGGAGAGTGGCAAATTTGATGGCGTCTAACTTTGACACTGGCCTCAATGAAAGATATTTGTTGAATTTCTGGACCCAAGCTCTAGTTGTGCACCTGTCACTACCATCATAATGGGCTAGAGTCACCTTCCCAAGGGCTTGTTGATTGTCCCTTGGAGCCATAAGACCACAGTTCTCAGGTCTTCCACCTCCTCTCTTCTTCTTCTGGTTCATGAATTGGTCCAGTGTCAAAATCTCATGAATGTCAGGAGGAAGAGTAACATACTCCATGTAGTTATTCTCACTTCATCAGCGATAGTAATTTGCGCTTCTAGCTCGGTTGGAGGTCTCTCCCTTCTAGTGAAGGTCGGTTGGAGAGGTCTAGGAGCGGATCCCCTAGTCACGTCAACAGTGCGATCACTTTGTCTCTTATTATGATTAACATTTGAAGCACTAGTTTCGCTATTCTGCCATTGAGGTGTGGGAGCCACATTCTAGCTCATCTTAGCCAACAATTGTGACATCAAGTCCATCATGCAATCAAGCTTCCTCTCTGCCCTAGTGTTCGAACTCTTTGGTTGGGCTGGTCCCTTATACTTTTCTACCATGGTTTCAACTGCTGTCATTGACAACCTCTAACTATTGATGAACTCTGAGAACTTTTGAGAAGGTTTCCTCAACTGGAATTGGAGGAGTCTAAAATCGCCGTCTCTTCTGCTTCCTATTGTAGTATTTGACTTCTCTATCATTTTGAGAGATTTTTTGGCAACTGAAGGCAATGTGAGGCACAAGCTAGCAGAATGACCAGCTTTGATACCATTGTAATGTCCACCCCAATTGTTTTAAAAAAATTCACCTGTTAGTGTTACCCAAATAGAAAATGATAAACAATTGATAAACAATGAACAAAAATAATTAGAAATAAACAACAATAAACAATGAACAATAATAAACAATGATAATAATCAATAATAAACAATAATAATAATCCTACTGACTGTCCTATGATTTTACTATATATTGTTTAGTAGACATCCAATTTATAATATCTTAAATGTTACATAATCGTATATCATATATATATTCTATATAAAGATCTATATGTATATTATTATCCCTGCTTGATTTACAATAATTACTGTTGCATGAATGTATATATCAATATATAATTGCAGGCCATAGTGGTGATAAGATCTACCACAGAAATAATAATTATAAATAACAAACATATAATAACTATGATAGAATAGTAATGATCAATAGCTAAAATATACAAACACTATAAGGGAGCATGGTACACTATATAAATCTGAATATGCCTTCTATAAATAATCCCGTGTTTCCCTTGGTTCAGAATATATCCTTATATTCTCTCTTTATTTCCTCCCTCCATCCATCGATATTCTCATAAGTTGCTGCTTATTCATATATCCTCCTCCTATCTTCTTTTATATCTATATATACATGAAAGGATACATCATTTGAAGAGATGTCCACATGAAAAGTCACAACCTTTCATTAATACTCAATTGTTGTCGTGTAAAGACTTTCATTGCCGTTTTTTAATTCACCTTTAATTTATTTATTCCTTGAAAAACATGAATGCTATCTTTAGAAATGGAGTTGCTGCTTTGAGTAGTCATGCGTCCTCCTTTAAGCTAGTATTAAGAAATACCAACCTCCCATTAGTGAATCACTACCCTCTTAATGGTATTTATTTTATATCTTATTTTATTTCCCTTTGCATTTCCTTCATCGGATAGATGGGGATTTTCAGTTTATAATATAATATTACTTATGTTATTATTTATTTGATGTGATATTATTTATTTAATAAAATATCATCAAATTGGGGTCATGGCAATAACAATGTGTATTTTATTAGTTTTCTATATATATCTTCATAATTAAATTATATTATATTATTATTTTTGTTAATTATAATTATAATATCATCTTACGGTAATTATAATTAAAATTGCTAATATTTCTTATATACATATCTTTTGTATGTATTTATTATTATTTTTATTTATCTATTTGCGTTCTAATGCTTTACATTTTAATGTTGTAATTCTGGGGTCATGACAGTCCACCCTACCCAAGATTGCTTATCCTCAAGCAATCACAACCCAAAACATCATTCATATATGTTAGCAAATGGAATGGCTCAGGAAAAATATGCTTAAAACAAATGACTCTTGACCCAGATATAGCACCAATGAAAACCTGCTAACAGCTCTAAAAAGACCACAATTGCATTTGGGGCTTTTCTCTGAATTTTATCGAGGTACAACTCCCTCACCAGGTTGTTAACGAATTTATCTAATCTAATGAATACGGGTATGCTTTTAACCATAAAGTAGAAAAGGTGACCAATGCTAGTTCATAAATATGAAGCCAACGCAGGAAGTGTAAATGAGAGCCATAAATGACCAATTCAAAGATTGAAAACCTATGACTATCCAATCAAAGAAATAAAATCAGACTGCATTAAATGAATGCTATATAACTTATCTTTCAAAGAAGACACAACTATATCGCACGCGTAATGCAAAGATCAACGTACTAGGCATATCATTAAATTCATAACACAGATTATAAACCATTATAGTCTGAAATAAATGCTGAAATCCCTCTCAACAACATCACAAGGTGTATGTCCGGAAGAACCCCTATATTCTTTTACACTTTCAAATTTATAGTAAAGTTAATGCCACTGGACAGTCGCCAAAGCCGTTACTAAATTAGTGGCCTTCTTGTTTCTCTAACGTTTCTTGAAAATTGCTAAAATCAACCGGAATAATTAATCTTGGCTGAGGAATAGAAATCGGCAAGAAAAACTGATCTTGATCTCACCAACAGCCGCCGAATGACCTCTCACACAACCAAATAATTAAATCAACATCCAGGGAATATCAAGCGGTAGCACGTGTATGCTGCTTGATGGGAAATTGTAATTTAAACCAGCTCAAATCATCCATAAATTGGGACTAAGTTGCCATCTCATCCAACTTAGGAGAACACACCAATGTCTAACCAATCTTCTATAAATTCAACCAGTGTCACCTTTCTTAGTGAATCAATAGCATGAAACATGGTGAGCTCTTAGAGTGATAGTAATTCTGCCAATGACTACATTGTCTTGGAAGAGATTGAATGCAGTCCGCTATTTAGGCATATATTGGACCGACTGAAAGAGGTCTTCACGGTACAGAGTAAGGTAGAAGAAGTGCTTCGCAACATTCTGGGCGAAGCGTTCCTGAGCCAAGCCCATGTACACAACACAACCATGCTGGAGCGTTTTAAATACATAGTCATCAGGACTTCCGGCCACTGTGACTGGGGTGTAAGATCACTAGAGCGCTTGGTAAAGCCCGAATTCCATCATCGTGTTAATGTGGCAATCAACGGGCTTAGCCACTACCCTCAGAATGGACTGATAGCTGACGCCATCTGCATAGTGTCGGCCCTTCAAGATGAGACTTTTGAGGAAGCTGTGGCTCTTTTGCGCACAGGAGTCATAAGAAACGATGTGGCACTCTTTGCACAATTCCTTTAGTCGCACGAGAACCTTCTGTCACCAGCCCAAGTTGAATGCCTCCAAACTGTTACTGAGGGCATTCGTGTCCTAATATTTGCCCTGTGTGCCTGAATGGAAATGTCTCCTTTTGTCTTTTTCCCTACGACATGAACTTTTGTAGTCGAATCAGACAATTTTGTAGTGCCAATGCAATGTAAAAATGTTTATATATATAAATAAAATATTTCTTTTGATATCACTGTGTTTTTGTATGCATGGCTTCATTGGTTTCCTGTTCATATCATATTTAAAAATGTTGGTTTCCTTTTCTGTATAATGCACTGGTTATGTGAATTAAGCTTATTGTTATTCTGTTAATCACTGAAAAATTCCAGGGTGGCAAAATGGATATTTCACTTAACTTAATAAAACACCGCCTTGGTTTTGAATAGTCTAAAGAATACCACTCAAAGGTATAACTTGCGGGCGAAGTTACTAGCTTTTGACACATGACAACTCATCACTCGGGTTATTTACACACATATACCCACTCTTAAAGGAACGATAAGTTTGAAAACGGTAAGAAAACACCACCCAGTGAAAGTCAAACGATACAAGCGATAAAATGAGAGGTTCTAGTAACAAACAAAAAGCCTGCTTGAGTTCAAGAAAGGCAATAAAAGGCCGCCCGAATACTAGTTTAAGCAAAGGAATTAGGCAAAAAGGGAAGATAGTTAGAAAAAGAGAAGGGGGACCTGTTTACGGGTAACAGTGGCTCTGATTGGGGAGAAGGAAGGAAAGGATGTAGAGAACCCAACATGCAAGACCAGTCCTTTCCATTGGGCATAGAGTCAACGAGAAGGATACCAGACAAAAAGCCAAAAATGAATACACCAAAATTGCAATAATTAACAAGGTAGGACTAACCTACCAGAGAGGGAAAAGGAAGGGAAACAATCACACAAACCCATTAATCGGCTGGGAGAAGAATACTCCTTTCCTGAAGAGGCCCACCTTCCAGTGCAGTCTCCAAAACAAATTTAGAAACATTGACATCCTAGTATTAATGAGGACAAAAAATGTATCCATAGTCCAATGATCTCCCAAAAAGCCAAGTTTCATCAAAATTTTCATCATGTTGCCATCCTGTTAGGACTAGAGCATCCTTTGCTAGCCAATTCAAGCATATGCAACTGTGATATAACGCTCTGAATTCTAAATTCACCCCCCGCGTGCCCCCCCCCCCTCCCCTCCCCGCGCCTGACATTACATATCTCAAGCATTCCCCCAATTTTTGAACAATCACCATAGGAAACAATATTCTCCTTGACTTCATCATACCTTTCTTCAGTCAGGTCATTTTCATGAAAGGTAATTGCTTTTGTAAACTGGTACAAAACAGGGATTGATTTGCTTTTTACCTCTAACTGAGCACTAGTTTCATCATCCTCCAATAAAAGACTAGCAATTTCCTCATCATTCCCTTGACTATGACCGTTTCCAACCATTCATAAACAGTATTCATCCTTAGATATAAATTGATTAGCCATTAAATTTGTGAAGAGAGGATTATCATATATTTTGTATTCATCAAAATTGAAGAGAGGGTTAGAATGGATTGACCATTTTTCTTCCTCTTGAGAAGTATCATACATGAGATCACCATTTCCGTCCAAATTAAAACATGTATTCTCATTCACCACTTCTTTGAAGGAGAAAATTTCATATTCCAGAATAAGAAGGGAAATTGACACCAAGTCATTTGAATTAGCCTCAGAGGAGAAGGACTGATCCTCAAAAGGAGGAGGTGAGGCAAACAGTGTCTTTTTCAGTGGCTCGTCATCTTCATCATCATTGGATGAACTGCAATCACTTTCAACTTGGAACGAGGTATATAAACTGAAAGCTTGATCGCTGCAATGTTGATCTCGTTCCTCACTAGGCTACTGCATGCTATCAAAAATTGTCAAATTAATGTTTTCAGTAGTTGGGCGAGGTAATTCTGCTTCTTTATGACCTTTAACCAGGAACTTAGAGGATATCTTCCAACTGGCTTCAGGCTCCACGTTTGTGCCTGGTTTCCATTTGCGTACGGTGATAAAATCATCCTCAACCTTCACTGCTTCCAATTGAGCTCGCTCGATCCCTTGAACTTTATGTCTTTTGAGGATTAATTGGATGTCTGATTCCAGAGCATAAATAAATATATGATACTGGATCTCCTCACTTGGTCTTTCTGGAGTAGGAATTTGTTGAAGAGATTGATTGAATCGGTAAACAAAATCCCTCATTTTTTCAACCTTATTCTTCATGATCTGAAAGAAAAGACCAAGTGTAGCAACAAGGTTAATTGGAATTTTATAGCGTTGGAGAAATTTTGTTTTGAGGACATCCCATCTAGTAATGCTTCCTTTTTCGAATCCCCTGTACCATTCTGTTGCTTTCTCGATCAGACTGTCAATAAAAATT
This sequence comes from Sequoia sempervirens, assembly GCA_007258455.2. Lineage (NCBI taxonomy): Eukaryota > Viridiplantae > Streptophyta > Pinopsida > Cupressales > Cupressaceae > Sequoia > Sequoia sempervirens. Next base: position 378,499,162 of record VDFB02353493.1, read on the forward strand.
CTTACAAAAACATCCTCTTCTTGAATTCCTAAAATTGCACTTGCTGCAGTGATAGCCAAAATGTGTTCCTCAGGGTCTTGTTCATTTTGATTGGAAAATTTAGGGAGCCTTTTTCGGGAACCTTGGGGTAGATCATGGTATTGTGATAAGGCAAGAGGGCCAACTTGATTACACTAGAGATTCAAGGGCACAGACGGTCAGAGTTGCCAACTCACACAGGTGTAAAAATTGGGAAAGAAAATTATTGTGGTGGACGAGCCGGAGGTGGATTCTAAGGCTGAGGTACGGGTGGGTCCCTTGGTTGATGGAACGGCCGATTAGGTTGACGAGGAGGGTTGTCATAGTACTCGAATATCAATCTCGGAGGACGTTCAATCACAGGCGCAGGTGGGTGCTGAGCCAACTCTTCCTCTTCTTCCAAGACAAAATTCACCCGCATATAATCTGCTGCATTCCTCCTATATCTCTAGGCGAGTGTATTTAATTGTGATATGATGTCTTCTTGTTCCGCCCCAACTCAATCTAAATCTGGTTGCGAAACAGGAAATGCATTATTATGAGGAAGTACCATCTTGCCGCATGACACGATGGAGATTGTCAGACCTTTCAATCAATTCAACTTTTCCCTAGCGGAGTTGGCAAAAATCTATTAGCGAATGGAATGGCTCAGGACAAATATGCTTAAAACAAATGACTCTTGACCTAGATACAAGCACCAGTGAAAATCCGCTAACAGTTCTAGAAAGACCACAATTGCATTTGTGGCTTTTCTTTGAATTTTGTCGAGGTACAACTCCCTCACCAGATTTTCACCGAATTTATGTAATCTAATGAATATAGGTATGCTTTGAAATAGAAAGCAGAAAAGGTGACCAACGCTAGTTCATAAATATGAAGCCAGCGCGGGAAGCGTAAATCAAAGCCATAAATGACTAATCCAAAGATTGAAAAGCTATGACTATCCAATCAAAGAAATAAAATCAGATTGCAATAAATGAATACTATACAGCTTATCTTTCAAAGAAGGCACAACTATATCGCATGTGTAATGCAAAGATCAAAGTACTAGATATATCATTAAATTCATAACACAGATTATAAACCATTACAGTCTGAAATAAATGCTGAAATCCTTCTCAACAACTCCACAAGGTGTATGTCCGGAAGAACCCCTATCTTCTTTTACACTTTCAAATTTATAGTAAAGCTAATGCCACTGGACAGTCGCCAAAGACGTTACTAAATTAGTGGCCTTCTTGTTTCTCCTGCGTTTCTTGAAAATTGCTAAAATTAATTGGAATAATTAATCTTGGCAGAGGAATAGACATCGGCAAGAAAAACTGATCTTGATCTCACTAACAGCTGCCAAATGACCTCTCACACAACCAAATAATTAATGCAACATTCAAGGAATATCAAGCGGTAGCACTTGTATGCTGCTTGATGGGAAATTGTAATTTAAACCAGCTCAAATCAGCCATAAATTGGGACTAAGTTGCCATCTCATACAACTTAGGAGAATGCACCAATGTCTAACGAATCTTCTATAAATTCAACCAGTGTCACTTTTCTTTGTGAATCAATAGCATCAAACATGGCGAGCGCTTAGAGTGACATTAATTCTGCCAATGACTACATTGTCTTGGAAGAGATTGAATGCAGTCCATTGTTTAGGCATATATCGGACTAGCTGAAAGAGGTCTTCACGGTACAAAGTGAAGTAGAAGAAGAATTGCTTCGCAGCATTCTGGGCGAAGCGTTCCTGAGCCAAGCCCATGAACACAACACAACCATCCTGGAGTGTTTTATATACATAGTGATTAGGACTTCCGACCGCCGTGATTGGGGTGTATGAGCACTGGGGCACTTGGTAAAGCCCGAATTCCATCATCGTGTTAATGTGGTGATCAACGGGCTTAGCCACTACCCTCGGAATGGATTGATAGCTAACGCCATCTGCATAGCATCAGCCCTTCAAGATGAGACTTTGGAGGAAGCTGTGGCTGTTTTGCGCATAGCAGTCGTAAGAAACGATATGGGACTCTTTGTGCAATTCCTTCAGTCGCATGAGAACCTGCCATCACCAGCCGAAGTAGAATGCCTCCAGATTGTTACTGAGGGCATTTGTGTCCTGATATTTCCCTGTGTGCCTGAATGGAAGTGTCTCCTTTTGTCTTTTTGCCCATGACATGAATAAGATATCCTCTAAGTGTCAATCTTATCGTCTGTGGATAAAATATCCAAAAGTGGATCTCCTATCATCAATAGAAACCACCCAATCTTAGTCTCTGAACCCAAGTAGCCTACGTCCAAACATTTGAAATAGATTCTGTTATAACTCTCATTTCCCTCTAGCAAAATCATTCAAAATTTCCCTAGTCCTTGGTTCCCCACATTCTCCATCACCCATATTTACCTCAACTTGTTCAACACTTGCAATTGCGTCAATATCACCTATACCACTAATTGTGGGTAAGTCCTGATGCAAACCAAGAATGTTTGATATAGTTTCTCCCTTTGGAACTTGAGGGGGCTGCCATTGAGTTTTCCTCTATTCCCTGTTAAAACACCTTTGTTCTCTAATACTCATAGGAAGGTTGCAGGTGAAACTAAGGGCATGGTCCCATGGAGTGGGGCTTCCTAAAAAAACGGAGCAGAATCTGTTGAATTTTTTTGGAATATTTTGAATCTGGTGGTCCTATGAATTAAGTAGGCCGGTGGTCCCATGAAGCTGGAATAGAATGCTGCGAATAAAAAAATAATAAATAAACATCATTTCCCTCCAATTTTTCCTTTGCGGGAATCTAAATTTCTAAATGTGTGACAAGTGGCAGGAAAGTACTCTTAAGCAGGTGGGGCAATTTCTAGCCCCACCCCTTTCTGACTAGCTAAAATCTTTAGCCCAAAGTAGTTTGGGCTGGAAAAGATTCCATTTAATCCTGTAGCAGAATTTTTTTTTTTCCATGAGACCCCCTGCTTCCGTGAAAATAGGCGCCCAAGGTCCCCCATGAGACCATTCAGTAATTGTTTAATCCCAGGCTGGTAGGAAATACTAGCTCTGATACCACTGTAGAATACACCCCTATTCTAAACTTTCCACACCCAATTTTTTCTTCCAATTTTTAAAATAAAAAAGCCCACCACCTATTGATCATTTCAGGCATTTTGTCAAATAGTTACAAAACTAAGTATGAATATAGTGTTTGTTTTTTCAGGTGTTAAAAAATATCTTATACCACCACCATAATTCGTAATTTCCAATACTAAAATTTAACACAGATAAACATTGAGAAAAAGGAGAAATTTCAATAGATATTATGCCAAACAAATGTTTTTAAACCCCACAAATATTAAACTTTGTATGATTGTTTGAACATTTCCTGACCTATATGTTTCCAAACGACTCCAAGATGATACATAGCCTTTTTCTCTTAATTGCAATTGCATGGACCCCTTCCAAAAAGTACAATGGCTTCCTATTAATGTACGACAATTTCAAACATTATTGCGATTGGAGTTGCTTTGTTTGGTAGCCAAAGATTAAAGGCTGAAATTCATGGTATCATACGACATAGATAATAAACATGATTTTCCCTATGACCCGCCGAATTTCCTTGACTTTTGTTGAACTGGTGTAAAAACTTGTGGTATCGTGCCACTTCAAAACCCTTGACTCTCATATAGTCCTCCAATTAATTTATTGCCTGACATTGTACGGAAATAGTACAGACTCTTAATACTCCCTCGTGTACTTTACTTTTCGGATTCAAACCAAATATTTGAGAAGGGTATGGTTTATAATTTACTATAATATAAGCGGGAAAGTAAGCAATTAAAATAAGCCTTCGATACTCTTTCTCTTCTCTGTGTAGTACGACACCAAATAAAGATGTAATCTTAGGTATTTTCTGTGATCCAATCTGCACTGTTTTTACATATTAAAAATGTGCGGCCAGCATACCAATCATATCTCTTGTAATAACATTATCCAAAAGCTCTGATATTCAACAGACAATTTACTTTTACAATGACTTCATTTTCTGCTCAAATCTTGCATTAACAAACTCCATTAAATTACCAGAAAAATTCCAGCACAGTCCTTGAAAATGAAATTGTCAACAATCACCTGAGAAACATCTCTCAGCTTTGGAGGTGATATTCTCCATGAAGATTAACGTCCTCATGAAGTTTTGTAAAAACTTGCAGCAAACCACTTCTTCCAAAAAATCCATGCATAAACAAAAGTGAGCTCCAAAAATGCTTCTCTCCTCCAACCGTAACTCCCATTTGAATCTTGAAATTCACTTTTTTTTTAAAATCTTTTTTATTTAAAATTGATGCCAGTTTTAATTACTCACATTAAAATATTAATTTTACTCCTTTTTGAAAAAAACACCTTATTTCTCCCCTTTTTAATAATATTTTAATTAACACTAAGTTAAATGTTAAATTTAACTTAAAACATTAGCGTTAAATTAAAATATTATATTGCCAACTATAGTTCGAGAGGGGACATTACACTTCCATAGAAAGAAAAACCAAGTAGCACTTAATAAGAATCTACCTATCTAAGGGATATGCATAGAAAAGAGAAAAAATGAAGAAAAAGAAACTTAAGCATAGTTCAAATGAGGTGGGCCAACAATGAAATCCAAATTTTCATCCTAATTCAATCACTAAACATGGCACTTTCCCTTGAATCATATTCTTCATGGATTGTGATGTTTTGTTGCGGTAGTGTGAATTCTTATTAGGTATGTACCCAAGGCTAGGACCCACCCATGATCGAGTAGGCTCCATGAAAGATCCCCAACCCAAATCTCATCTGAGTTTCTGAGTTTTGTCTTTTCAAAGTCTTTGACCAGCGAATAGGAAGGGTTTTGTTTTCGTTTTGTTCTTGCATTTTTCTGATTTTTTTGTGTTTTTGCTGAATGTTGATTTATGCAACAATATTGCAAACTAGAAGGAAGGAAATTGCTGCTAAAACTTAAATAAATCATACAATTTAAATAGAGAGCAATAATGATGAATTTATTGGCTCAAATGTCATTGTACATACCACAAATCTGCATATTACAATCTGATATAAACTTGAATAGTAAAGAGAACCCCTTTTTAGCTTCTTCCCAGCTTCACAAATTTGCCCCAGGGTCTGATATGAATTTCCAAGTAATTGAATATGCAAATCAAATCCAATAATTGTTATGAAACCCTTTGTAGCACCTAGGGTTTGAAGCCTGTGATCTTGAAATGATGTAGCAGCTAAGGTAAGGTATAAAATGAGTTGCCAAGGCCTTGAGAAGGCCTATACTGCTTATGGTTGCCCCTAATCTGTTGCAATATGCTAATATAATATTGCTTCAAACTCAGATCTGCAAAATATATATACCTGAAACTCATCCAATAAAGCCCAAATGAAGACTCAAGGTAGGCCCTCCCCGAGGGTGAACTGGGTTCTCGTCCAATCCACGATAGCCCTTGAGAGTTTTCGTTCCTAGAAGGCTGAAGCAATGCTGAAACCCTTCTCTAGAGCTCAAACCTGCAAAGTGTTTGGTAAAAATGAGAGTAGAATGCCCAAAAAAGAGCCCTAGACTTTGCTTTATAACCTCCATGAGCTTTTTTTAATAAAAAACAACAAAATATTCCTCTTGAGGGTCTTTCCTCATCAAAAGAAAGGCCACTTTTTAAAAACAACTTAAGTTGTTAGGATGGGGGGCACTTTTCACTATTCAACTTATGATTTTTCAGTTACTATTCACTTTTCACTATTCCATTAAGGCAACTTTAATATTTTCATTTTATCTTTGGATTTATCAACTGAAATCCAAACTGATAGGCTTGTGAGGCTCCCAGCTAAACTCCACAACCCTCGGTTGGGTACCCTAACCATGTTGTTGACCTACGAGAACCTCGGCTAAGGTCTGAGTTGCCTAAGGAAGGGACATTACACTCCAAGTGAAAATTTATATGTATTTAAATACAAGTACTACCTGAATTCTTTCAATATTATATTCAACAAATCAAAAGTTTATACCAAATGTTTTTGATATGTTGTTATTTGTTCAATATTTGCTGTTAGTTTTGGCTGGTTCAAATCAGTTAAAGTAAAAGTAAGAATCAAATATTCCTAAAATTCATTGTTGGTGACATTGCAGTAGTATCACAGTTGGTGATCTTGCTAGCTTGTTCAAAAATATAACCATTTATTGCATAGTTTATCAAATATTCGGTAATAACAGAAAAGTCAAACAAGAAGAAATTGTGAGACAAAAAAAGGACAAATTCTTTGCTTGAATCTCTTAGACAAAGTCAGAAAGAATTGGAAATGACTGACAAAATTCATGGAAAATATTAATCAAGACAAGATTCCTCTAGCAAATAATCGGTTTGTGATCATTCCTACCACCAATCTTTTTTAGCCTAGGTTCTTATAGAAATAAAAGGTTATAGATCGTGTTCAAGAGGCATTGATAAAAATATAAAAGGTGAAGGAGATGTATAAACTTGAGGCCTTAAAGATCCTTGAAGAATATCAAAGGAGGTCTGATGAGCTCAGATATAGAGTCTCTTTTGATGATTACTTAGCTCAGATGGTCACAGATTTGTATCCAAACAAAGGAGGCTTGTATGTCTACATAAGGTAGATGAGAAAGATAGAAGAGGTAGCAAAACCAAAGCCAAAAGAAGTAACCAAGGACTTGGAGATGAAAATGTACCTAAAGGATGATGATTACTGAGAGATACTCAATGATTTGTATCCAAGAAAAAGAGGCATATATGACCACATAAGGAAGATGAGAAAGATAGAAGAGGAAGCAGAACCAAAGCCACAAAAAGTAACCAAGGAGTTGGAGATGAAGAAAATGCACCTAAAGGAAGAAGTCCTTTTCTATTGAATGGTATACTATAGTGAATAAATATCTACTACCAACACATTTAAAAATCACATCAATTTGCTGAAGCCTAAATCATGCAAGTCAGCTAGAGATTGTACCTGGTTTGTATCATTAAATGTCAAACGGAGATTGACTAAAAAATAGTTTATCTTCCTCAAGATTAAAAAACACTTTCCTAATCAAATCATACACCTATTTAACATGGACATTGTCGTTAAATCAGTTAATTAGGATAAATAAGTTTTCAAGAAGAAAAAGAGGGCTGTGATAGATCTTGCTTAGTTTTTTGAATATTCACACAGCCAAATCTCTTTAATTTTACCATATAGAATGCAAAAATGAAACCCTCCCTTCACATATCATAGCATCCTCTTTGTTGCTGTCTAATTTCTACTTTTGGAGCTATCATAAATCAAGAGATATAGTTGATTGCATAGGTCAAGTTAGGTCTAGTGGTTGTAAGATAGATCAAGTTCCCAGTTGGGACAAACTAACAATTTTGTATAAATGATCTATAAATAAAAGTGCTGAAAATGTGATGTATAGCTACCAATCTTTTCTTTTCTCCCCACATTTTGCAAATATTGTAAGAAAAATAGAGAAATACCTGGCCAAGATTGCTGGATTTGCTGAAGAATGCTTATATCTTAGAAAATGTTGAATCCATTGAAAAATTGCTGAAAAATAGTAAAATACACAAATGCTGAGTTTGGAATTTTTGGAAAACTTAAACATCTCTATTTCATATGATTGTACTTTTCAGTACTTTTCCATATGATTTTACTTTGTTGTTCAAAATGGTTATACTTTGCGGTTCTATGTGGCCTTGTAGGGCTCAGTTTTTCTTAATTTGGTTTTGAATTGAAAGGACCTAGCTTTATTTTCTTGACATCCCTTTTGGTTTTGTTGGCGTAACAACTAACACCTCTGGAGTAGAAGTTGTTATGAACAGCCTATGTACACTACGCAATGAGTGCTCTTCAAATTAGGAGGGGAAGCTCCCTCGTTGTGCTTTGACAAAAATACTTGCAAAGGAAAATAAGCTAAACTATGTCCTGTCTTTTTGTTTCAGCTGTAGAGGCACAAGGCTTTCTTGAAAGAACTTATACGTTGCAGCTGAGTTTTTCTGGTTTTGCAGATCTACTAACTACAACTAAACTTAATCTATCCAATCTCCTCAGGAAAACAGAGCAAGAGGAAACAGAGCAAGGTTTGACTAACTGACGATAAACGAGTTTAGATTCTCTACTTGAAGGCAAGGTGGCGCAACTATCATCTCAATCTAAACAAGCTTATTGGAGCACAAAACAGATTTAAGAATTTACCATGACAATCTTATGAAACCCTATGTGGCATAACACTTGATCAAAATAGTAAAGACTTCACAAACAACTTTATCACCACAATCTCACGAAACCCTATGTGGCATAACCCTTGATTATAATGATAAAGATTCACAAAACAGATTTATCACCGTAATTTCTCGAAACCCTATGTGGCATAACGATTGATCACAATGGTAAATATACACAAAACAGATTTATCATCACAATCTCTTTGAAACCCTATGTGGCATAACAATTGATCACAATGGTAAAGATGTTCAAAACAGATTTATCTAAACTATGGAAAGAATCCACCATTACAATCTCTTGAAACCCTATGTGGCATAACAATCAATCGTAATAGCGAAGACACATGAACAAATACCAAAAGAGCAATATTGAGGGCAAGGTAGGCGCAACATATATTTCTCTCTCAAGCAAAAGTTATTTACAAATGAGCAAAAGCTCTTATTTATATACATCAAGGTGTAGGGAACCCTAAAATCACCTTGAGTCATCTACAGTTCTTGCAATGCATGCAAGTTTTGCTGCCAAACCCTAATGAAGTAAACTATACAGTCAACTGGGAAACTACCATCAGTTAACTGAAACATCTAATCTAAAAATGGACAATTGTGCGAGCATGCACGTCCTTATTGAAAGTGAGTTAATTGGAAGACTACCATCAGTTAACGAAAAAACCCTAAAAGAAACTCCTAAGTAAATAAGGCAAATCTCAGAATAGATATGCATGTGATGACAACATCGAGTTAACTTGAAAGGGTAACACCAAGTTCAACTCGTGTGTGTAATGTCTATCCTGAGAGGTGAGAACTGAAGTTTACTGGTCGTGATCTCGAGCAATCAATCCCTCAACGAGATTGTTAACTGTATCACTATCTGGAGCTATGAGACTCTGACGAAGAATACTATGTCGATGCAGCATATCCTCACCAGCTGTGATCTGAGACTGAAGTTCGCCCCTACTCCTCGTTGCCTCGTCAAACAATGCTGACATGACTGTAAGCTGAGTAACCTTACAGCCAATGGTCTCCTCACTAAAAATGGTATGAATGAGTGCCTGGAGCTCTGACTGAACATCGGTAAGCTCCACGTAGGCACCACCTTCGATCTGGTAACGGCACGGTAAGCGAGATACTAGAGTCCTCACAAACCGGAGTGCACTCTAGTGACGTGCTCTCTACTCTCAGCCAACTCTGATGCTAAAGTGTCTTCTATTTTTGCCCTGAAAACCAATTGTGTTTTCCAAGAGTAGATAGCCTCTTTGTCCTCTGCATCTGTGACTGCATCATAAGCCACACTCAGGTGAGCAATCATAATCTCATCCCTGGGTTTGTTAATTGCCATATCCCTTTGCTCATCCTGAAGACGAATACGGAGCTCTCGTGCATTGTACCGCAACTGATATAACTCTGTGAGCATGGTACGGCCTCTAGCAACGAACTCTTCTTCCCATTCCTCCAAGCGCTTGCCATATGCAACTAAGTGATTAAGTTGACTTTGCTCTGCTGGAGGCTCAAGCATCGGAGGGAGTGTGTTAATGGCATCGGGTCTATGTACAAGGCTAGAAATATACTGACGAAGCTGTTTGATTTCAGCCTTGAGGGCTGCCTTATCTTCTCCGTCCTTTAGTATCCTATCCCTGGCACTGTCCGTAGCAACTTGTAGGAGATCAACCTAAGTTTGGCGTGTGCTGCGACCAAGGTTGACTGTGATAACCTCGAAATCCTGAGATTCCAATTCAGCCAAGTTCTTCCCCTGTGGAGGTACGGCGGTCTCAATGACAATCTCCATGTCCGTGTTTCTCTCTACGTGAACCATGTTCTTGACTCTCTTATCTGGCACATCCTGATAAACGTCATCGAAATCTGAATGATTGAGAACATAAGATGGCTGCCTCCTCTTCCTTCCTAGCTGAGCCTCGATCCAAGATTGATCTCGGCTAATGCTACTAGAAGGGTCTGCACTAGCGACAGGAGGTACTGATGAGAGTGAGTGTGTAGAAGACCCACTGCGAGGTGGAGAGTCTAAATCCAATTCAATGTGAATTGGAGTTGGTGACGGCTCTGAAACTGGTGTAGGAACTTGAGGCTGAACCTCAGGTACTGGCGAGCTCTGAACCAACCTTTGAACTGACTCTGTGATAGGCTGTCTGTCAGGCTCCATGTGTGTAATAGTGGCAAGTGCCTTGCCCTTTGAATTGTTTGGCGCTTGTACTTTCTTGGGAGGATTACTCCTCTTCTTTTTGTTAGGTTTTGACGAGGAAGGTAGCGAAGGATTGACCAATACTGGCGGCTCTGCTCTGGGCACACTTACCCTCCTTGTCTTCTTGCTGTCGAGGTAAAGTATGCTGTTCTAAATAACTCTACTTGACCTCTCCTTGACCGTTGCGTATTCTTTGGCGTACCAATCAACTGCTGGCAACGGTTGTGTATCGACCTGCTCTCTGAAAAATTGAGGAAGAACCTCTCCCTCATCATCTGATAAACCTCCCACACATCCTTTGACAAGAAAACAGAAATCTGTGAGAGAGAGAAGCGGCCGTAACTGCATCTGCGAACCTCGAAGTCATCTGCGCAATTTGTCCAGTAATCCTCCATAGAAGGCTCGTGATATGTACCTCCAGCAAGGCGAGCTGTATAATGACCTGAAAGGTCATAGGCACGTGCTTCGACAAGATACTTAAGATGATATTTCTCAAGCTCCTGTCCTGCGATCTTGGCATCAATTGCCGACTTGCACCAATACATTCCAAACTGAAAAGGAAAGTTGAGTGATGGTCTGTGCCTGCGGCGTAGAAGACGATGAACATCATGCATCTGTCTAAGGAATTCCTGAAAGATTGTCTTATCCGAAGGATAACGTGGAAGCATAGCTGGATTTCCTATGAAGCCGTATACTCGGATGTAGGTGTATGTTGGGAACTGAATAAACCAATCTGCCCATCCATCCATCGCTGCCCTAGCAACTGCCGAGATACGAACATGCAATTCCCGGTCCAAATTCCTCACGTGTAAGTCAAGAAAGCCTCGTGAACACGTTTGAAATGGCCTTCGGCTCGGTGAACTCGAGCTGATCATATACTGATAAACCTTCGAATAGTGAGAATGCCCATGGTGTTAAGTCCTCCGGAACTGACCCTGATAAGCGATCAAGTACACGAGATAGGAACACATGTGAAACTCATGGGCAACTAGGAAACCGGTGATCTGCCTGTGGAGAATGTCGCTGATGAAGGATGCCCAGTCATAATGCTCCTGCCCAGAAATGATGCGACCAATAATGTAATACATCCAAGGCTGGAAAACATTCGCATGTGCTTGACCTGAGACACGATTCAGGAGTGTGATTAGAATCGCGTACTCATGCTTGTACTCACCATGATCCACATTGTTTGGCAATCTGTTCTTTGCTTGTTTTAACCATCTTTCTGCCATCTTTTTCTGACATTTGTCCATATCAGCATCAAATGCCTGCTCACACTGCTCCATAGAAATAACCAAACTGTTAGGATGTTGAGGAATGCCAAAACTCCTTTCAATGTCTAGAGGCTTGAGACTGCAAATGACTCGTTCGTCAACTGACGCTATCTCACGAGTAGTAGGATTGTAATGCTTAATGCAAGCCATCACAAACTCAACACAGTGAACGGAGATAGGTATGGAAGCGGCCTCTAGTAAACCGGTGCTCAATATTGAATGATTGAACTTTTGATCTTTGGATCTAGCATTGCTTCGGCAATACTTTGTGAAGGTCTGTCTCAACCAACTGCGGAAATCATGTGTAAGGACTGTTTTGGTCTTGTATTCGAAGTGAGTGAACTGCATTCTGAAAAACTTGCTTGTTGACTGTGAACTTGACTATATTCTGACAAGATTTCTGGAAGCTAAAAATAGCCTGCGAGAGTTAAAAATAGCCTTTCGAAGAATTATTTTCAGCGAAAAATCCGAAATATGGGTTTTGTCCAGAAAAGGATTCTAAGACAACCTAGAACGTAGATTTGCGAAAATTCAACTTCTACTCGATTGTACAAAGATTTTTCACTTGAGAAAATTAGCAATTCGAGAACGAATGTTCTGAAGCTAAAAATTCGTGAAAAATCAAACGCACAATTTCAACTCGAGGAAATTATATGAGAATGATCCAGATACTGAGACTTGCCAAATTCGCCAATTTCAGGAACATGCAAACTGTATTTTGAGAGAAATCTGAGATTAAAGGATGCAAAAGACGTTTTTATGATGCCTTCTTCTGTGAAAATCGCCTTAGATTTCTTCAGATTACTGATAATTGTGAACTTTGATCTGCAAAAAGATATGTTAGGTAAAATTGCCCCTAGAAATTGATGAAGATTTTGCCTTTAAACTGGAAGAATTCGCCTTGTTTTGAAAAACCACGAATTTCGTCTCTTGAAATTTGCGCCTTTATGAAGAAATTCGAATTTCCTTTTGAAGAAAATACGAATTGCAATGGAACTTAATAATTCGCCTTTGAATCTTTGAAGAATTGCGAATTGCTTATTGAATGAATACGCCTTTGAGAATTGAGGAATTTGTGAATTTCTTTGAAGTTATGATTTGCGAACTCCTTTGAATGAATGAACTTGCTTTGAAGATGTGCGCCTTTGAAAATTGATAGAACCACAAATTTCTCTTAACAAAATTCGTCTTTGAGAAATACGCCTTTGAAATTAATAGAATTCGATTTCTTCTTAAGATATGAATTTCTCTTAATAAAATCGAATTTTCTCTTTGAAAAATACGAACTTCTCAAAGCTTGATGGATGAATGAAGATGGCGCCATACTTAAATAAGAAAGAATTCGCATCAATTGGTAACTGCAAGAATTGAAAACCCTGACAAGAATAGAAATCCTCTGATTGGCTGCCTTTCAGTTCTACTGCCACTGACTGGAAGTTCGAATTTGAAATAAATAATAAAATATTTATTATCATGCAATTAGCACAGGCGCCCAAAAATAGAAAATCGCCATTTATAAATAAGTATATTTTGAACTTCAATTGACAACCCGGAATGAAGCTTTGAGATTCATCGTTATGCTTCAACGATTCCGAAAAGTCATCTCTTGAGCACATAGGCGTCCATTTGCTCAAGATACTTCACTTTTTACTAACTCCCTATTTTATAGCTGACAACACTGTTACGACTTGCCAACTTCGACACTGATTTCCGGATGACCGGGTGATGCTGAGACTGATTTGAAGAATTCATCGGAAAGCCTACTGAACAAGGAAGAAATGTCTGCTGGGAGACACTACTGCAAAATCCATCGTTTAACCCCTTGAAAAATTAGGCGCCTTTGATTAAATTGCTTTTACGAGTTCCAGACTTAGCCATTTCTCAAACTGCCATCTGACACTTCAAACGGCTGCCTACGGTGAACGGTGAACCCTGCTGACAGGAAATGAAGCTCACTGCGTGCCTGGAGATATTCTGCATCCAACGACTGTAAGCACGACACCTGAAAGCTGTGTTAAGGGCCTCAAAAGTAAAAGCGCCCCTGGCTCTTAGTTGCACTGATGTCATTTTGACGAAAGTCAAACTTCCATCCAAGTACCCGACTTTGACCTCTGATATCTGGAGTTGGGATGACCCCATTCAGGCACTATCTGTTTTAACGGACAACCAAAAGGGCCTATAAGAGAAGTCTCTGGAGGTGACGAGGCAAGAAAACTGCTTCTAAGACCTCAAAAACTCTAGTGCGTATTTTAATTAAAATTACTGCTCCAGACTTTTCCATTTTCTGGACATCTTCACTTTGCTGTATTACACCAAAGACCTCGCATGTACGAGCGTTTGCCAAATCCCGAAGGCTGACGGCTAGGCTTGTTGGATAGATAAAATGATTACGCTCAATAGTCGTGAAGACTTCGAACGCGAACGGGCTCATCTGACAGGCCTAAAGGCTAGGCGCCTCTGGACTGTGAAAATACACTGAAAATCGTTTGTTGGTCCGCCCGTGAAATTACGTACTTGGTAGAATCTCCGCCACGATCACCTGGAACGTCGGATCGACAAGCTGGATGGTGCGTCGCGGAGCTGGACTAGAGTATTACTGATGTTAAGAAGACTTTGTCTGCAAATTTCGCCATCTAAAGGGTCCTTTAAGCCAGCGCCCCTGGCTTGTACTTGCACTGGGAACAAACGTAGAAGCTCAGAAACGTGAAAACTCCATTTTAAGCTGTTCTTCAGACGACTGCCGCCGGAGTTCTGAAACTCGGATGACTGTGTTTGATATCTCGTTGGATGAGCAGACTAGTTGAGAACAGATTGACTGTATTTGCTATCGAAAATGCCAAGATTTACCCCTCCTTTAAGATGGGTGCCCTCAGGCTAGAGGCGCGTTTTTGCCTGAAAAAGACAATTCTCATATCTGGAACTTTGGGGATTTCAACTTCTGTCGTTGTTTGCCGGAGCTGTGGGTCTCGGAAAGCTTCGCTGGATAGCTCATCGGATAGCCAGACTGATCCTGAAGAGAATGACTGGATTCTTGAACACTTTCAACAAGATCTTGACCTTCAACAAACTGGGCGCCCCTGGGCTATACTTGCGCTTTTATGTTTTTCCTTTGAGAAATCTTCATAATTTGACCACTGAAAACTCCGTCTCGATCACTGAAATGTCCGTATGCAACGTGAAACATTGTCGTGAGACGCTCCTCCATCGCGAAAAGCTCCATTCTGAGTCTTTGCTTCAGGTTTTGTCCAATAAAACTGACTTTGACTGACAAAATATTGACAAAAACTCCATGCTTGATATTGCCCAAAAACTGTATTTTACATCATCTAGCAAGTTTAGACTTTTTAATGCAAAATGCCTTGATGAAGCAAAAAATTTGGTTTGGGTACAACAGGTTTCTTGGTGCATATCATAAGTAGTTTCTCATTTTGTCATTGATTTGTGCAATCCCTAGTCCTTCACCCACTTTGGCTTCCTCTCACCATGGCTTTATTAACATATTACGAAAATCAATACATCAAAGAAATGAAGCAAGAACATAAGAGATAATTTTGAGGAAAGAAATGCTTCTTGTATCTATTAATGAAAGAGAAATGAAGTCTTCATAGAAAAACAACAATATAAACCCTAATACTAGGGTGACACTAACCCTAACCCTAAAATAACTTAAGTGAACGTTAAGTCATTTTTACGTTATTTTATAAAGTAATATAAACTCATTGAGTGACTTTATTAGTAAACCTATCACTAAGACTAGGATGACCATTTTGACTTTATCTCATAGACACTAACAACAATTTTTTGTTGATAGCATACAAGGCTTCAAAATTTAAACCACTTTGTTAGAAATGCCAAGTTTGAAATCCTCAATGTTGGGGGCATTCTTGAGAGGGACTTAAAAGATTCATCCATAGTATGATCAATTTCATTCAATTCATATTGCAGCTGCATGATAAGGTTTATCAGAGTATCCAACTCTTCTCTAAGGCCTTGTAGTTTTTTAGGAGTCTTGTATTTTTGGAGACCTTTGCATGAGTATACATTAGAAGGTTCTATAGAAACATTCTTCATCAATATGCAGAGCTCCTTAATTATTGAAAAATAAGTTTGTTTTAACCCCAAACTAGTTCTTGATCATTGATCAAATTGGCTTTTATTAAACCTATAACCCATGCCATTGGGTAATAAAAATCACTTCAGCTTTACTTGAGTATAGGTTTCGTAACATCATGAAAATATATGTTTTAGCTTATATATTTAAATGCCTAGTTCATGCACATAGTTTCAAGAGTATTAGAGCCTTTTAAATATTGTTTTGGTATTTCACTTTTTATTATTTAAAAAAATATTTTTTGGCCCCAAAGTGGGACACAATTTAATGCTTTGACTTGTATATTTTTCCATTACTATTGATTTCTAAATTATTTTTCTTAATTTCTAGTGATATCAAGCATTGGTAATGATGTGGTCATCTTAAACAATTATAGGCGTTAGAGCAACACAACCTAGAGGTACGAAGACTGAACATGATTTTATTCCTGTTTAGCATCTACATTTCCTTATTTGTAGCATTAGAGAAAACAGTAAGTGCAAACTTATAATGATGCTATTGTTCCAAGTACAGGGTAATTTTGGATCATTCTAGGTCCCCTATTGTTCAGATTAATGAAGGAAAAGCGCACAACTCAAGATCTAATTTGAAGGATACGGGAATAAAGTATGATGAAGTAGGTTGCAGTTATGCCCAAAATATCCACTTGTTACAATTTAATTTCCATTTTATTTTATTATTTAAATACTTTAGATATATTTACTTACCTGATTTGTAGTTTGATTGCTGTTTTGTTTTTCCTTTTTTAAACTGAACCATGATGAAAATTTTATAATAAAGAGATGTAAGGTAATGAAGCACATAAATATGTTCTGATTGTCAAATATTGGTGCAATGTCTTCTGAATAGAAATTTGGTCTACTTAGTGTGGCACTTATAGTGGCAAGTTGTAACATGTAACATTGTAAATACACTTATAAATTAAAAAAGTCATAGGGGATTTTAGGCTGATTAAAAGGTTGATTCTAGATTCCTTTTCTAGAGAATCCCTCGTGAAAAATTAGAGGTTTTGAGTATTAGATTTTCTTTTCTTCTTTTAGGCTACTTTAACTATTGGTTTCTGCATAATGTTATTAGTTCTCTAATGCTTTTAACCATAAATTAGTCGTCACCATTTTCTCAAAGATACTCAAATGGCATCTTTTGAGGTTATTATAAGATGGAATTTTTTAAACTTATTACCGCTTCATAGCATGGATATAGATTTAGGCAGCAGCCCATGTGTTCTATTTATAATATTGGATAAATTCTTCATCTGTCTAATGCAAGAAGAAATACCCTTGGCATTGGTTATTCTTGAAGTATTCTTCTCTTCCTGCAACCTCCTGGATTACCGTAATAACTTTCTCATGCTTCTCTAATTTGGCAATTTGATTTGTCTAGGCATCTTAGTTTGAAACCATAACATATGGATATGGATCTGTAATTTTCTTACTCCAAACATGATTATCGTTAAAAATGAAATTGTGTCTAGAAATCTACTAAAAATGGTACAATGGTTAATGGAAAATGTCAAGTACCTTCTAGAATTTCGTTTCTTATAATAGACAAACACCTTACAATTTTTTCAAGTTCATGGGTTTACTCTTAAAATTATAAGTTTGATACATTGTTTATAGTTTGTTTCAAGGTAAAAGATAGTTGTAGAATTAAAGAGATTTGATAGACATTCTTGTTTCCTTTTTTGTGTCCTCAAGATTTATTAATGATACTTATACTCCCTGATTTTGTTTTTAGAATATAATCTATGCATTGAAATTTTCATGTTTCAATACACTTTGAAGATGTATTTCCTCAATAATTTTTGTATACTAATGAATTTCCTTTAGTCTAGCATACAATGTGAATACATCCTTTTTTAATGAAAATTTAGAGGAATAGATAGGGCTTAGAAAGTAGGGCAAAGGTCAAGCAAACATTTTGACTAGGTGTCCCTACTTTTGTGATAGGATTCTAATGAGACCAAATGAGATATTACATGAAAACCAATCCTTGAATTTGGTAGGGCAAACCTTAGATAATTTATACTACCACAGGCCAAGTGCAATAATAATTGAAAATAATATTGTAATATCCCTAATCCGATAAATTATCTCTTTTATTTTTCATTTCTCAAAGTTTTAAAAATAGAAATCTAGTTCGAGAATGTAGTTTTCATTTTATTTCCTAATAAGTATTTTGTTTTTTATTTGATTTTTCAAATGAATAGGGTTAGACAATTTCACTTTCTTTTCCCAATGTCTAAATGGATATTAAAAGGGATGCAATACAAAAATGGAAACCCTAATGCAAATCTAACATATGACAGAAGTGATTATAGAAACCCCCCAAAAAAAGGATAGCCATAAAGCAATAAAGTAATCGTATCAAAGCAATCCTTTTAAGGACGTGTATCATTTAGACTAACCAAATTTCTTAGAATTTTGAAGCTTAGATGATAGTATGAGTTTAGGAGGTGTAGAATGTACAAATAACTTCTCCTTAGTGAAAGCAATCCTATAAGGATATGTAGTATTTAGACTAACCAAATTTCCTAGAATTTAAAGCTTAGATGATAGTATGAGGTGAGGAGGTGTAATTTGTACGAATGACTAGTGTTTCCTCAATTAAACACCAACTAGGTAATGAAGAAGGGTAGCCTAGAGGATGCCAAGTAGTAGCTGAAAGACCTATGCAACAGCAAGGTATAACTCCTAGATATGATTACTATGATTGATCCAAATTGTCTACTGATGTAATTGTGGCATAGTTATAGTGAAAAATGCTAGCTGGTAGATTGAGTGATAGTGAGAATAGATAATTATGTCATGCGATAGAAAGTGATATTGATAGTCTTTGTTTGTCACTCTAAAAATAGGGAGGAGCTAGTCAACACAACATGAAGCCTTCAAAATAAGAGCCAAGATGTTAAAATCATATAAACTAGCCATTGACCCCATGTAGATGATGCAGTCAAGATCGGAGGGCCTTGTTAGGGTGTCACAATCTCTCAGCCAATTTGCAACACACAACAAGATCAACACAACTTTACACACAAAAACTGTGTAATAAAGCTTTCTTTATTACTGAGAAGACATTACATCATTACAAGCCATCAGTGGCTGATTACAAAACATCTACTAACATGCAGATCAGAACCTCAACTACAATCCTTCTTCTCACATGCTTTGGCCTACACTCTCTGGCCTTCTTATTCTGGCACACAGTTCTGACACCCTACTTTGGCACCCTACTTGGCACCTTTCTTCCTTCAGGCTTCTCCGCCACTACCTCCCCTTCCTGCTGGCTGCCCGCTCTTATTGTTCGCCACCTCTTTATACTTTTGTTCATCCTTTAGGTTGGCCTTGCTCTTTCTAGATCTCCATGTTGTAGTTCCATCATACAATTACCTCGCTATCAGGAGCTTCAACCAGTCGTCCAATCAGCATCCGAGATCTCCAAGTGGTTACATCATAATCAATAGCTCTACTGAGTTGTCTAGAATGAACATGTATTCCACAAAAACGATGTGGAATACACCTAATATCGTGTTGCCAAGTGTCGTGATCCAACTCGTCATTCCCCACCGTGTTGACCATCACACCATTCAGGTTTCTTTCATCACCAGAATGTCGCCAAGACTTCGATTGATCTCACTCTGATGCCACCATGTCACACCGACAAGCTCTTAACGAAATATCACCGGAATGTCTAAGAGACATTAGAAGATGTCATGCCGAACCTCGTATGTCACATGGACATTGCTACCACCATTCTGTTGTAGAGACCTGCCTTGTCGAAGAGACATCCACGAAACTCCTGCGGACAAGCTTGACTCTCGCCGACATGTCTCCATTATATGCCATCAGAATGCTGAGGAGACATCTGCAAAACTCCCATTGATACCGCTCTATCTCGCCGATGAGAACAACAATACCAAACTAGAATGTCGAAGAGACTTCAATGCAAGTCTCACCGAAACGTGCTTGTCACATCGATAATAAAAGGAATCGCCAAGTCGGGAGGTTAGAAAACTTGAGAACCCTGGAACATGGGTTCGGAAAACTCAGAAACCTGCGATCCGTTGATGAACTCCATCCTCTAAGTCGCCATGTCACCGCATCGTAATCCACAACAAGGATGTGGATTACCCAATCTCTGCACGCCATGCGTTGGCTTCGTCACCACTGTCACCTACGCCCTCATGATTGGGTCCCACTCGGAATGTTGCCTGTTTATCGCCATGTCGAAGAGACATTCTTGAATGTCCCGACAATACTCCATTGTGTTACCGACAATGCTTCCCTATGTATTATCACCCCGTCGAGGAGAGTTCTCCCTGACTTCTGCCGATACATCCATGTCTTGCCGTTAAGAAGATTATTGGCCTGTGGAAGAGACTGTCTCCAATGTCACCCCGAAACTCCAGTCACGTCGATATCGCCTAGTCGTTGAGACAACGATTGATGTCCCGCCAATACTGCACACTCTCGTTGATGAACCCGTTCTGTTGCTGGACAAAGGGGATGGAGCACGATGCTCCTGCATCAGTAGAGGACCACAAGAAGAGAATTCATAAGAGCATCACAAATTTCTTGTCACGGTTTGGGTATGGTATTAAGTCATACAATGGATCCTCTCAGACGTTATAGTCACACCATGGAAAGTCTCTTTTAGGACTAAGAACGAATAAATGGCAAGAACATTAGTATAGAATACACCATACACTAGAAGTATTGTTAGTGGGATACATGTTGGAGTTGAAAACTCATCTTCTTTAATTCTTTTGATTTGCCAACATTTGTGGTATACCATAAATGTGTACCTTGTAGGGGTAACTTGCACTTATATTTTGTTGTAGTTTAGAGTCTTAATCAATTGGCATATCTTTGAATAACTTGTTGAAAGTGGCATATCTTTGAATAACTTGTTGAAAGCTCTATAAATAGAGGCAGTGCCTTCCAGTTTATCACTCACTTTTGTAACAATTCATTTAAATGCTATACAGTAAGATTCCTTTCTTTTGCTTCTTTTGACACCATTGTATATAATCGTGTTTTCTCCTCAATGCTTGGAGTTTATTATTTTGATCACAAATATGTGAGCATAATTTTCATGGCAATCAGAGCTTAGGGATTAAAGTTCCTTAGGTTTTGGTGTATTGTTGCTGTGAAAGTGCATTGAGGAGTGGTTCTATCTCATTGGATGTTGTGTTGCAATTTTCTTTCCTTTGTGAATTGTTAATTTTTGGGAAAGAGTGAGATGTAATGTCCCTTTTTAGGAATTTTGTATATTTTCTGATTTTTAAGTATTATTCTAATTTTCTGAAACAAATACAAACTGGAACAGCAACATCAAAATGAAACTATTATCTGGAAACTTCTTGTCAAACCCTCTATGGCTGGAAAACAACTTCAACTTCACCCCAAACTAGCAAAATTCACTTATAGATGACAAATAATCCAAATGAAAATGCTGGTTAAGGTCTGATATGAAATGTGCAGCCAACTTAACATCCTTATATATGAAATTACACGCAGATCTGAGTAGTCAATTCTCACAAGCATAAAATAAAAATGCTGATAGGATTGGAAATAAGTGAATAACTCCTCAAATGCCAACAAATATTAAAAAATGAAGCCCTAGGATATTGAAATTGCATGTATCTGAATTAGAGAGCAATTTATCACTTTCAAAATGTCTTTATGTGATTTGCTACTTGCTGGAGCAGCTTAAATTGACTGATATGCACAATTTCAGACCTACAATATTCAAGTTTTGTTTGGAAACAACAAATGTATAGCTGCCATATGTTGTAGGAATCTCATATGGTGAATATCTAGCAATTTTGGTGGCTAGAGATGAAAGGAAACATGCCACGAAGGCTGCACAATGCCCCACAATTGCTCAGATTTGATTTGGTACTGCCTTATGATGATAGGAGCCAACAATTAGAGATGGAAGATGGCAGCAATGAAGTCCTGAAAGGCTAGAGCTGAAGGATGAACCATTGAAAATGCTGGTAAATGTCCAAAAATGCCTCCAAACAGAAATAAATTTGGACTAAACTTGCCCAAACTGAAGTCAAACTTTCCTCCAAGGCTGGTACACCCAATTGACTTTGAAGGTTCCTTAGTCTTTTTAGGGTCAATGTTATTATTCTGAATATTTGTATTAGTGAGATGTGGTTAAGCAATATCATGAGCAACTTACACATCATAAGAAATAGATCTGATAAATAGAGCCACAGTGTGACATGACATTGGGAACCATAAAAAACCCTACTAATGACTCTTATAGTATTAGCAAAAGT
This sequence comes from Sequoia sempervirens, assembly GCA_007258455.2. Taxonomy (NCBI): domain Eukaryota; kingdom Viridiplantae; phylum Streptophyta; class Pinopsida; order Cupressales; family Cupressaceae; genus Sequoia; species Sequoia sempervirens. Next base: position 378,521,286 of record VDFB02353493.1, read on the forward strand.
GTTCCATATTTGGGGTTACCTTACATCAAAATGAAAAGATAAATGAGTGTGACAACCAAGCCCCTAGACAGTTTGGCCCAAGGTGGCAAAGCCATATAAGGACATGGCATGACTAGTGGACCTAGATGGACTTTGTTGCCTTGTCCTCTGTCTTTCTTAATTCTGCCTTTATGTTTAGAAGTGTTTTTGCTTGTGTGCCTTGAGTACCCCATAGTGGATATACATGGCACAAGAAATGAAATTATTTGGATTCCATGTAGAGTTTGCTTTGATTATTTGCGAAAAGTAGCCTTGAAAGAAAATTTCCAGCATAAGCTACTTTCTCAAATAATAACTCAGATGTCAACAACCTATATTTTAACATAAAAACCAAAAGTTTGCAAGCTTCTCACGCCAACCTACTAGATTCAGTATTCCAGCTCAAATCTGATTCAGTTTATGTAATCAAGAGCATTCAAAAAATTTATCTTCCATTCATGACTCAACGAATGTCTTGAAGCTTGTACTAAACATTTCATAATTTCAATTGTGTCTTGCACAAGTGGGAGTTTAAAGTTATCTTAAATATTCCTTCAATTAACAGTATACCTTGAAATCTCATGCATTTGGTGGCTAAAAAAATTCAAATTTAAACATTCATATTGGACATCCTTATCAATGCCTAATATAAACATGAAATAACTCATCATACAGTTCTCTCACCTCAAGTCTACCATTTTCTTTTGGGAGTATGTACTCTTGACTACTGCAAACAAAGGGTTGGTCGACAGAAAAACATTCAACAAAGTAAACTAGAACAAAATAATCCATTAAACATTTATGTGTGCAATTAATTCAGCTCTGCAAAGTTATCAATGCTTAAAGAAAAGCTGTATTTAACTCATTTGGAAACCATTGAAAAATCAGAATTGAAAATGCAATTAAATTTTTCATGCATGTATAGATATTTTTGCAAATTATATGCAAGAACTATAAATTTTTTCAAAACTTACAGGAAAGAAATCACTATTTTGAACCATGCCTTTTTTAATTCCTAATGCAATCAATCCCTATAACAGAAATCTCAAGCATGCGTTTATGCACATGCAACAAGCAGACCTACATTCTTCATGTCTCTCCAAAAGAATGCAATGCAGTAGTTGCAATCCTTCCTATAGATATTTTGAATAATACAAAGCCAAATTCATTGCAAGCCAAAAAATGTGTTCACATTTTTAAATAAAAAACCAATTGTTTTAATAAACTCATGCTCTTAATCTGTCTATAACTCTCCAACACTATGCAATGTACTCGTTGCAATGCATCGTATAGATACTTGACTGGTACAAAGCCAAATTCATCACAATTGAAATAATGTTCACATTTTCAAATAGAAAATCCATGGTCTCGATGTCTTTAGCATGATATTTGGCAAAGGAAGCAACAGAATAATAAAGGCTCATGTAAAACACCACTCAGATGCAAACCGTAGCTGAAACATATGAGTAGTAGTTCCTATAAGTAGTGATTTCTTCATCAGTCCCAACTTTTAACTTCATGGAAAAATGAAATCGTTGCATATTTGATTCCATTAATTTTACTTTCTTTTGTATCTTTGTCTTTAAATTATACTTAAGAGACGACAAACTCCTCTTTTTACACACCTCTTTCACCTCAGCAAACAACGTCTTGTTGATAAAGCTCCTTCATCAATGGGATTTTTTAATAAAGATATTGATCATGCATACTAGAGACAATAAACAACCAAATCCTTTAAATTTTCCTTTAATCTCCCTCTGAGAAACTCCATATTTTGAACATTCCACCTTTGTATTATCCTTGCAGCACCAAGAGAAACAACATATTTGTAATTTAATGCCACAGAAGCTGCTAATGTGATGAAATTCAATCACAGAAATGCCTAAAGAGATGTCATGTCTAAGTTAACAGCAAGCACTTCACGTAATCAAAAGTTACATAACCCAAATAGATGCTTACAATTTTTTAAAACAAATAATTGATATTTCTTCTTCTTTCTGAGATGATGACTTTTAAAGGAGAACGCTTAAGCTTTGGCAAAGAAGTCTTCCTACGAACCCTATCAGCCAAAAACAAACACTCAAAAATCTCTTTGCAAAGGGACTCCACAATACCCAGTACGCAATAGAATTCCCTAAATATTCTTCTCTAAATGTATTAACATACTAATATGAATTTGTAAGGCAAGGCAACACTAATGAACCTTGAAGCACGCTTAAGCTTTAGGGTTTAATCTTTGGCAAAGAAGTCTTCCTACGAACCCCATCAGCCCAAAACAAACACTCAAAAATCTCTTTGGATAGGGATTCACAATACCCAGTACGGAATAGAATTCCCTAAATATTCTTCTCTAAATGTATCAACATACTAATATGAATTTGTAAGGCAAGGCAACGCTCATGAACCTTGAAGCCATAATACACAGAATAAATAATGAAGGAGAACTCCCTTTGTAAGAGAAGAACATATAATCTCAAAGTAAATGAGAGAAGAAAAGATGAATGCTAGTGCCCAAATTAAAAGCTCAGACAAATGCATCAATAAATCTAAGAAATAAAGGAAAAGGAAGCCAACAAACCAAAGCCAAAAAGCCAAAGAAACGTTTTATTAAAAAATTTAGAAAAACAATTATATCGTGGCGTTTGCATTTGTCTTCACAGCCCTTTTTTATTTCGTTTTCACAACTCTTTCTTGAGAATCAACACAGGAATATGCAGTCACATAACTTGAAAATTTCTTCACAAAACTAAGAAAGAGAGTAGAGGGTGTTATCTCTGTACTAGTTCCATAGAATAGCAACGAAGTATTTCATTGAAACCTTTACAGGAGTTTAAATAAATATTTTTCTGAATTTCAAACCGAACTCTTAATAGTCCATGGCTATTGTCGTGAAAGGACACATCCCTATTGTATGTGCCTTTTGATTCGTAAATATACTCTATCACTCATCTCCCATCTATTCACCTATCTAATATTTTATATATAGTCTAATCTACTAATCAATATGTATATGTATGTCATGTCCCCTTCTAGTTGACATCACTCCGAGCACAGGATTAGCCTATCATGCGACCCTCGTAAGCTGATGGATTGTATAGAGGGTCTAGTTGGAGTTGGCTCAGCTTCAGATTGTCAGTTCTTGATCAGTTGGCTTTCGTTCGGGCTCATTCGGTCACTTCTTGCAGAAGTTGCTATTTTTAGCAGTTGTTGGCAGTCAGCGTGGGACCCCTGCTATTTTTAGCAGTATGGATTTGTCAATGTTCAGAATCACTTCAGTGTTCGTCAGCTTCAGACGGATCAGGCATCGGATGAATAATGAGAGAGATATTAATATTTAATTGTATTAATTAAATATTAATTAATTGGAGATTATAATATAAAGTTATAATATTTAATTATAACTTAAGTGATTTTGATTGAGGGGGTCGCCATCATCAGAGAGGGGCCAATTTGGCAATTAAATTTATAATAAATATTTGGCTGGAGACTATTGAAAGTAATTAAATAAAAAGTGCGAATATTTTAATGATTCCCTATTTTGGTGGAAATCGCACTTTTGAGGGTATAAGCCATTTTGCCTTGGATTTCGAGCCATTATGTGATTATTGATATTGAAATTGGTCAACTTTTGTTGAGCACAGAAACTTAGGGTTTCAGTCTCGAATTCATTGGGGAACGAGCCATCTCCATTGAAAGCAGTTCAGAGGGTGTGAAATAACATCTGATTTATTGCCAGCACAAAGGTTTCTTCATCCAGAGGAAATCATCGAACTTCACAGAACATTCAGCATCAAATATTTTGTCAGGGTTTTCATTCAGAAGGCAGTAGTTCATCAAGGTGCATCATACTTAAGGGTTTGGCACTGATTTCAAGAATCCGTACCTTTGTACTTGCTGTTTCTGACACAGCCGTACCTGTACCAGGCCGTACTTTCATCCCAGAGAGGCGTACCATCTTTAGCAAGCAAATCGCCTACCTAAATCAGTCTGCCATCACCATTTTGGGCGCACCCCTTCTTGGCATCATTAGAGATCATCAGACAGGAGGAGGAACAAGTATTACTATTGCAGCCAATCAGGTTTTCAATAAATATCATTGCTTTTCTCATTGCATGTACTTGGATCGTAATTGTAATCATTCCAGAAGATTGAATAATAGTTAGGCATCAGTATTTGTTATAGATTATGTAGTTTCCAGAGATATATTATTTTATTTGAATTTATTATCATTTTCAAGCAAAATCGCAATTTCTTTGTTTTATGCAAAAAACCACAAAAACAAATCAAAAAACCAAAAACCTTCAAAAAAAAAAAAAGGTCAGATACAGAAGAAACGGGGAAACTAAGGGTTTCTACAATGTATTATGTAATAATATATGTATTATCTGTTTACCCAACAAGCGAACAAGCAGCAGGATTATAGCTTTTGTGGTTTGACACACTCTTGTCTCTAAATTTTTTAACATCCTCTCCTTTTGCATGCCTCTGTGCTCATTTCACTTCTCTACTCATGCATATCTATGTTCTCCATATCACATTATTACCCTTTTAACTTCTTTTGCTTAAATTGTTCATTCCACTTGTGCTTTCCTCGCATTCACTTTTGCATTCTATTTCTTTTTAGCCTCTATATCTTACCACAAAATCTCTACCCTAGTTTGTTCTTTACAAATCTCCTTCATTCCTCTACATCTTTTCGCCATGTGTTGTTAACACGTAACATCTCTACAAAGAGCAATGACCATTTGTTAGGGTCAGCATTATCACCTTAATATTTTAAAGTAAAAGGTTTTGAATAAATTGTTAAACGTGATAAAGAAACAGTAAAAACAAAGTTAGTCAATACAAAGGTCAAGAAGTAAAGGTAGAAATTATTCAACCTTTTAAATTTTAGCTAAAATAATGTAAATGCATGGTTATTAAATTTTTGAACTAAGTTGTTTTATTTTTTTTGAACTGCAAACTGTAAATACAAAAGCCACGCAGCTCAACTGTATTGTAAGGACTTAAGCCATATATTTATATCTAACACTCACAATAGAAATTGAATTTATATCCAACCTCAAGCATATTATTTATGCAAAAGATTCAACATGCTTGTTTCTTGAGTTCAAGAAGCATAATTGTTGTCAAACTATAATAAAGCGAGACCATAAAATTATTAAATATGGAATTCAAAAGATTGTCTAGGCACATCATCCGAAATAATAATTCAACCCCAAAATTGCCACTTAATGCATTATGTGAAAGAGTTGGGAACTAGGAATACATTAGAGAAGAGACAACAAGAAATGAAACCTCTTGATGGGCCCAATCTACTAAGAATTAAATGAGCATAACTATAGTAGATCAAACATTTGAAGTGTCAAAAATTGCAGTATGAAATCATTGTTGGTTAAATCAATGATGCCAAAACATCATGTGACTTCTCATGCTTGTTTATGAGATAATACTTCAATAAATGCTGAACATGTTAACACAATTCCCATGAAAGGAAATGATGGAAAATTTTGGGAAATCAGGGATACCCTTATATCAAAGTAAGGAAAAGCCTTCAATCAATAAAATGATTCAAAATGGCTATTAGGCTGGATTTTATCCTAATAAATGTTTATTCAAAGATGTGCGAAATGGATACAATGTTGTGGCTCCAAGAACAAAAGAAAATAGGTTATACAAGTTTGATTGAGCATTTTTATATTACACAAATTTATGCATAGTGTAAGATATGGCTATAGAGATAGCCACCCAAGATCTAGAGGTCTAATTGAAAGGACAAAGTAATCAAAAGTTCAATATGACAAGAATAAACTATATTCCTATCAAAGAATACAAATAAAATATATGTACAATGTACGAGAGACCCTTGGTTATATAGACCAAGGTGAGACATATGACAACATACGATTATGAAATGTCTTAATCTTATGATATGAGAGATAAAGTGAAAATGCTATAAATGTGCCATAAGTAAACTTAAATGATAAGTTGTGAAAAGGACCCAATAGTGGAACTAGTTAGGGAATAATTCTATTTATGCCAACACCCTTTGATAAGTGCAACTTAAGAGAAGAAAATGCAAACATGTAAAGATGGGTCTCAACTACAAGGCTTGATGAGGTACCCATGTACAAATGATTCTCCCACAAATGGAGAAAAGGAGAAAAACTCGTTGGGAAAAAAATCTTATCTAAAAGAGAGAAAAAACATGGGAAATGCTCTTTAGAAGATGAGGACAAAACCTCATTTGAGGAAAAATTCCCCCTTCGTCGTTTCCCTCCCATAAGAGAGAATGAAGAGAGAAGGTTAGGTGACTCCCTTGAATAAATGCACCACATCCCCAAGAGCTTGTAAATAATGATACTCTCAGTGAAGGGTTTGGTGAATATATCTTCAACCTACTCTGCTGTAGGACAATATTGCTATCATTGAAATGCTCATGAATTAACTCTCTTATGTAGTGCATATGGATCTCAGTGTGTTTAGTTTGCTAATGTTGAACTGGGTTCTTTGAGATCTGGATGGCACTCTAGTTTTCACAAAAGAGGATAGATGACTGAGGAATGGTGAAGCCAAACTCAATCAAAATACTTTGAAGCCACATAGTTGTAGTGGCAACATTAATAGCTCCTCGATACTCAACCTCATTCAAAGAAAAAGAAATAGCATGCTAGTTCTTACTTTGCTAACATATGGGGCTTGCACCTAGATGAAAATCATAGCCAAATGTGGACTTATGATCATCAAGATCAGCAACCCAATCATAATCTATATATCCAACCAAGTCTAGTCTCGTACCTACTACATAGTGAATCCCATGTTGATGAATCGCTCGTATGTAATGCAAGATATTTTTGGTACCTTTTCAGTGAAGTTCATGTGGTTTGTGCATAAAGTGTGAAACCATGCCGCCTTTTGTAGGTGAGTGTGAGTTAGATAGATGAGGCTCCCAACAAGTCGACGATACAAAGTTGTATCAACTAGTGGAGTAGAACATTTCAACTCAAGCTTGACTTGAAACAGAAAGGGAATCAATGAATGCTTACAATCACCCATGTGGAACAAAGCTAGTAGATCAAGAGCATACTTGGGTTGAGAAAGAGTGATTCCAAAAGAGGATTGAGTGATCTCAATCCCAAGAAAGTAGTGCAAAGGGCCCAAGTCAGTCATAGAAAATTTGTCGTGCAAATAAGATTTGACTCTATTAATGATCAATGATGAACTTTGTATAATGATTAAGTCATCAAGTAAAGAACGGGAAGCAAATGAGAATCATCCTATCACAAAATGTAGACATTTGGATCTAGTGGGATTAAGGTGTCTCAACCTTAGTGAGTCCCATGATTAATTATTTAATTATTTGCCCCTAAGTTGCTGATTTTATTTATTAAATGCAAAAATAATTGTTTCTAAATTTCTAAGGCACATTGTCGGACCAAACGGAGAGTTGGCATCCTACATGCAAGGTGCAAAAGGATAAAAATGTGACACATGTCACATGGGTGCTCCATTGGGAAAAGACAATAGTTTAGACCTCTAAAATGACCACCATGTTGACATGTGGCAATATATTTTGGAAGCAAGCATTGGCGGGGTCGACTTGTAAGCGGAAGCAGGGAAGGGTGACACTTGTCACCTAGGTGCTCATTTGAGCATTATCAATTGTGAAAACCTCAAGGAGGATGATGCCATGTGGCATGTGCTTGACTTGTTGATTGAAGTTTGGAAGGGAATACTACTAAACAAAAACTGATTTGTCACTAGGAGTGACTAGGAGTCATGGTTGAGTTCTAATTTGGCAGCTGACTTGATTTTCTCTATCAGATGCCTAACATGTGAGGTTGCTTGATTTTTGGAGTTGCAAGCCTTGCACATGCTTGCATGTTGTTGCATGTTGGTGCATGTTTGACAAGTTGCTAATTGGGTCACTTGGGACTCGTGCATGTTGCCGGTTTTAGTTTGCGTGCATGCAGAGATTATGGGATTAACATTTGGCAATGTTGGATGCCCATGTATGAGAAGTATATATTGATTCCTTAGTGCATGTGTATGGTTGTGACTATAATATATGTATATCGTTATGTTTTCAGATGCACTCTAGAATCTTGTATCACAATGAACTACACTTGCCAGAGCATAGACTCTGAGACTTGTATTATAACAACTTATTACAGTAATACAATTGATTTGTGCTTTGGTGCGTAGGTTTTTTCTTGAAAGGGTTTTCCCACATAAATTTTGTGTTATGGTTTTATGCTTTAAATCTTAATAATTAAATGTATGTGCAATCTTGAATGTTAATTGTGAAAGACAAAGGATTTGAAACAAAGTATGGCAACCCTCTCCTGATTGATTTGCATTAGGGACGTGTTTATGCACTCAAATTTCCTTTCAGGATCTAGTGGCTTCAAGAGAATCCAAATGAGAGAAGAAAGGAGTCCATATTGGCGTACCAAGCCCAAGGGGTATATTCGAGGCCATAGATAGACTTCCTCAACCTACAAACCAATAAAGAATCATGTACAAATCGTTGTGGATGCTCCATTTAAATTTCCTAATGAAGATCTCTTGAAGAAACACACTGTTCGTATCCGTTTGATGTACAATAGCAAATGGAGTCAAGCAAATGGATTTCATCTTTACGACAAGGGAAAAGGTCTTTGTGTAGTCAACACCGAGAACTTGCAAGAAACCTTTCGAAACAACTGATGCTTTGAACTTGTCCATAGTTCCATTTGTTGGAAATTTGGTTTAATAGATCCACTTACACTGAACCACTTTCCTTCTCTTAGGAAGAGGGACAAGGTTCCCAAGTGTGGTTCCTCATGAATAAACTATACTTTCCTTCATTGTTGAATCCCACTTTACAATTCTTGACGCTTCCTTAAATGATTGTGGATAAGAAGCTAAGGCATTGTATACATATGGAAGATGTTGATGCTATGATTGAGTCTTGAGAGTGTTTGAAGGATCCCCAACAAATGTGCCTGCGAACTATAGAGTCTATTGAGCCCATTGAGTCAATGAAGAAGATGGGGATGAAGGATAAGCATCCTCAACCTCTGAATGTGAACCCTATGGAGGTGTAAACCTACGAGTTTGGGGTAAAGTAGAGTCCTTTGAGTCACTTTCATCTGAGTCCGTTGTGATGAGGAGGATGAGAGGCCAAGCTAGGAGTGATTTCCTTGAAACGAACATTCCTTTCAATGAAGAGTTCATGTGTCGTTGGATCCAAGAGTTGATGCCCTTTGATACCATTTGGATTTGCAAATAAGATGCAAGGCCTACTTTGAGGTTTCAAATCCTTGCGTTTTTCTAAAGGAATGCGTGCTCAAGCATGGGAGACAAATACTTGAAATGTTGCACAACTAGTTTCCTTCCACACTAAGCTTCAAAAGTAGGCATACATTTCAAGGCTTTTTTGTAGGGAACTCAGTTTTGAATATTTGTAGCACAATTAATTGTTTTACCCTAATCTTTTGGAGCATGAGAATGAGTATGAATCATGCAGTTAGCCATCTCCTTTAGGGTCCTATTCTTCCTTTTGACAACAAGAACCTGCTGCGGTTCACATATTCCTCAAGACAATGGCTCACATATTCCTAACTATTTTCAATGCCAATGATCTTGACATAGAAGTTCTAGATTGCTTCTTAGCATGAGCCTTGAAATCTTCAAACTTGTCAAAGACTTCATTTTTCTAGCAATTAAAGTAGATCCAAGCATATCTAGAATAGTCATCAATGAAGGTAAGTACATGGCTGACCTTGCTAAAAGACAAGGTTGGAAAGAGACCCACTAGATTAGTGTAAACCAAATGAAGGAATTTTGAAGCCCTTTAAGACTCCCATTTGTCGAACTTCTCCTGTGGATGCTTGCCCATAACACTTGGACAAATACCATCTAAAAAATTGATATGGAGTGCTATGACCATGTCCTATGAACTAAGTTGTTGAAGATAGTAGCAGTTAAGATGGCCAAACCACTCATGCCATAGATTACTCACCAAGTCTGAATGAGTGTAAAGTTGTAGGAGATCATGGCACAAAGTAGGAGAATGCATCTAGTCAAGATTTTTGATCTATCATCACCACTGAGTCAAAAGAAAAATCAACTTTCTTACCACTCTCAAGATGAATGATTTGGTAGACTAAAAGAAATTTGGCACATAAGTTGGGAACACAAAGAACAGTGTCAAATAATCCCTCATCCACATCAAGTGAAGCTTTTCCTACTACTGGGAAATGTGTCTTAAGCTTGCTCCTAATGTTAATATTAAAAAAGGTGTGAGTTTTGGGTATATGGAAGAACTCAATTTTTGGGCTATAGGCTTAGTTTTGGGCCAAAAGAAAAATTCACGATTGTTCAACATCGCTTATGGGGGTCACTCGTTGGTACACATGTTGACTTACTTATGATTTGTATTATGAAGCATCATAAGACATAATTTGATTGGGGGGTAATTTGGGCTCCGCTTTTGGGTGGTGTTAGCTCATTGGTTTCTAATTATAATTTGATGGTTTTAGGTTTTGTATCTCGTATATATATTAGGTGATTGAGATGGAGGTGGTGTTCAAATTTTTATAGACATTGTTTAAGCTATAAAAATTCTTCCAAATCTCTAGTTGGTGCTATTCTTTTGAAGGCTTGCTCTACAAGTGTATTTAATTGCGATTTACTAAATAATACATTGAGTTGCTTTGGAATGTGGGGTTTTTCTCCTCGTACACCAATGTTATAGTATTTATTATTTATTTTTTATTTAAATGTGTTTTTGGCTTTATGTAATTATTAAAAGATAGAACTCTGCACAACACTCTCCCAAAAATATTAGTTTAGGAAGCATTTCTGTGTACCTTGCTTCCTTTTATCCTACAACTTCCACCTGAGTATCATCACCTGTAAGAATGTGTGGCATCATACAAGGCTCCAGTGAAGAAAATTGTTGTCGATTAGAACTTGTATGATGTGTAGCAGTCAAGTATCCGCTATTGTGAAGTTTATGTCACTGCAGCGAGTGCATGTCCTTTCCCTTTCCATAATTTGCAAGAAGTAGAAGGGTATGCTTCTTGTGTGTAGGGAGATAGCAAATTGATGTGATTCTTTTTAACGATATTTGTCAACTCATCAATTTTCCTAACATGAAAAAGATGCTCTTCGTGTCCTACTTTCTTGCAGTATGAACAAGTTAGTTTCTCCTTTTGTGAATTCGTTTTCTTGGAAAAGGTTGAAGAGTCTCCTTGCGAAGGAGAAAACAATTATGCTCTTATCTTATCATGGTTTGAACATTGATTTCTTTTTAATGCTTATTGGACCCTTTCTCATTATTTAGATGACCTCTCACCAAAGGTTGTGACTTGGATGGCTTGAGAACTACCCATAGAGATTAATTTTACTTGTTCAAGCATCAACGTCTTTGTAAATGTAATGGCCTTTCCCATAGTCAACTGATGTGTCTGTTAACTAGAAAAAATGTTGCATATTCTAAAGGAAGGTTGCTTAACAAATTGAAGACCAACTATGCATCCTTCTTGTCAATATCCCATTCTTTGTGTTGTGCTCTTAATTTATTAGCTTTTGTTACATAGTCTTGGATAGTCTCAAAACAATTTGGATATAATTTTTTGAGTTCACTAACAATTTGATATCCTTTGATCTCATCAATTTGACCATACAATTTAGCAAGTTTATCCCAAGCCTCTTTAGGTGTTTTCCACTTATCAATGTAAAAAAGAGGGTCAAGAGAAATAAATGTATATATATATATATATATATATATATATATATATATCCAAGTGCCATAGTACTTCTAATGAGGCAATCCATCATTTTTATAGGATCTATTGGTTCTGGAATGGATCCATCAATGTGAGTTAATCTTGAACACTCATTAAAGAATTCCATGCATGCGATTTCCAAGTTGCATAGTTATGTGGAGTTAAATGAGGGAACTTAGGATAATCCATGGCCAAGATAATAAGAGTACACGAGAGAACTCAAAGAGAAAATGAAAACAACCACACAACATAAGCACCCTAAATTACTCAATGAAAGACCCCCCCCAAGAAAATATGATTTGGGACTTTATTCTTAGTGTCGATAGAATTGCCACTTGTTGAAAAGTGCAAAGTTGTCTTTGATCTCAATGCTTCATGATTGCCAAAATATGACTAGTCATATGTTGAAAGTACAATTTTTTATCATAACGAATATAAATTGGTGTATAAGAGCAAGTTTGCACCCTAGGTGCAAGTCCCCTTTTTGCCTTGTTGCACCTTAGAAAATGTAAGTCTGAGGCTTAATTCACTTAAGCCCATTGATGGCAATCCATTTGGTGCCTGTTTTGTGTGTTCGTGGAGGCGTTTCTGTTGGAGACGCCTACGCGGCGCGCAGACATCCGCATGACGTGCTTACGTCCCTTGCGGATTCCTACGGCTGAGCTAGCAAAGGCGTTACTCTTCCCATTGGCAACAAATTTGTAATGCCTTCTTTGGCCACCTGACCCGAATATGGCCGTTTTCTTTCTCATTCCTTCATAATTAGTCTTTGGACTTGCATTAGAAGGTTGGATGAAGATTGGACGAAATCGGGAATAAACTTGGCTCTCATATTCTCATTGTCACAAGCTGATTTCCAAGCATTCCAAGCATTCGATAGTAGCAATATCTCACTCCATCACGTCAGTAGAGCAAGTTTGGGACCACATCATTGTAGCAGAGGCTTGAGTTCCTCTAATTTCTTGTCCAAGTAGCCTTGAGTGCTCTTGGTGGAGGTGGTAAGCTTCCCTCTCCTCTCCTCTATCATTTGGTTGAGTAGCATAGTACTGTTTTTGTAGTGCTTGTGTTTTATCACTTCTTTATCTTTCTTCCTTTGGCTGTCTGTGGATGCGGGAACACCTAAACGGGGGTTTGATTGAGGCAGACCCCTATACAACCACCCCCCAATATTCTCTTTCTTGATGTGTGTAGGTGGGTGCATTTTCGAGGAGCTAGCTGGCGAACATGGTCTTCTATGAGATTGTTTTCGTCACCTTAGCTTTGGTATATCTACTCTATCACCTTCGTTTGTACTTCTCGTATTTCATAGTATTATTTTGTCCTCTTAGAAGTCGTTAAGCTAGGCTGCTAGTCGTTTTGACGAGTCTGACCTTGTCTCTATTGTGATATGACCGTACGGACCACAATGCGTTTATGAGACGCGAACGCGCCGTGCTGTCGTGCGAAGTCCACGCTGACGCCATGGGTAGAGAGCTCCCTGAGGCGTAGAGTTGGATTTATAAACTGATTTTCCTAGCCCCACCTTGAGACTTAGGATTGCAGAGTGATTGTAGGACATCATAATCCTCATCATTCTTGTCCTCATACCCTAAACAACACACTTAGCTGAGGTAAGTTAGGGAAGCCTCTCACGTCTTGACCCTCTGTGACCTGGGGTTTTGCATGCAGTGGTCCCCCTCTCTTACATTTTTGGTTCCGTTCTTGCGATACTGACAGTTCCTTTCCTCATACTCTAGGAGTGTTGTAGGTGTGAGTGTTGTAAGGTTGTCGCCTTGCAACCCAACCTGCGACCCCTAGTTGACGTAGTTAGAATATTTGAAAGGTATTGCACGACGAAACCTCAATTGGGTCACCATCTTACTCGTTAACCTTTGGGGGACTCTGTGAAAGCACTGTCTAACATGCGTAATGGCTTCCTTCCACAACACCGACTATCGATCGTCGGTCGCACGTGGTAGGTACTCCCTGGATCACCCGTGGCTGGCATCTGTGGGTCCCCTTCCTCCTAGGACAAACCTTTTGCATAAGACATATCAGAATTAGAAGAAAGGGCGTCTGAGGCCGAAGGTCAGGTACCCTCCCTCGCCTTATGCTATTTTACATAGGGTCTTCTTGAGGGCTGACAACAATGCTTTTAAGGCTCGAAAGAGGAAAGAAGAGAAGCGGTCTTGTGATCCTCCTTCCTCTTCCGCTGGCCAGCCTAACACTTCTTCTCGCTCAGCTGTGTTACCATCGGGTTCTGCTCCTTGTTTCCAGGAGAACCTTTCGATGCCCACTTGGCGTAAGTCGAAGCGTCCCGCGTTCGAGCTTTTTGTTTTGCCGACAGAGCCTATACTCGTTCGGTATGAAAGGAAGAAGATCCTTCAAAGAGAGTCCTTGTCTCGACCGTCGTGGCCTCCTACTACTCCTACTTCTAAGGCAGTGAGCAGAAAGAGGCACGCTGCCGAGGCTCTCGAGTCGACTCCTATCGCTCCTCAGCATGCTCCCGCTGCTCTTGCACATGAACCCCTTCCTCCGCTAGACATGGTTGTAGTGGACGTTCCTATGATCGAGTAGGAAACTCCCATCCCTTCGCAAGTTCTGGATGCTAACTCCAAGAGCCCTAGGAACCGCCTTGCACGAGAGCGCAAGCGCCGACAAAAGGCTCTCCTAGCCGACTAGACCGCTTCGCAACTGAAGGAGGAAGAAACGATCACTCCCGCTTTAGGGCCCTCGACAACGTCTTCTTTCTCTCTTCCTGTTGTGTCTCTTCTGCCTAATCCGCTCTTGGCTTCCATTGCGAGCACAAAGACATCGAACCCTAAACGGGTACAAGTGTTTATCGCTCTTTCAGCGGAGCCGCCTTTGCTGATGACCGTTCCAGGTACTCAGCCCTTCCCTAAACCCGTGGATATGGTTAACACTTTGGTCATATCCGTTGCAGTTCTTTCTTCCTCCTTTGCATGTCTAGCTTCGTTTGCAGGGAGCTCATCCCTTCCTATGAAGAAGGAGGCAGAGGCAAGTCCTTCTCACAATAAAGGACGTAGGAGGAGCCCACCTTGACAAGGTGGCCCTTTGATGACCTGTTATGTCCTTGTGACAGAATCGGTCCCAACCTCTCCTGAGTTTGTCACTGCTCCCAAATTATTTAGCAAGCCTAGCAGTGGATCTTAGGCATTGCCTTTCCTGACTACTGAGGTAAGACATGGCGCTCCTATGGGGTGCATGTTTAACTATGTAGATGAAGTGCTGACCCTGTCGGCGATCTTCTCAAAATCGCTAACTTTGACCCCACAAGAGCTCGACGGAGAGGACCTCGAGGGGCCCTCTTCCTTGGACCTTGTTGCGGGAGGGTCGAACGCCCCTCCTCTTAACATTCCACCCTTGCAGGCTCGTCCTCCTTCCCCTTATGAGGATTTAGATTGGGAAGCAGACGACCTTTTGGATGATTGGTGTTAGGAGGAGGTCCCCGTTTCTTGATCTTGTGTGCTTGTGTGCGTGTTTTGTAATGTGTTCCCCTGTACTTGTGCTATGTGTGCCTGGATGACCCTCAACACCCTTGTTGGTGCTTGGATACAGGCGTGGTTTTTGTGCCGTAAACCTTCTTCTATTTGTATCATCATTCTTCCATGTTTGTGCGTGATTTTCGATAAATTGGGAACGATGTAAAGCGTTGGGGGCATTTAGGCTTCCCTTCCATGTTGACCGAAATTTTTATTTTTACTTTTGTTTCCGTGCATTGTTCCTGATCTGGTTGGGGATTGATGATCTTTCACCTTGCATTGTGGTTACCTACTATTAAATGAGCTTGGACAGATCTGACCTCGCTAAAACAGATCTGACCTCGCTAAGCTAGATCTTTATCTTTCTCTCTTGTTTGCATGAGTTGTCCCTCCTATGTGTGACAACATTCTTTAACACTTCAACTTTCAGAAAACAAATTCATTGCCAACGAATCTTCTCCTGAAAGTCCTCACAATACCTTTTCCTTGGAAGCACATTCTCAACTTGGAACCCTAATGGAATGTGTTTCCTTCATCACGGGTTCATAAAGAAAGGACTTGAAGACCTTCCTCCGAAGCGGGAACTTCTTTGACTTCCCCTTTCGTGGGGGCATGACCTTCCTTTTGAATTCCTTGATGAAGTGAACATCTTTTGAAAAGATCCCTTGATGACGAATCACTCTAAGATGGTGACTTTTGAATTGCGTGTCCCTTTAGTGGACCCCCCTTATACTTCATGGCGGGTTCCTCAAGGATCCTTTCTTCAAAAGCCTTTGTAACGAATGGACTTTTTCACATGTAGCCTGGGGGCAGCTCGACTAGACTCATTCCATTTGTCCTTTCGCATCTAGCTTGGGGGTACGTTGACTAGACCTTACTTTTTCAAACGGTGCGTCCCTTGAGTGGACCCCTCTCCTTTTGAAGTGTTCTCAAGGGATCCCTTTTAAAGTTTTTCGGTATGCGTGACCGACCGCTTTAGACATGTTCTATCTGTGGGTAGGCATGTGGCCACTTTTCGATGCGTTCTATCTACAGGTAGACGTATTGACGCTTTAGACATGTTCTATCTGCGAGTAGATGTGTCGCCGTTGTTAGATGTGTTCTATCTGCGGGTAGACGTATCGACGCTTTAGACGCCCTATCTGCGGGTAGACGTGTTGCCGCTGCTGAGATGCTCTATCTGCGAGTAGACATGTCACCTCTTCTTGACTTTGCAGAGTCCGCTTCCTTGGGGCTTCCTCCATGAGAAAGATTTTGGGGGTTGCCTTCTTGCAGGTCTGCGGGCCTATAAGGCGCTTTGTTGTTCCAACTTCATAGTTCCGAGCAGCTGTGGAGTCCTTTGTTTTTCCTGCATCTTCGGGTCTGCCAGATCATGGTCGGCTTCCTCGACGGTTCAGGTATACTTTTCTGACCCTACTCTCTTCTTGATCTACTTTACCAAGCACTCATCAGTACTTGTGCTCGCTAAAATGGGGGAAAAATGTATAAGAGCGAATTTGCACCCTAGGTGCAATTCCCCTTTTTTCCTTGTTGCACCTTAGAAAACCTAAGTCGAAGGCTTAATTCACTTAAGCCCACTGATGGTAGTCTACTTGGGGCCTGTTTTGTGTGTCCGTGTAGGCGTTTCTGTCGGGGACGCCTGCGCGACGTGCTTACGTCCCTAGTAGATTCCTGCGGGTGAGCCAGTAGAGGTGTTACTCTTCCCATTGGCAGCGAAGTTTTAACGCCTCCTTCGGCCACCTGACCCGAATATGGCAGTTTTCTTTCTCATTCATTCATAATCTCACATATTCTCATTCTCACAAGCTCACTTCCAAGCATTCCAAGCATTCGATAACAGCAATATCTCACTCCATCACGTTGGTAGAGCAAGTTTGGGACCATGCCATCGCAGCAGAGCCTTGAGTTCCTCTCATTTCTCCTCCAAGCAGCCTTGAGTGCTCTTGGTGGAGGTGGTAAGCTTCCCTCTCCTCTCCTCTATCATTTGGTTGAATAGCATAGTATTGTTTTTGTAGTGCTTGTGTTTTATCACTGCTTTATCTTTCTTCCTTTGGCTATCCGTGGAGGTGGGAACACCTAAATGGGGGTCTGACTGAAGCAAACCCCTATACAACCACCCCCAACATTCTCTTTCTTGCTGTGTGTAGGTGGGTGCATTTTCGAGGAGCTAGCTGGCGAACAATGTCTTCTACAAGATTGTTTTTGTCACCTTAGCTTTGGTATATCTACTCTATCACCTTTGTTTGTACTTCTTGTATTTCATAGTATTATTTTGTCCTCTTAGAAGTCGTTATGCTAGGTTGTTAGTCGTTTTGACGAGTCTGACCTTGTCTCTATTGTGATCTGACCGTACAGACCACAACACGTTTCTAAGATGCCAGCGTGTCGTGCGAAGTCCGTGCTAATGCCTCAGGCAGAGAGCTCCCTAGGGTGCAGAGTTGGACCTAAAAATTAACTTGCCTACGCCCACCTTGAGACTCGGGATTGCAGAGTGATTGTAGGACATCATAATCCTCGTCATTCTTGTCTTCATACCCTAAACAACACACTTAGTTGAGGTAAGTTAGGGTAGTTTGTCGCGTTTTGACCCTCTGTGACTTGGGGTCTTTCATGCGGTGGTCCCCCTCTCTTACAATTGGTAGCACCACTATGAAGTATGTGAAAAAGAATGCACTTTTAAGAAAAAAAATCCCTGAAAAGGAACCCATGAGAGTCCAAGTAGAGCCCTAGAAGTTCCCAAAATGAGAATTATTGAACAACAGCTTCGACAAAATACAATTTTTAGAAAATTTGTGAATGAAAATATGAAATTATTTGCACCACTATATAGACCATAGAAAAATAACCCAAATGTAGAAAATCACTAAAAAAAAAGGAGAGTTTTCGAGCCCAAGTTATTAGCCTCCAAAGTTTGATTGAAAAATCAAACCTAGCAATGGCAGGTAGGGCAGGGGAGGGAGGAGGGGGGAGCAAAATTGAAAAGCAACCTTTTGCAAAAGATGGTGGAGTTGCCACCAGGTTTAGAGGTACTCTTAAATTTGGAGCTCTAGTAGATAAATTTAGATCTCCACCAAGTTTAGTTATGTCGCTAAATTTGACTAAGCATTGCTAAACTAAAGGGATTGCCAAACTAGCTGCCAAATTTGGTGGATTGTTAGAAATTCTTCCAAATGTGGTGGGTTGTATGGATATGCATAAGTTTTTTATTTTGCAAAGTATTTTGATTTGTATGGTTAGGAAGGGGAAATTTTTTTCTAAGGGCTTGGAATGAAATGCTCCAAAATTGATGAATTGATAATTGGTCCTTAGGTTTCTGGGCCTCCTAGACATGATAAAGGGTCAAATTTGACCCATAATGCTCCAAAAGTATGGCTATCTTTTGGATTTGGCAACCACCTCCCAACTTTAAACTATTGCATATCTGACTTCCAACCCCCCACTAGAACAAAAAGAATGGAAAATCTATCTTTGTTGAGCATTTTAGACTCAATGCTTAGCTTAGATTTGGTCCACTAGTATCCCAATTGTACATGCACTATAAAGTTACAGTAAAAACCCTTCTCAAAATCTTGTATTTCTATCACAACTTTTTGATTCTCTAGATCATCCAAGGATGGGAGAGAAAGGCACACTTAATGCTTCAAGAGAATACAAGATTTACACTCAACATCTCCTAAATGACTAATCAAAGGAATTCAATGTGGTGTTGATACCATGTAAGATTTGATTATAGAGATACCCACCCAAGATCTAGAGGCCTTATGCAAAGCATAAAATACGCAAAAGATCAATATGACAAGAATACAATATATTCCTATCAAAGAATGCAAACAAAATGTATGTACAATGTATGGGAGATGCTTGGTTATATAGACCAAGGTGAGACATAGGACAATGTAAGATTATGACAAGTATCTTAATCTTATGATATGAGGCATAAAGTGAAAATGCATTAAAAGTGGCCTAAGGAAACTCAAGTGATAAGGTGTGAAAAGTACCCAATAGTGGAACTAGTTTAGGGAACAACCCTTTTCATACCAACACATAGTTCCACAAGTTATTTGTGGCTTCAAAGGTTTGGGCATTTAAATTATCAAAGCTCGCCTTTAATGTCTAAGAAGAATATGGTGCTTGGTCTGACTTGGTTTAAGTCACATGTAGGTTTTTCGAAGTATATGTGGTTGGAAAGTGGCATAGGGATCCATTTGAGAGAAGTATAATAAGACCAATATCACCTTTTGAACATATACATAGTGACTTACGTGGGCCCATGACTTCTCCATCACAAGGAGGAGAAAAATATATTTAGACCTTTATAGATTATTATTCGAAATAAATATGGGTGTACTTCCTTAAACATAAGGATAACGTGTTTAGGAAGTTTGAAAAT
This sequence comes from Sequoia sempervirens, assembly GCA_007258455.2. NCBI lineage: Eukaryota > Viridiplantae > Streptophyta > Pinopsida > Cupressales > Cupressaceae > Sequoia > Sequoia sempervirens. The sequence goes on from VDFB02353493.1 coordinate 378,540,953, forward strand.
TTCAAGCATCTTTAATATCACCATTTTCGATTAGGTTAGGATTGATTGTAGCTATTTGTTGTCTCAGTGAGGGTTATTAGTTGTCTGAAGTGATTTGGAGCATAGTTTGCAAACTCGGACTCGCCGCGGACTCGACAGCCCAAAAATATGACTCGGACTCGGGACTCAACACGAACTCGGGAAAAGACTCGGCTAGGACTCGACAAAAAGAAAAACCGTAGTTTTACAAAAAAAAAGAACAAATTAATGCATTTAGAGAACATAAGAGCCTAATTTGATTATCAAACACTCATAATTCAAAGATTACACATGTCATATGATCATCAAACACTCAATAATTGGAACTTCATCATTCATAGTCATCAAATACTCAGTTTCAATGTATAACAACATCATAAGTTTATAAATGTTTACATATAATCATGTCAAAAAGAGGAAAACATTAACAACCACATGTAATCTACATCTTCCTCTTTCCCCTCCCAATGGTACTCAATTTTGGAGGCC
>VDFB02353493.1:378541559-378582988 GCA_007258455.2 Sequoia sempervirens
AGTGACTAACAACCCTTGCGTGAGTCAAATCAAGGTATATATCAACAAATTTCCTATCTATGCAAGGACAGGGGTATAAGCTAAATAGCACATTGGAGAGAAAGATTAAGATCATCAAACAAACCCCAAAATGGAAGCTATAAAATGCAAATGAAGAACAATAATCAAATTTGACAGAAAAAGTAATCAAAAGGAAGATTTGGAAAAATGAAATTGATGTGTACACCTTTCACCAAAAGTCACCTTTTGAAGCTCACTGAGGACTCATTCGCCTTATGGTGAATGGGTCGCTGCTAGGGTTCTCTGAAATCTATTTCTGGGTTCTCTTTTGCTAGATCTGCACTCCTAGATTCTCGATTCTCACTGTCGGACAGCCGGAAATAAATTTTGTAGAGGAGTTTCCATGAGATGACAACTTTTCTTGCAACTTTGACAACTTTGCAACTTTCTTCAATTTTTCTCTTCAAAGGATCTTCAACCTAAAATCTGCAATCACACGTTAAAGAGAGAAAAATGTTGTTTTGTTAGGTAATGGGGGTTTCCCTTGGTCAAACCCCGTTTTGGTAATTAAACCTTGTAAGGAAATAGAAAAGCATGAAGGAATGATGAATGAACAACACAATGTAACAACTCACCAAACCTTATTTGAACCTTGGAATATAAATTTGCAAACTAGCATGAATTGGCTTCAATGGATGTAGATCTTGATCATGAAACTTGTCTTGAAACAATGTCCTTGAATGCTTGCATAGATCTTGAACACTACATCACCATATTAGCTCAAACAACATGCATGATGCAAGAAATCTTTGACATGATGATAGGAATCTTGATTGCTGCACTAATCTTCTTCAAATCTGCCCTTGAATGCCCTGAAAATGCTCTTGTGAAAAATTTCGGTGCTCAAAAAAATTTTCTTGCCTTGCTTGAAAATATTCTAGGTGTAACATAGTCAAATGACCTCTTATTTATACATATCTTAACATTAATTCCCAAAATTAAAATATCACAAGCTGACATCTGAATGTACTTGAAATCATTGAAAAACCACCAAAAACATAATTTGAATTTAGGTCCTAGGTGCAAGTGTGGACCCATTTGCCCTATGGCGAACGGATCCTAGGTAATTTGCCTAGGAAACACATTGCTCAATGTTAAACCTTATGTCATGGCATTTATGAATGTCGGGTTTTATCCCTCAAAATTTGCAATTAATTAGGCTTGAATTTGAATTAAAGGGGCCAATTAAAGCAAACCTCAATTAATTAATAAAGACCTAGGTTAGTGTGAAAGTGTAAAGGTACACCTTACAACACTAAAAACAAGGCACAAGTAAGGCCATTTTAATTAAAAGGGCCCTAAACTTAATGTGAATATGTAAAACATATTACAATACTAAATTAAGTCATCATTAAGCTCATTTTATTATTAATTATGCATTCTCAAATTAAGTGTGAGAAATGATTACTTTTTCCTACACTACATTTAGCCCCCACTTTAGTTTGAGGATGAGCACAAGCACAAACTCACACTGAAGTAGACACTCAAGACACTTATGCATGCAGCAATGACAAAGATACACAATCACACAACAACAAAGACCAGGAAGATCAAGCGTAGATGGTCCGATCAGCGCATAACATATCTAAGTCTTCGGTTTTTGCACTCATTCTGGAGTAGTGGAAAGCAAGCTGCGTTATGCTAAACACCTATGAACAAGGCAAGGCTCTAAAGGAAAGCAAGGTGTGTTATGCTAGGTGGCCTTGAATAGGGTTCGAGCTTTATAAGTTCAACAAGCTGTGTTATGCTGACACTTATGAACAATAATGCTAGTAAAAGTTTTTGTTCAAAAGGATTTTAATTAGTTTGTATAAGGTCTTCTTCTTAGGGAACATCGTGCCTTATGTCTCCAAGAGAGGACAAGTCAAGAGGAAAAGATTCACAATTTAGGGAATGTAGTGCGTCGCATCACTATTAAGAGGAAAGTCGTACGCTAAGAGATATCGCACTCTTGGAGGACTTCAAACCCAATGACACCACCAAGAAAAATGACACATCACAAGAAAAAAGAAAATCACACCATGAAACATGAGAAATGTCAAAAAATTATTATCGGTGTATACCCCCACTTTAAAGCGGTTGCTAACACCATTGCCGTGAGCAATTGCTTTAAAATAGCCAATGTTCAATTCTAAGACATGAGAGCTTCCTTGGAAAGCCCTGGTATGTCTAGTCATATGCTCAAATGAAACTACGCCATGAAAAAATGGAGGGGCTGCCCCCCAAAAAAATAAGCATAAGGGATCTATGGATTCAGTAATGCAAGATATCTACATGCTACAATGTTGTTACATAGCCTCACAAAAAATCATCATTCCCTCAAGCAAATACCTCATAGAACTAGAAGAACGGACAATATTGTGAGAATGAAAGCAAAGTAAAAAAGCCTCTCAGTCAACATGGAAGAGACTCCACCTCGGTATGCCCTTACCATCCCCAAAAGCATTGCCGTTAAAGATAAAATGTTTACGACATAGAGAAGAATGTAGATACAAATAGAGGAATGGACAAAAAGAGAGAGAGATACATCTAACAAAACTGTATGGGAGCACATTATGCACATGCAATCACATAAAGAAACATGAAAAAGAAAATAAAGCAAAATACTAGTAAGGCACATGCGAGTCAACCTACAACAAGTTGTCTGCATGCCAATCTTGTTCGGTATATATGGAAGGCGGACAACTAGCCAAAGCCGAAAAATATTATCGATGTATGCCCCCACATTAAAGCGGTTGCTAACACCATTGCTGTGAGCAATTGCTTTAAAGTAGCCAATGTTCAATCCTAAGACATGAGAGCTCTAAAAGCCCTGTCACTAAGCATGTCTAAAATGAAACTACACTGGGCGAAAAGGAAGGAGGGCCGCCCCCAAAAATACGTATGGGATCGGCGGATTCGGGTCAGAGATATTTGTGCTACAAATGTTGTTATAGAGCCTTAAAATGCCATTATCTCCAAATACCTTAAGGAAGAACTAGAAGAATGGGATACATAAGAGGAAAACAAAGAAGAGCCTCTTGAGTCAACATTTTGGAAGAGACCTAAATTTTGATGTGCGCGCTGCGCCATCCCCAAAAGGAAACATACAAGATGCTGAAAAGATAAAAAAATGTTTACTTGTTTACAGAGAAGAAATCGCAGATTTAACTAGGGCGCACGCAATAAAAAAAGAGAGAGAGGTACATCAAATAGAACAGTATAGGAGATCACATTATGCACATGCAATCACATAAAGAAACATGAAAAAAAAAAAAAAATACTAGTAAAGCACATGCGAGTCAACCTATAGCAGGTTGTCTGCATCCCAATGTTGTTCGACATATATGGAAGGCATACAATTAGCCAAAGGGAGACAGCAAGTGCCAAACTAGGATACACACCAAGTTCAACACTCTTTTTAGGAGAATTGCCATTTAAGCTCATAGAAGAGGAGAACAATGAATTCAACTCATTATTCACGTGTTCATCAATCTTTGCAATATCAATGTCATCATCTAGATTAATCACAACAGGAGGTCTAATGACAATATCCATAGAAGTTTGTTCATGTTATGTTGCGGCGAAGGCGAAGAGACATCATGCCTTGCGAGAGATAAGTTTGGATTTTGATTTTCTAAGTTGCTCTTTTCTTCTTTAGTTTATAACATATGAGCAATATCACGACGTCTATGCCTACACTCACTAGCATTTCGGTTTCTTTTCCTTCTGTTTTCAATTTTGTGATTGTGTAGGAGCGGGTTTGTCAACCATAGGTTTCTTTTCATCCCTTAGAGGAGGAATGAAAGGAACCATAGGAGGTTGTTTAACCAGTTTCTCTTTAGCTTTGTAAACTTGTTTGACTTTAGGAAGCAAAACAAGATTGTTTTGATTGTCTCGTGGTCTCTTATAAGAAATGGTAGGAGGATTTGTCATAGGCTACTCTTGGATGTTTCGAAGGGCTTTTGGTTCAATCATGGTTTCATCAAGGATAGGTGGCTCAATCACGAGTTGAGGCATATTTCTAAGGGATAATTCTGGTATTTTGGCCTTTTAAACTTTGGTATGCTTTGGAAAAAGAATTCCCTCGTATGCTTAATAGGTCCAATAGGCTCTGTTTCTCAAAAAAGAAATCCAATGAAAGTTCCTACTGTGAAGACATAGGATTGCTTCACTCATGATGCAATCAGAAAGATCTTATTGCCAAAGGAAATTCTTAAACATTTATGCAATAAATTCCATTGGATTTTACATTCAGCGGAACGGCTTTCATGGATAGCCTCTTTACTTCATACAAAATTGGTTCGGCTGATAGGATGTGATTTCAGGGAATGAGACATTTAATGTTTCAGTCCGACTCTTTAGAGGGAGATTTAGAGCCAATCATGTAAGCAAAAACCATTTTGGCGCTTTGATCCATGCTCTCATATGTGTCTTTGGCAGTTCATGCACAATAGGGAATTCCTCCTCTTCTCAAAGGATCACGCCTTCTGCCAGCTGCATTTAGACTAATTCATCATCCCAGCATTAGTAGGCTGCCCTTTTGGATTCTTCCATCTGTAAAGAGGACCATTGGGTGCATGTTTGATTATGTAATTTTGTGAAAAAGCAATATCAAGAGACATTTTGGTGTGGCCCTTACGAGGTTTAGCTTCAATAATTGCCACTACATCAGCCATTTCGTTCTCATTGTCATCTTTTGTGTTGTCATCATCCGTGTCAACATTCATCACATCATTCTTTGTTTCACTAGCTTTGACAAATGAAATAGTGTGTTTCGACATGGGATTGGTAAAGATTTGTTTTGGTTAGGAGGGGCTACGGACTTATTACCTTGATCGAATTCACACCTCCGATTTGAAGTCAATTAGAATCAATGAGGTCTTCCACAAGATGTTTAAGATGCTTACAATGTTTCGTATCATGTCCATTTTGTTGGTGGAAATGGTAATAAGCATTTTATCTATAGTTTGAGGGTAATGTTTTAATAGGATTAGGAGCTTTGATAGGAGGTAAGGAAACCGTATTCTTGTTCAAGAGTTGCAGAATGATATTATGAAGGGTATCGGGTAGAGGGGTAAGTTGTATATTCCTATCCCCAAAGGAAAAAGGATTTGTCGTGTTTATATCAGCCACTTGGTTATCAACGTGTTCATTTGATTGAGGGGGATTAAGTTGTAAAAATCCCCTATTCTATTTCTTGAAAGGTTGATAACTATTTTGAAGTGCAGATTTAGACTTTTTAGGACGGCTAGGTGGATTTTTCACGTCACGGCTACTAACCGAATTTTGGTAATCACGAAGGGCTTTGCATAATTGTGTGGAGGGAAATCTCATCATCTCAAGCTTAGTTTGAATTTTGTCTTGCAAGTTGGAAATAAACATTCTTTGAACATCGGCATCAGGAATCCTAATGTTTACGTGTGAATAAAGCATTTGATATCGCGCTATGAAATCAGTGACTTTCTCATTATCCTTTTGTTTACATTTCATCAGGTCAGCTAAAGTCATCTTGGGACTCATATGAATTTGGAAGTGGTTGTAAAAGGCATCAAGAAGTTCATTGAATGAACGAATTGAATTATTTGGTAAGGAGCAAAACCACTCTAAAGCAGTATTTTTCAAGGATCTAGGGAAGAGTTTAGGCAAGAGCTTATCTTAAAAAATGAAATCACTACATAGGGCTGTGTAAGTGGAAACATGGCTAACAGGATCTCCTTTCCCATCATATTTCTCAAATCTAGGAACCTCTGTACCTTGTGGCATTTGTGTTCCCGATATCTCCAAGGATAATGGATTGGTTTTGATGTACTGTAAAGGTTGGCCATTGTTGTTTTGATTTAGGGTGGTGATTTGTTGTTGAAGGGATACCATGTTTTGCAAAAGTGTCTTAAGGATGGGATCATTGTGGGTATTATGAGATTGGGGGGAATAAGGTGGAGTGGTGTATGTTTGTGGAGGGAAGTGAATTGTAAGTTTGTGAGGGGAGATGGTTGAGGAGAGATGATATTTGAATGCACAAAGCTAGAAGAATTCCCAATGGAAATACCTAAGGAAGTGTTGACATTGCTAGTAGGCCGAATGGTTGTGGTAACATAAGTCCTAGTGTATGTAGGAATAGAGATGGGGACCATGGAAGGGGGAATGGAAATTCCACCTTGGTTTTGAGTGTACCCCAAAGATTGAGCACAACTAGGCATGGTAGGGATGGTATTATTAACAAGATGACCTATTGATTATGAACACTATTAGAAAGAGAGTTAGAAAACCTAAGATCCACGTCGAATGGTGTATCGTGGGATAACATGAGTGTCGAACTACATCTCACAATAGTATTGCTAATAGGACACCAAGTTGTAAAGCTCATACAAGTTTCACAAACTCAATGTCAACCCAAAATGGAAGGAGAGTAAAATGCAATGCAATGATCTAGAATGTAATATGTAAATGTAATTTTTAGATTCTAAACAAGGTAGTTCTCTGATTACACTATGCAAAAACCTAAAAATAATGTCTTGTAAATGCAATTTTAAAAGCACACAATGCACTAACTTTATCAAATGAATGTTTTAATGTCCAAAAAATCAGAATATGACCCTGATCAGGAACTCATTCGCCCTAGGGAAAATGGGTTCTAGGTGAGGGTTTTGAAACAAGTTTTTACAGAATTCTGTGTTAATTTGAATGGTTTCCAGATTTTGATATGATACATCAAGTTTCAGTTTTAATTTTTTGTGAATTTAATGTTGAATGCAAATGCAAAATGTGACAAAATGACAACCAAGAGTACCTAATTTGATATACAATTTTGTTTCAATTTTCAAATGCAAATAAATATGATGTAATGCTATGTAAATGATATGCAAGATTACTGATTTTTTTGTATGTTTTAGATTTAAAGAATTCAAAGATGCAATCCTAAAAACGTTAAATGAAATGCAAAGTTAATTGCAAACTAGACACCCTAAATCAGACTCAATTCAATGCAAAGAGATGCAAATGAATGCAAGATCTAAATCTAGGATGAAAGAGGACTCAAAAATCAGATAATGCAAGGATCAAACTCAAGTTCACCACAATGAAACATCGAAAAATATGTTGGGGGAAATGTTATGTAAGGGGCGTTCGCCAAAATGACCTACTTCTCTAATTTCGTTCAGGGAAGTAAGATCTAAATAATGAAGTGACTAACAACCCTTAGGTGAGTGAAATCAAGGTATGAATAAGCAAATTTCCTATCTGTGCAAGGACGGGGTTATAAGCTAAATGACACTTTGAAGAGAAACATTAAGATCATCAAATAAACCCCAAAATGCAAGCTATAAAATGCAAATGAAGAATAGTAATCAAATTTGATTGAAACAATAATCAAAAGGAAGATCTGGAAAGTGGAAATTGATGTGTACCTTTTGTTGATGTATAGTAGCGGCGAAAGATTTCTTTCGCCTATAAATTCGAAATATATATTGAATAATTCAATGAGTCCGACTTTCTTAGTGGTTTCTCTCTTCAAATAATATTTTTTATATTTTATTTATTCAAATAAGGCCGACTAAAAAGACGCATGAATTGGTGAAAGAGGCCGACCATTCAACAACCAAAGACGTCTTGTTTGAAGAAAGATGCCAATCCAAGATGAATCGCCATCTCACCTTGTATATATTGAAGGCATTGCTCATTCATTAGATAATCAATTTATTATTCTCAAGACAAGTTCGCATACTTCTAGCAGTAGTTCGCCTTCATACAGCAGATCGATACTTGCTTCAAAGAGATCAATATTCATTATTGCTTGTATATTTGCATCTAGAGAGGTGCTATAATGATTGCATCAGATTGGTTTAGTGTTTGGCCAAATTGTAAAGAAAATTTGCTGCTTTTTCATTCAATATATAAGTGATATATTTGTGGCTGGGTTTTTCTCCCTCAAGGAGGAGGGTTTTCCTAGGGTATATGCTGTGTTCTATTGTTTATATTTGTTTTATTTCTGCTAAATTCATTTCTGGTCCTAAAATTAACATGGTATCAGAGCGAGTTTAAGCAAGATCAAGATCAGATTTGTTTAAGCAACAAAGTATTCTTCTCTTCTTGTAATCTAAGGGAGTCTATCTAAGCATAAAAAATGGTGAGCAAACTCAAGGTTGAAGATAGGCTTGATGGTGCATTGAACTTCACCTCTTGGAAATTCAGAGTTCTTATTACATTGGAAGAGAATGATCTTCTCGATTTCATGGAGAGTGATCTGCCTGAGCCATCCGATGAGGCTACGAAAGCTCAATGGAAGAAGAATGGCACTAAGGCTAGGAAAATCTTGATAGATTCCGTGAAGGATCATCTTGTGCCAATTATATCCAAGATGAAGACAGCCAAAGTCATGTTTGAGACTCTTCAAGGCTTGTATGAGATCAACAACACCAACAGAGCTCTTGCTTTTAGGCAACAACTCCATCATATAAAGATTGCTAAAGGAGATTTAGTCATCTCTTTCTTCATGAAGATCATAGCTATATGCCATTGGAGATATAGTTGAAGTTAGAGACCTAGTCATGTTAGCACTGAATGGTCTTCCTCAATCTTGGGAGCCCTTTATCCAAGGCATTAGTAGAAGACCTAAATTGCCCAAGTTTGATCGTCTTAGAGCTGATTGCATTCAAGAAGAATCCAGGTTGGCAGCAAGAGGGAATGGTCGAAGCTCTCATAATGAAGACAATCATGTCCTTGCTGCTCAAACTTTCAAAGGAAATGAAGAGAAGGGAGAAAAGGCAATTTGAAGAGGAATAGAGACAAAAAAATCAGATTCTGCTCCTGAGCCAAAGAAGGATCTCTCCCACGTTCAGTGTTTCAGATGTGACAAGTATGGTCACTCTGCTCAAGATTGTATAACAAGACCAAAACAACATGCTTCTACTGCAGATGTTGATGATGTGTCACCCTCAAAAGGAATCTAGAGACAACTCAGGAGGATTTCTATTCATCTCCGCTCTTTCAAGCAATGTTCCAACCGACAATAACACTTGGTTGATTGATAGTGGTGCTTCACGACACATTACAGGATATCGAGAGCATCTTTCAGACTTGGTAGAAATAGAAACCAACTTGCAAGTGATAATCGGAGATGATGCTTGTTATTCAATGAAAGGTTCTGGAGCGACCTCTCTTCATCTAGATTTTGGCATCCCTCTTCATTTGAGTGATGTCTTGTTTGCACTAGGAATCAAGAGAAACCTTGTATCAATTTCAGCATTGGAAGACAAAGGGTATCAAGTTGCATTTTTTGAAGGAAAAGTTCTTGCTTGGCCGAAGAACTCTAGCATGAAAACAACTCATGTGATTGGTGTCTGTCAAGAGAGCCTATACAGACTTTCTATTCGTCCAGTTCAAGCATTGTTGCATGACTCTACCAGTTCGAGTGAGCTATGACATAGGAGACTTGCTCACCTACAGTTCAAAGCTCTTCCATCCATGGAGAAAATGGTTACTAGTCCACCGAAGCTCAGTTAGGAGCACAATGGCATTTGCAGAGGTTGTTCAATGGGTAAGAATACTAAGGGTCCTTTTCATAGTAGTGAAAGTAGATCAAAAGGAATTGTAGATCTTGTTCATTCTGATTTATGTGGTCTAATGTTTGTGGCATCTTTGAGTGGATTTTGGTATTATGTGATTTTCATTGATGACTATTCTCGAAAGACTTGGATTTACTTTTTGAATTCTAAGGAGTCTGAAGAAGTACTTGATAGATGCAAAGAATTCAAGGCTCAAGTTGAAAATATGTCCAGAAAGAGGATCAAGGTTCTAAGATCTGATAATGGAGGAGAATACACTTCTGGAGGTTTCCGTAATTTTTGCATTGAGGCAGGGATCAAGAGGGAGTTCTGTGTTCCATACAATCCTCAACAAAACGGAGTTGCAAAAAGAAAGAATAGATCCATAATTGAGGCAGCCAAACATATGATTCATGATCGAGACTTACAAACCTTCCTTTGGGCAGAAGGTTCCAGAACTGCAGTGTATAACCGAAGCCCTCATCGAATATTGGAAAACATGACTCTTGAAGAGGCCTTCATAGGTGTGAAACCTGAAGTTAGTCATTTAAGAAAGAAATATTTGTGGGATACAGTGAATCTTCCAAGGCCTACAGGATCTACATTGCACGGTAGAAACAGATTGAGATCAACAGGGATGTCTCTTTTGAAGAAGAGGTTGCATTCAAAGGATCTAAAGGGTCTTACATGGAGATAGACAGTGAAGAACATGAGACACCTTAGGATATGGACTTTTCTCCTGATCATACTCCTGAGATTCAGAGGGAGTGTACTGAACCAGAAGAGGCTAGTGATCCAGTTGATCGCATAGAAACTTCTGATGGTCTGAGAGACATTGCTATAGGTCAAAAGAGACCTCTATGGGCTAGAAAAACTATGCAAGAGGTAGAGAAGTATGCAGCCCCTCGAGGCACATTTAGAGAAAGCAAGAGACCACAAAAGTTTCCAGGCTATGTAGCATTGATGAGTCACATCATTAAGTTTTGAAGGCTGTGTCTTCCAAGTGGCTTTTCAAAATCAAGCATGCAGCTGATGGGAGCATTGAGAAGTACAAAGCAAAATTTGTGGCTAGAGGATTTTCTCAGAAGGAGGGAATAGATTATGAGGAGACATTTGCTCCTAATGCTCGATATACATCTATCAGGACTATTATTGCTGTTGCATCAGCTAAAGGATGGAAGCTACATCAAATAGATGTAAAGACAACATTTCTTAATGGTGTGATTGAAGAGGAAGTGTACATTGAGCAACCAAATGGGTTCGTGATTTATGGGAAGGAGTCTCATGTATGCTGATTGAAGAAGGCATTGTACGGCCTTAAGCAAGCACCTCGTCCATTGTATGAAAGGATTGATCGATACCCGATGAGCTTGGGATTCTCCAAGAATGATGCAGATTCAAATCTTTACTTCAAGGTAGTTGATGGTGAGGCTTTAATCTTGATTCTTTATGTTGATGATTTATTTCTTACTGGAGCATAATATCTCATTGTCAAATGCAAGAAAGAGTTAGCCTTTTAGTTTGAGATGAAGGATCTAGGTCTTATGCATTACTTTCTAGCACTGGAAGTGTGGAAAAGACCCAACGAGATTATTCTAAGTCAAGATAAATACACCATAGACATCTTGAAGAGATTTGGAATAATGGATTGCAAGTCCATGTCTACACCGATGGAAACAAATTTGAAGAAGTTGAGTAATTTTGCAACTAGTTCAGATCTGGTAGATCCCACCATGTATAGACAATTGATTGGATCATTGATGTTTCTAGTCAATACTAGACCAGACATTTGCTATGTGGTGAGCGCTCTCAATCAGTTCATGTGTGAACCAAGGCAAATTCATTTAGTTGCAGCAAAGCATATCTTGAGATACTTGCGTGGCACAGTAGGATATGGGTTGAGATATACTTCCTGTGAAGATCTAAAGTTACAAGGCTATTCACCTCGGACAATGCGTAGTCGATGTGAAGAGCACCTCCGATGTTGCTTCACCGCGGGTCCGCTTGGTGTCGCAGAAAGCGCACTCTGGCCGACTAAGCACTTCGTGAGTAATAATATATTGCAGCATGTGTAGCAGCCTTTTGAGAAGCAAGCAGGGCTTCAAAGCTCTTGCGTGTTTTTGGGTAAACATTGAGCCGATCGCGATTCATTGTGACAATCAAAGCCGCGGTGAAGCTATCTATCAATTCAGTGTTTACGGACAAGACAAACACGTGGAGATCAAATACGCTTACATCGTGAGGATATGAGGCCGAGGAAAGCTATCTAAATCAAGTATATTTGTAATCGATGATCAAACGATCGATATTCTCACCAAGCCTCTCTCCAGAGCAAAATTCCCACACTTTTGAGACAAGCCTCGAGTTGTGGAGAATGCCGCCCTTGCCGAGAGGGAGGCTCAGATCGGCTATCTTTAATATTTCATAATGCATACCGACACGGAGAAATATGAGGTGAAAGCCCCTGTCCATCCTTGAGACAAGGCTGTTTCCACCCACGCATAGCCACGCTGGATGTCATGCTGAGAGATCCACACAACATCACGCCGAGAGACTCTGTTATGAATCCTTTGAACTTGTGTTTTTCCACACATGAAAGTAGCCAACCACGCGACATGTTGAATGACTCATGATGAAATAACGCTAGAGACTACTTAACTTTGTACTTGTGCTTTTCCACACATGCAAGTAGCAATGATGGCCACGCTGAATAACTTCATGACAACATTCGAGTAACTTGATGGGCACTTCAGCACATGTTCCTTTCCACACATGGGAGTAGCCATGGTGGACATCATGTTGAGTGGCTCCATGATGATATCACGTTGAGTGACTCCGTGATGAACCCTTTTCCACAAATGGGTGTAGCCATTGTGGGTGTCATGTTGAGAAACTCCATGACATGGATATCTTAAAATAGATCTCCCTAGCTAAGAGGGAGTGTTGATGTATAGTAGCGGCGGGAGATTTCTTTCTCCTATAAATTCGAAATATATATTAAATAATTCAATGAGGCCGACTTTGGTGAAGTGATGCCTCTCTTCAAATAATATTTTTTATATTTTATTTATTCAAATAAGGCCGACTAAAGAGATGCATTAATTGGTGAAAGAGGCCGACCATTCAACAACAAAAGATGTCTTGTTTGAAGAAAGATGCCGACCCAAGATGAATTGCCATCTCACCTTGTGTATATTGAAGGCATTGCTCATTCATTAGATAATCAATTTATTATTCTCAAGATAAGTTCGCATACTTCCAACAGTAGTTCGCCTTCATACAGCAGATCAATACTCTCTTCAAGGAGATCGATATTCATTATTGCTTGTTTATTTGCATCTAGAGAGGTGCTATAATTATTGCATCAAATCAGCCTAGTGTTTGGCCAAATTGTAAAGCAAATTTGCTGCTCTTTCATTCAATATATAAGTGATATATGTGTGGCTGGGCTTTTCCCCCTCAGGAAGGAGGGTTTTCCCAAGGTATATGCTGTGTTCTATTGTTTATATTTGTTTTATTTTTGCTTAATTCATTTTTGGTCCTAAAATTAACACCTTTCACCAAAAGTCACCTTTTGAAGCTCATTGAGGAATCATTCACCCTACGGCAAATGGGTCGTGGCTAGGGTTCTCTGAAGTATGTTTCTGGGTTCTCTTCTGCTAGATCTGTAGTCCCAAATTCCCGATTCTCACTATCGGACAGCTAGAAATAAATTTTGTAGTGGAGTTTCCTTGAGATGACAACTTTGCAACTTTCTTCAATTTTGCTCTTCAATGGATCTTCAACCTAAAATATTCAATCACATATCAAAGAGAGAAAAATGTTGTTTTGTTAGGTAATGGGGGCTTGCCTTGGTCAAACCCCGTTTTGGTAATTAAACCTTGTAATGAAATAGAAAAGCATGAAGGAATGATGAATGAACAACATTATGTAACAACTCACCAAACTTTATTTGAACCTTGGAATACAAATCTGCAAACTAGCATGAATTGGTTTCAATGGATGTAGATCTTGATCATGAAACTTGTCTTGAAACAATGTCCTTGAATGCTTGCATAGATCTTGAACACTACACCATATTAGCTCAAATAACATGCATTATGTAATAAATCTCTGACATGATGATAGGAATCTTGATTGTTGCAATAATCTTCTACAAATCTGCCCTTGAATGCCTTGAAAATGCTCTTGTGAAAATTCTAGGTGCTCATAAAAATCTTCTTGGCTTGCTTAAAAATCTTCTAGGTGAAGCATACTGAAATGACCTATTTATACATATGTTAACATTAATTCCCAAAATTCAAATATCACAAGCCGACATTTGAATGTACATTCGAAATCAATGAAAGACCACCAAAAACATAATTTACATTTAGGTCCTAGGTGCAAGTGAGGACCCATTTGCCCTATGGCGAATGGGTCCTAGGCCACTTGCCTAGGACACACATTGCTCAATGTTAAACCTTATGTCATGGCACTATGAATGCCGGGCTCTCAAATTTGCACCACCAGGCTGGAATTTGAATTAAAGGGCAAATTAACCCCAACTAACTAACAAAGCCCTAAGCAGTGTGAAAGTGTAAAAGTACACCCACAACACCAAAAACAAGCACAATTAAGTCCATTTTAATTAAAAGGGCCCTAAACTTAATGAATAGGTAAAACATATTACAACACTAAATTAAGGGATCATTAAGCTCATTTTATTATTAATTATTCATTTCCAAATTAATTGTGAAAAATGAATACATTTTTCTACACTACATGCCTATATTTCTCCCTCTCTTCCTTTCTCTATATATCACTTCCTATCCCTATCTTTATCTATCTCTTCATCTCTCCATCGCTTTTTCTCCCCCTCTTTTTTTCTCTTTTTCTATCTCTATTTCTCCCTCTCCCTCTTCATCTATCCTTCCATCTCTTCCCCTCTCCCCTCTCTATATTTATCTGTCTCTCTCTCTCTCTCCCTCTTTCTCTCTCCATCTGCATATCCATATCTATCTTCCGCTCCCCCTCTCTCTCTCTACATGCGCTCATTTCTGCCATCCATCTCCGTCCCTCCATATTTCAGCGGATATCATGTAATCCTGTTTTCATCTCTGTCCGCGTTTTATCATGCGTCATGTTTGTCTGCTTACGTGATGTCCGTCATATGGCGGCTGTATGTCATCCTCGGTATTGCTTGGGTTTCAATCAATCGAACATCGGCATCGCCCGTCTCTGCGTGCGCGATTATATTTCGTTTTCTGTTTAGCACGTCTTCGTGCAAATATCATTTTCCGTCATCGAGCATATGTCATATGTCATCTGTATGTTAAATGTTTAAATAATAAAAATATCATAATAATAATATTTCAGTGATATTGGATGTTCATCGTACTCCAAATCCGGTTTTCCGTCATAACATGTCACGCTTATCGTTGTTTGATGTAAATCAGCAATATGTTTTGTTTCGCAGGTTTCAATCAATCACCCCGTCGGCAGGCAATCGTAACTCATTATCTCTACCTCTCTCTTATTCACTCCATTTCTCCTCTTAATATCTATCTCTCTTTATATGGTCCCTCTCGCTCCTCTCTTGATCTCTTTCTATTCGGGTACAAGTACAAAGTTGTGTCATACTTTTGTGAAGGAAATGACCAAACACTGATGCAACTTTTTAATTTGAATCACTAAAAATTGACATATATGTTTTGAGTTTTGAAATGATGTAAACTAATAATATGTGTATTTTATTGTTTTTTTTAGGAAAATTATAAATTATTTGAATATAGTATTTTTATAAAATAAACACTATAATCTAGTTGTTGATACAATGTTGAAATGTGAAGTTAAACAAAACCCCATTCTTTGTATAGTAAATTTTATTTTTTTTCCTTGAATTTTTTCGTTTGTATTTATAACTTCAAACTTTAGAGTATGGATTTAGTTTTTTTCCAATTTTGATAAACATATTTTTTTAAATAAATCTTAAAATGTGTGTATTGAAAGCACAACTGTTTGCATGGGACGTCACCTTTTGTCTTCACTATTTATCCAAAATAGAAATTTAGAATTATAACATCTTGACATAGAATTTTTTTATCTAGTGCATCATATTTTTTTAAACAAATTTTAGTATTTTTTTTGACAAGATAACCAACTTTGTATTTTGGTGCTAATAACCTACTTTTAGTAAAAATAAAAAATAAAATATAAACAATATTTAAACTATTAAAAAAATTATATTTTTTAAAATTACACTTACAGATCTACAAAAGGGTATTTTATATATTTTTTTAATTATTATTTACATGGGTTTGAGTGTTTGAAACATAGAATTTTTTGTATTTTTTTTTTTGAAATTGAACTCGAAGTGGCATTACATATGCATTTAGTGAATACTTTTAGTTGGAAAAGTTGTGGCCATATCTAACTTAGCTATGATGAATTTATATAGACCATATGTTAGTTTAATTTGAAAATGCTTAAATTCACTTATGTTGATAAGGTTGTGGAAATTATGACTCAAC
Source organism: Sequoia sempervirens (assembly GCA_007258455.2). Classification (NCBI taxonomy): domain Eukaryota; kingdom Viridiplantae; phylum Streptophyta; class Pinopsida; order Cupressales; family Cupressaceae; genus Sequoia; species Sequoia sempervirens. The sequence goes on from VDFB02353493.1 coordinate 378,557,653, forward strand.
TTTATACTTTAATCCATCCATATATTTCTCTACCTCTATCTCTCTATCTTTCCCTCTCTATCTCCCTCTATTTATATCTCTTCCTATCTCCCTTGGTCTCCCTCTCCCTCTATATTGAGCTATATCTCCCTCTATCCTTGTCTTGTCTCTCTCCCTTTCTACCTGTCTCTCTCTCCATCTCTATCAATCTCTCCCTTTCTCTACCTCTATATCTCTATCTTCCTCCTCTCTATTTGCCCCCCTCTCTCCCTCCCTCTCTATCTCCCCACTCTCTCTCCCCCTCTATATTTCCTTATATCTCTATCTCTCCATCACACTATATCTATCTCTATTTCTCCCTCTCCCACTCTATATTTCCTTATACCTCTATCTCTTTATTAACTATATCTCTCTCTACCTCTCTCTCCCTCTGTCTCTTCCTCTCTATACGTCTCTCCATATATCACTTCCTATCTCTATATTTATCATTCTATCTCTCCCTCTTCCTCTCTCCTTCCATCTCTCGCTCTCCATGTCAATCTCTATCTTCCTCCCTCCCCTATCTTTATCTCCTTGCCCCTCTCTCTATATATATCTCCTTATATCTCTATCTCTTTACAACTCTATTTTTCCCTTTATATGTCTCCTTCTCCCTCTCCCTCTTCTTAGAAGTCTATATCTATATCTTTATTTTCTTCCCTATCTCTCTTTCCCTATCTCTACCTCTCCATATTTATCCTGCTAACTCTCCCCCTTGTTATCTCTATCTCCTATTTGTTATTAATGGAGCTTGATTATCTTCTTGATTCAGAGGTTTATTTCCCTCATGTTTGGATTTTAATTTTAATGGATGGGTTTGGGAGAGCTTTCCCCCCCAATTTTGTTGCCAAGGGGTTTGGAGGGGTGGGACAAGCTTTGGAACCCCCTAGCAGGGATTTGGGGATAGTGCCCCCAAAGTGAATTTAAAAAAATAATTGCCTTGTAAATTACAATAATCTCTCTATCTCTCCCTCTTCTTCTCTCCACCTCTCCCTCTCTATATATTTATATCCATCTCTCTGTATCCCTCTCCTCTCTCTCTCTCCCTCTCCCTCTCCATATCTATCTTTATCTTCCTCTTTATTGCCTTCCCCTATCTCTATCTCCTTACCCCTTTCTCTCTTTATGATAAACACAACATGAGCGCATTATAACACACTCATGTTACAATGTGCTCATGTTATAACGTGTTCATGTTGTAATGCACTCATGTTATAATGTAAATCACATTATGGCTTGGTAGTGACCGGCCTAGGCTCACTTACTACCAAACCATAATGCGAGTGTGTTATAACATGGTCATGTTATGCCTTGGATGGACCAAAAAGTCATGGCCACTTTTTGGCTCCCCATCTTTCTATGCATGCCTTGTTAGTTGATTTGACAATCAAAGTCATTACAGTTATACCTTAAATGCTCCCATCCTTTGCATGATGAGATAGACAATTTAAATCTAATTGACTTTGAGCTATAAGTAGAGGATGCTAAAAGTAGTGGAAAGCTATAAATAGTAAGATTTAGCTGAAAATAGCTTATCTTATAATATGCTCTACTTGAAAGTGTTGAGGTTGAAAATAGTGAGATAGCTATTTTTAAAGTGTACTCATAATAGGCATTTCTATAGGTAGTTGGGGTTAATACTTTTTTATGATATTTTTTGTGTTGCGACCATGGTGATCTTCTAAACAAGCTTTGAAACTCTTGATAATTCATGAGTCTTGGTGATTTGAATCTAAAAAATCCTTGGTGTTGATTTTTTTCATCAAACCTAGTGGAAAACTTGCAACCTTGAAATACAAGAAAATATCACTCTTCAAACATGCCATATGGCAATGTTGATATTTTCATCTTTTGAGTTTTTATTCAACTTGATTGTGAAAAGTTTCTAAAAAATTATCAATTATGTTGAAGTCAAGCAATCTTTGATGAAGATTGGCTGGTACTAAGTCAATATATTTGTTGGTCACAAGTTGATAATGATTGGATTTGAGGCAACTCAAATTAAATTTGTTGTTGTAGATCATTGAAAGCTTTTCTAGCCAATTACTCTGTATTAAAAAATGACTGCTATTGATAATGCCTTTGGGTAGGCACATTGACAATATCAAGCATGTCCCAATGCTTAGGGAGGGGGTTTAAATAGGAAATAAGGTCCTTACATGAGGTGTGCACCAATGCCCAAGTGTGCACTTTGATATTAAAATTGTCTTTCAAAACTTTGAGTGCTTTGTAATTGTGTGCATTAGCTTGCCTAGGCATTTTTGAGTAGAGAGAGGTTTCTTCATATAAGTGTGCACTATTCTACTAGAACAACAAATGAACATTGACTCCAACAATTTGAAAACATTTGCTTTCCTTGCTAGTGTACAGACGAATGCCTTCATTTGTGCTTGTACACATCATTCTCTACGTACCTAAAAATTGGATATTTTGGCCCTTTGTGGAAGCGTGCCCTTTAGCAATACATGCACCCATAGATGTGACCGCCAAAACTTCAGCTGATTTTCTAAAAACGGAAGTTTTAAAAGAACTTTAAACCTCTTAGCAAAAGAAACTGTAGAAGTGAATAAAGACAGGCGATTCGAATTTTTGTTGGTTTATTGTGGTTTCAAGGTCTTAATTTGAATTTTTCAACGGCTATTTTTTGCCGCTCAAAGTGTGCCAAATGAGGTCGCCCACGGACCGTCAGGGGGCAACGCCCCTCGACCCGTTGGTACCCCAGTCCCCACTAGAGTATTTGCTGCCCCTCGAGCCGGGGCGTTGCCCCGGACCCCACGGTGGCTGCCCCGACCGTAGGGGCGTTGCCTGGAATCCCCCACAAGGGAGCGCGCCTCTTGACCCCATTGGGGGCATTGCCCTCAAACTCCCATTGAATTCATTTGATTTTCTAGGTACTCTCTAAGTCCAAGTTTCCAAGTTTTCCTACAAGTCTTCATCTATAATATCGTCTAATTCTACCTCTCCCATAGTTTTCACTAGACATGGGAAAGAGGAAGATGTAAATTTGTAAAATACATTAATGTAGTATTTAATTTCATTTTTACAAAAACAATTTTCTATTTTCATTTTATTTCAGAATATCAACATCAACGCATTCCACATGAGGATGCCATTTTGTACCCAATTTGCTTTGAAATCAATCAAATACAACTAGACTCAGCTTGTTTCTTTTATGTACTCATTGGATACATCTTATCTTTGAATTTTGCAAAAAAAGTGCATTTTTAGTTAAGTTTAAGCAATTTTTAAAGTTCCTGAGTTTTTTGCCTAGTTTTTTCTGAGTTTTTGCCAAGTTTTTTGGGCTTGCCGAGTACGTGCAAACGCCAAGTATTCCAACTATGCATTTGGTAGAAGTTTATAATGTTGACGAGATTGTTTCTATTGACACATACCCAAATTTTTGTTGTAGATATTAGTTGTATTGGTGCACCTTTATAGTATTATTAATTATAGATTGTCGCGTGCTGATGTATTGAGGGTGAAATTTAGTTTTAAGAATGAACTTGGACTCTTTTATAGTGGTGCACACCTAAATCTTGGTGCATGCATGAACACCATCATTTTTACCTTTCTAAAAATGTGTTGTAAAAAAAGTGTCTTTATTTTGCACATGCCTTGATCTTGTGTATAAGCATCAATTGATCCTTTCTTTTATTTTTAAATGGTTTAACACACCTTCAAACACGAGAAATTTGATTTTTTAGAGAGGTGTGTGCCTATTCAATCCATCCGGCATCGTGAAAGTTGAAAGCTGTATCACACTTTTATAAAAGAAATGGCCAACATTGATCTAACTTTTTAGCTTGAATCACTAGAAAGTGACATATAGTTTTGAATTTTGAAGTGATAAACTAAAGAACTGTAGATTTTTTAGTGTATTTTATGTTTGATTTTTTTAGAGAAATTAAAAAAATATTTGAGTATAGTGACATATATCGAATAGGATGCTTGTCTTGCATTTGGACAGAACCAATACCTTCTCCGGAAGCATCACACTGCAACTCGAAAGGCTTGAAGAAGTCTAGTATAGCCAAAACGGGACATGAACCCATAATGTTGTTGAGTTGATCAAAGGCCCTTTGTGCTTTTTTTGACCAATTAAATGACCCCTTTTTGGTAAGATTTGTGAGAGGAGCAGCCATCTAAGAATAGCCTTTTACAAATCTTTTGTAGAACCCACAAAGACCCAAAAACCTCTTCAATTGAGTGAGGTATTTTGGTGGTGGCCAATCCAAGATAGTTTTAATCTTCTCTTGATCTATGTTGACCCCCTTAGAGATGATCACATGACCAAGGTAGAGAAGCTTGGTCATTCCAAACTCACATATGGATTCTCTGGAAAACAAGGATTCAAACTCCAAAATGCTAAGCACCTCGTCCAAGTGATTCAAGCATTGTTCCCACAATTTTCTGTAAATGAGGATTTCATCAAAGAAGATTAGCACAAACTTCCTCAATTGCTTGTTGAACACCTTGTTCATGCAAGATTGAAAGGTTGTGGGAGCATTAGTCAACCCAAATGGCATGACTAAGAACTCGTAATGCCCAAAGTGGCATTTGAAGGCAATCTTCTCTATGTCGTCTTCTCTCATTCTGATCTAATGGTAGCCTGAGCTGAGATCTAGCTTAGAGAAGTAAACAACTCCATTTAGCTCATCAATCCTCGGAATAGGATACTAGTTCCTAATTGTTTTCTTGTTGAGGGCCCAATAGTCTATGCACATGCCCATAGTGCCATCCTCCTTCACCAAAACCACTGGAGAAGCAAAAGGACTCTTGCTTGGGCAGATGTGACCAATATCCAAGAGTTCTTTGATGGCCTTCTCTATCTCATTCTTGTGCCTTTTTGGATACTGATATGGAATAGTCATGACTGGTTTTTCTTCTTCAAGATCAATCACATGCTCAATCCCCTTTTCAGGAGGTGTCCCAGAAGGAATGCTGTAAAACGACTTGCTTTGTTTGGAGAGAAAATCTTGCACATCGGGATGATAATGTCTCTTATCTTCTGAAGGATTGGAAGGCATGATCACACACTTTGCTGCCCACTCTACTATATCACGCCGAATCAACTTTTCCATCCTTTTGATTGAAACTATACGAGGGCCTCCATTTTGACATCCCTCTCAAAACCAGCTTCTTCCCTTCGGATGTAAACTTCAGCTCCATGGTTGGAAGGTTTAGAGTGATCTCACCAAGAGATCGTAGCCATTGAATACCAAGAATTGCATCCGTATCACCAATGCTCACAACATAGAAGTCATCTTTGACTTCATAATTGCCCAACTAGATAGACATGTTAGAAATATTGCGAGTGCAAGTGATTGTGAAGCCATCTGCCACGTTGACCTTGAACACTTCAAATTCTTCAGTTTTGAGGCCTCTCTTGGCTACTATCCCTTCATCAATGAAATTGTGAGTTGCTCCTGCATGAATTAGAGCAACAATTCACTGCCCACAAAGTACAGCACAAACTCTAAAGGACTCATTCTTTTGAAAGCTAGAAAGTTGGGCAAATGCACCCCCACTTTCTTGGTCTTCTCCCACCTCTTTTGGGGCCTCTTCTTCATCGAAGAATGTAGATACATATAGAGGAGTGTACAAAAAGAGAGAGAAACATCAAATAGAGCAGCCCTGAGGATCACATTACACACATACCAATCCGAAACATGAAAATGAAAACAAAACAAATTGCTAGTAAAGGCACATGTAAGGTCAACCTCCTCCTACTCCAAATCTGATTGTTGTTCTGATATATCCAGGCGTTGATTCATCAGCAAAATACACACCTCCATATAGTTGAGATTTGCCTCTTCGGTAACCTTTCACAGGATTTACGGGTTCCTTTATAAGTGAAGTAGTTTCTTTCTTAGGAGCTCATTCCAAAGATTAATATTCCATTCGAGAAGGAAACTTCTTAGTCTGATTTGTATCCTTATGAAATGGCCTCTTTTCCTTCCTATGTGAAAAGGGCTTTGACTGAAGTTTTGGCCTAGGGGCAGCCAACTCCATACTTCTTTCCTTTCTGATAGCCTTTGGTAGAGTTGGTCGGTCAAAAGCATTTATCCATCCTTTTATCGGTTCCATCAATCCTTCAGAGAAAAGGACTACAAGTCTTGTTTTAGTGATGTTGGGGACCATCATAGAAAGCCTCCAGAGAAATCATAAATGTATGCATCAAGTGAACCATGCTGTCTCAATTGCGCTAGCTCTCGAAATTTTACCTCAGGATCCTTATGATCAAATCTTTCAATGAGTTTGTTAGTGAACTCATCATAGGTATCGATAAGGTCATGGCCAAGAGTAACCAAACCGTGATATAACCATTTATGGTCAGCTTCGTCCAAGTGGAGAGTGGCAAATTTGATGGCGTCTAACTTTGACACTGGCCTCAATGAAAGATATTTGTTGAATTTCTGGACCCAAGCTCTAGTTGTGCACCTGTCACTACCATCATAATGGGCTAGAGTCACCTTCCCAAGGGCTTGTTGATTGTCCCTTGGAGCCATAAGACCACAGTTCTCAGGTCTTCCACCTCCTCTCTTCTTCTTCTGGTTCATGAATTGGTCCAGTGTCAAAATCTCATGAATGTCAGGAGGAAGAGTAACATACTCCATGTAGTTATTCTCACTTCATCAGCGATAGTAATTTGCGCTTCTAGCTCGGTTGGAGGTCTCTCCCTTCTAGTGAAGGTCGGTTGGAGAGGTCTAGGAGCGGATCCCCTAGTCACGTCAACAGTGCGATCACTTTGTCTCTTATTATGATTAACATTTGAAGCACTAGTTTCGCTATTCTGCCATTGAGGTGTGGGAGCCACATTCTAGCTCATCTTAGCCAACAATTGTGACATCAAGTCCATCATGCAATCAAGCTTCCTCTCTGCCCTAGTGTTCGAACTCTTTGGTTGGGCTGGTCCCTTATACTTTTCTACCATGGTTTCAACTGCTGTCATTGACAACCTCTAACTATTGATGAACTCTGAGAACTTTTGAGAAGGTTTCCTCAACTGGAATTGGAGGAGTCTAAAATCGCCGTCTCTTCTGCTTCCTATTGTAGTATTTGACTTCTCTATCATTTTGAGAGATTTTTTGGCAACTGAAGGCAATGTGAGGCACAAGCTAGCAGAATGACCAGCTTTGATACCATTGTAATGTCCACCCCAATTGTTTTAAAAAAATTCACCTGTTAGTGTTACCCAAATAGAAATGATAAACAACTGAGTAAGCAACCCTCCACTTTCTGGTTACCTAGGTCCCAATGAGGGCAAGGTGAGAAGGAGATCTTTGCATTAATTGGAAATGAAGCTAGCGAGAAAACACAACTTCCATGTTACATGATCTCAGTCGATGTGGACAAGGTGAGCCCTATGGTGCTAAGTTTTAATAGCTGAATTTCTGAACAACCACTTCTTGATTAGGGGTGCGGTAGCGAAACCAAAGTGCATGAAAGAGTATCCGCTTATTGAGCGAGGAATTAAAACAGAGTAAATAAACACTTACATGACAAGCCAGCCAATCAAAATAAACTCCTCGCTTGTTCAACAAGCATAACATGAAAGCAAACTAAACTCAACCACTTATTCAACGGGAGTGGCATGTAACATAAAGAAAGCTCAACCACTTATTCAGCGAGCAACATGTAACATGAAGATACTCAACCACTTATTGATTAGGGTAAGTAGCAATGACAATACAAGAGCAGTCACCAATGGTGTTACAATAAGCTCATTATGAAATGTTTTAGTTCATCATATGCTGCTGCCACACTAGGAAAATGATAGAAATATGAAGCATAAATCCCCCCAAAGATGCTACAATGATAATATGAGAACAACCCCTCAAAATATAAGAATAATACCTCAATGACAAGGCCTCCAAAGGTTGGTAGAAGGTTGAATAAGCTGCTGGTGCAGGTCTGATACAAATAACAGCAGTCTGGTAACACCAATCAACAACCATACAACAAGCATAACTTCACCAAATGCCATAAAATCACTCACACAAATTTGCAAAGACCAAAGCTAGGCTAGGCACCCAAGGTAAGCTAGATAGCAGCCCCAAAAATGTTAGGACAGCAGCAACATCCTTCCCAAACTCCCACAAACAAGGTTGTACAGCCTCCCTAGAGGAGCAACCAGCAAGATAAATTCAGATTCACCACCAAAAATTCCCAAAATTTGAGCAAAGGGGTGCCCAAGATGAAGAAAACCAATGATCCAACACCCACAAAAAATTATAAGACCTCCGATCAGCATGAGTGAAAAGGTGAATTGGCTGGGCTATGAAATGTGAGCCAGCAACATCCAAATCTGAAAATTACCTCCAGCTCCTACAATGCTGCAAACCAATGGTCACACCAAAGGCATGCCACAAGAAAACATCATGAAGCAAAATTAGAGAGTAAGGAAATACATCACCAATGCTCCAATGGTACGTGGATCTACCAAATGTCCAGCTAGGAAGTGTCTTGCGACTGAGAAATTTAAAGCCAACCTTAAGGGTTTTCCTCTTGAGAAGCCCAGGGATTCTCTCTACAATCCGACAACACTTCATTATCATAAGTTTGCATAACCAAATGAGAGAAAATGAGGGAGTATATATAAGCTTTGAGACCCAAAAGTTTGAATATCATTTCCCTCCAGAAAGGGACACCACTTGGGGAGAATAATATTTTATTTAAATTCCACTTAAACCTTCATCTTGGTGTCCTCTTTAGTCATGGTTCAATTTTACGTTTTAAAAACAACTTAAGTTATCAAATGCTAGGCGTGGGGTCCAAGGGGCTTTTTTTGACTTTATAGATTTTATAACTTAAGTTGCAATATTATTTCCATTTTCGAACTTCAAGACTGGTGGAAGCACAAACTTCCAAAAATAACAAGATACCAACAACTGAAATTGCTATCATTGCTAGAAATAGAAATTGTGTATTGAATTGCTGCTAGGACCACTACCAGAAATAGCACTTACTAAAAATAGCATGTTGCTAAAAATAGTAACTGTGTCGAAACTCCAAATAGGCCCATTTTGAGATGTAGCTGACTTACTAAAAACAGTAAGTGTTAAAAATAGACATTGCTAAAAATAGCAGTGATTGGCCACCAAGGATTTCAGAAAATTAAGAAAGACCTAGAAAACTCTTTGGCAAACCCATGCAATATCCTCTTGAAAAGCAGATAAGAACCCTCCAAGAATGTTGGAATCCCTAGAATTAAGTATGAGTAAATCTATATTAAACATCATAACCAACATTTCCCATAATTGACCTCCGCCCTCATGTTGCACCATGGTAGGAAGGTAAGATTACAATGGTGGATCTCATGCTTGAACTAGACCTAGAGGCAACACCCTTTAATCCAAAGACAGAACCCCTCTAACCCTCGTGGGCTCATCATGTCCCACCTCCGGGTGGCGTATCTAGTGGAGACCAATCCAGACCCAGGGGCATTGCACCCTGATTAATTAGGCAGTACCCCTTTAAGCCCTTACATTTGGGCTTATCATATCCCACCCAGTTTGTCAGGAGGCTTTGTTACATGAATTCCCCTTTTTGCAATCCTTCTTCCCTACCATGATGGAACATTGATATCATAATATAAATAGTTTAACAATGTACATATGTATAAAAATTTCTTAATATATCATAATTAGAAATAAACAACAATAAACAATGAACAATAATAAACAATGATAATAATCAATAATAAACAATAATAATAATCCTACTGACTGTCCTATGATTTTACTATATATTATTTAGTAGACATCCAATTTATAATATCTTAAATGTTACATAATCGTATATCATATATATATATTCTATATAAAGATCTATATGTATATTATTATCCCTGCTTGATTTACAATAATTACTGTTACATGAATGTATATATCAATATATAATTGCAGGCCATAGTGGTGATAAGATCTACCACAGAAATAATAATTATAAATAACAAACATATAATAACTATGATAGAATAGTAATGATCAATAGCTAAAATATACAAACACTATAAGGGAGCATAGTACACTATATAAATCTGAATATGCCTTCTATAAATAATCCCGTGTTTCCCTTGGTTCAGAATATATCCTTATATTCTTTCTTTATTTCCTCCCTCCATCCATCGATATTCTCATAAGTTGCTGCTTATTCATATATCCTCCTCCTATCTTCTTTTATATCTATATATACATGAAAGGATACATCATTTGAAGAGATGTCCATATGAAAAGTCACAACCTTTCATTAATACTCAATTGTTGTCGTGTAAAGACTTTCATTGCCGTTTTTTAATTCACCTTTAATTTATTTATTCCTTGAAAAACATGAATGCTATCTTTAGAAATGGAGTTGCTGCTTTGAGTAGTCATGCGTCCTCCTTTAAGCTAGTATTAAGAAATACCAACCTCCCATTAGTGAATCACTACCCTCTTAATGGTATTTATTTTATATCTTATTTTATTTCCCTTTGCATTTCCTTCATCGGGTAGATGGGGATTTTCAGTTTATAATATAATATTACTTATGTTATTATTTATTTGATGTGATATTATTTATTTAATAAAATATCATCAAATTGGGGTCATGGCAATAACAATGTGTATTTTATTAGTTTTCTATATATATCTTCATAATTAAATTATATTATATTATTATTTTTGTTAATTATAATTATAATATCATCTTACGGTAATTATAATTAAAATTGCTAATATTTCTTATATACATATCTTTTGTATGTATTTATTATTATTTTTATTTATCTATTTGCGTTCTAATGCTTTACATTTTAATGTTGTAATTCTGGGGTCATGACAGTCCACCCTACCCAAGATTGCTTATCCTCAAGCAATCACAACCCAAAACATCATTCATATATGTTAGCAAATGGAATGGCTCAGGAAAAATATGCTTAAAACAAATGACTCTTGACCCAGATATAGCACCAATGAAAACCTGCTAACAGCTCTAAAAAGACCACAATTGCATTTGGGGCTTTTCTCTGAATTTTATCGAGGTACAACTCCCTCACCAGGTTGTTAACGAATTTATCTAATCTAATGAATACGGGTATGCTTTTAACCATAAAGTAGAAAAGGTGACCAATGCTAGTTCATAAATATGAAGCCAACGCAGGAAGTGTAAATGAGAGCCATAAATGACCAATTCAAAGATTGAAAACCTATGACTATCCAATCAAAGAAATAAAATCAGACTGCATTAAATGAATGCTATATAACTTATCTTTCAAAGAAGACACAACTATATCGCACGCGTAATGCAAAGATCAACGTACTAGGCATATCATTAAATTCATAACACAGATTATAAACCATTATAGTCTGAAATAAATGCTGAAATCCCTCTCAACAACATCACAAGGTGTATGTCCGGAAGAACCCCTATATTCTTTTACACTTTCAAATTTATAGTAAAGTTAATGCCACTGGATAGTCGCCAAAGCTGTTACTAAATTAGTGGCCTTCTTGTTTCTCTAACGTTTCTTGAAAATTGCTAAAATCAACCGGAATAATTAATCTTGGCTGAGGAATAGAAATCGGCAAGAAAAACTGATCTTGATCTCACCAACAGCCGCCGAATGACCTCTCACACAACCAAATAATTAAATCAACATCCAGGGAATATCAAGCGGTAGCACGTGTATGCTGCTTGATGGGAAATTGTAATTTAAACCAGCTCAAATCATCCATAAATTGGGACTAAGTTGCCATCTCATCCAACTTAGGAGAACACACCAATGTCTAACCAATCTTCTATAAATTCAACCAGTGTCACCTTTCTTCGTGAATCAATAGCATGAAACATGGTGAGCTCTTAGAGTGATAGTAATTCTGCCAATGACTACATTGTCTTGGAAGAGATTGAATGCAGTCCGCTATTTAGGCATATATTGGACCGACTGAAAGAGGTCTTCACGGTACAGAGTAAGGTAGAAGAAGTGCTTCGCAACATTCTGGGCGAAGCGTTCCTGAGCCAAGCCCATGTACACAACACAACCATGCTGGAGCGTTTTAAATACATAGTCATCAGGACTTCCGGCCACTGTGACTGGGGTGTAAGATCACTAGAGCGCTTGGTAAAGCCCGAATTCCATCATCGTGTTAATGTGGCAATCAACGGGCTTAGCCACTACCCTCAGAATGGACTGATAGCTGACGCCATCTGCATAGTGTCGGCCCTTCAAGATGAGACTTTTGAGGAAGTGTAAGAATCCAGGTGATTCTCAACCCTGAAACCCTAACTGAATTGCTGATTTTTGAGAGTTTTGTGTATTTTGAATTTTTTGTGGTTTTTTTGCATTAACATGAAAAGCTGCGATTTTATCCTAAATTGCTTTAATAATTCCAAATAAATGCTAAGACAACAAAATAGCTTGGAAAATGCTCATATCATAGGGGCGCACCAATTTATTGATTTTTCAGAGCATTTACAATATTAAAAAATGACATATAAATGAAATATGACTTTATTTCTAAAGAACCTGATTGCTGTTGCAGCAAAATGAAAGAATGAAAAAGATTGAGCGGCTAGCATGAATCTCCAGCACAGAACCACAAGAAATCTCTGGAAACCCCAGGCGCATTGGATCCCTCTGTCAAAAGTTGAAAACTGAAGGCATTTCTCCTGGAAAAGAAAAGTACGGCCCTGCAAGTACAGAACTGTACGGCCCAACTGCTGTCATTAATATGGTACGGCTTTATTGGTAATGATGCCAGAACTCTATGAAAATAACTCTGTGAAGTTGCCTCAAAAGCTAGATGAATATTCTCTGTAAAACCCTGCCTGAATCAATCAATAAGCTCAGTCTGTAACCTCTGTGTGAAGTCACGAAGAAGACAATCTTCAACTGGTATTTCACAGTCTCAGTATGCTAGATTCTGAAGAGGTATCGTTCTCCAAAATCGATTCGTCTGCTGAAACCCTAGGTTTTGCAAACTCCAATGCTCAGAGCAAAATAGAAGACAAATTTGAATAACATATCATAATGGTTCGATTTGTCCTCAATGAATATAAATAGCTCCTTTTACAAATTCGACCCAAGCTCACCTTTTAATAATCATTTAAATAAAATGATCAAATTCGTCCTTTTGACTTAGGAGAAAAATAATAATTAAATGACGTCTCATTAATGAATAATAATTATTCATTATATCAAATATATCACTTTATTATAAAGTATTAAAAATACTTTATAATATACCATTTAATTATTAATATTTAAATATATTAATAAAGTGACTTTAATATAAAGTCAAAATATTAAATATTCAATAATCACAAATAATTCTTATTTCCATCCCACCATCAAACCTAAGAACTGGCTCCACTTTGTTAACCAAATTTCAACCAGGCCCTCGCCTAAATAGCAATCTCTCATTCGTCCGAATTTCTAAAAATAGAAAGTTCTCAAAACCATTCAAAGATTTTGCGGCCCAATCTCAAACAGCCTGCAATAATCGGGTTACTAAACACCGAAAGAATCCCATTTCAATTGATTCCTCCGCGACACATCCTCACCTAGGAGGATCGAAATGATAGGCTAACCACATATCTGGAAATTGGCACGACTAGGATGGGACATCACAGAAGCTATATTCTTCACAAGGCATAGGAGTCGTAAGAAACATGTGGGACTCTTTGGCGCACTCCTTTTAGTCGCATTAACTATATCGCATGTGTAATGCAAAGATCAAAGTACTAGATATATCATTAAATTCATAACACAGATTATAAACCATTACAGTCTGAAATAAATGCTGAAATCCTTCTCAACAACTCCACAAGGTGTATGTCCGGAAGAACCCCTATCTTCTTTTACACTTTCAAATTTATAGTAAAGCTATTGCCATTGGACAGTTGCCAAAGACGTTACTAAATTAGTGGCCTTCTTGTTTCTCCTGCATTTCTTGAAAATTGCTAAAATTAACTGGGATAATTAATCTTGGCAGAGGAATAGACATCGGCAAGAAAAACCGATCTTGATCTCACTAACAGCTGCCAAATGACCTCTCACACAACCAAATAATTAATGCAACATTCAGGGAATATCAAGTGGTAGCACTTGTATGCTGCTTGATGGGAAATTGTAATTTAAACCAGCTCAAATCAGCCATAAATTGGGACTAAGTTGCCATCTCATCCAACTTAGGAGAATGCACCAATGTCTAACCAATCTTCTATAAATTCAACCAATGTCACTTTTCTTCGTCAATCAATAGCATCAAACATGGCGAGCGCTTAGAGTGACATTAATTCTGCCAATGACTACATTGTCTTGGAAGAGATTGAATGCAGTCCGTTGTTTAGGCATATATCGGACCAGCTGAAAGAGGTCTTCACTGCACAAAAGTGAAGTAGAAGAAGAATTGCTTCCTACGCATTCAGGCGGCATTCTTGAGCCAAGACCATAGACACAACACAACTACTAGCGTATATCTTTACTTTGTTGTCGGCCGTAGTCGGCCTTGGTCGTAGTCGGCCAATTGTTAATAAAACTATAGATTAGTAAAGAATAATAATGTCATGTACTTTCGGGAAATCATGTTCGGATTAATGTTAATGTTAATGTTGTTACGAAGCGTCGTGTCGGTTGGTTATCTAACCACCGCCGAACGTTATATGTAGCCTGTTGGATAGTCGGGAGATAGTTACGAATTGTAATGAGTTATGTGCCGATGGTTATATTGTCAAGCAATGCTGATACTCTTTTGTACATGATATTTCTAATGATGAATAAAGTTTCTGGTGTTCAAATATGATATCTTTCAGTTTACTGTTTTATCCTATGTTCTGCACATGACTAGTTTGCCAGTAGTACGTAAGATTTGAATCCCATTCCGTAGGCAAACATTTGGCGCCGTTCCTGAACGGACTAGGGCATCATCTGCCATGGCAGCGTAATGGGTCAACCAGCGGAAGAACCTGTAAATGCTAATGAGGAACGGGAAGACTCATTGACAGAAGATCTGGTAAATTTGTGGAAAATATCGTTACGTGACCACATGCGTAGGGAATCCCACATTCGGGAGATCCCTGAGGAAGTCATCTGGGATCGTTGGAAGTGAACGACGAGGTGAACCACCTCCTGAATCGCATGCCCAGGTTACTGGCCCGCCATTTCATTATCCTGCAAGACTTGCGAGAAGAAGAGGATCGCGAGCGCCGAAGGCAGCAAATCGTACAACGTTGTGAAGACAGAACCAAACGTGAAGAGGAAGAACGCGATACTAGCCGGCGCCGTACTTCCGGCAACCAGCAATGATTGCTTGAACAACTAATAAATGCCCGTACGGCCGAACAAAGACAAGCATCGAGTACCTGACGGGCACGGGACTTCGGAAGAGCAAGTTCGGCGATCACTTAGGCTGCAAGAGCAAGAAAATCGGCGAAGACGACTAAGGCAAGTCGGTAAGGAATTGGATGAAGACTTAATTGAAATAAATCAGAGCATAAAAAGAACATATGAAAATCTGACAAGAATAGACACATCCATTGAACGAGCGCACCACAGTTTGATAGAAGGACGGGACGAAGACCCCTTCAACGCTCCACGCAGGAAGATATAACCCCTATGAAAATGAATGATTTGAATAATAGCATCAGCCGATTTTGAGAGTTGTCCCTTTCGGACGACGACGACCACTTAAGGAGTGGAAGACCAGAGCTTAAGACCCCAAGGCAGAGAGAGCATCGGAGGGAACCCGAGGAGACCCACGATGTTGAGGACGCTGACGGAGGACGTGGGAGTGACTCGTACGTGGCCAAGAGTGCAAGTGACGCACAGGGACGTAGCAAGGAATCGACTAGTCTAATCGGGTCCAAAACACAAGGAGGTCAACCGGTAAAGATGGCTCATCCGGATCGGCAAAAGTTGCCGAAATTCATGGGGAATGGCTCTGAGGATCCCGTACGGCATTGCAAGACATGCGAGACTATCTGGATAGCCAGTGGGCAGGATGACCCCGACCAGTGGCTAAGGGCATTTCCGGCAACGCTCAGAGACAGTGCCATCGACTGGTACTCTGAATTAGACCAAGCACAGAGAGCCACATGGAGGGTTTTGAAGCAAAATTTCCAAGAGGAGTTCAAACTTCTACGGGACGATAGTGAGATTGTCACAGAAATATATCATACTAAACAAGGGAAGCACGAGAATGTGCGGACCTACAACAGAAAGTTGAAAGACTTGATAGGAAAGCTTGAGGCACAGCCGGCAGATGGTTTAAAGAAAAGATGGTTCATTGAAGGACTGATCCCCTCGCTTCGGCGAAAAATGAAAGTAGTACCGCCATCCTCGTACACCGAAGCATACAATCGAGCGATGGATATTGAAAGTGAGAATAGGACTTCCTCGAAGGGGAAGAAGACGGATGACGAAGAAAGTGCAGAGGAAAGTGAAGATGAATCGGCAACTGTACAAGCTCTTCGGCGGGATATGATGCGGATGATGAAAGAACTGAAATCCGACAGGGAAGGATCCAAAGAGGCAAATGAATTATGGTGTACGGACTGTAAAACGGAAGGTCACACAAAGGCAAATTGCCCAAAAAAGTTATTCTGTGACATCTACCAAGTTATGGGACACTCCGTCAAGGAGTGCCCATACAACTTAAAAACCAAAAGTTCGCAAGTATTCTTCACTCAAGGCGAACAGTCAACTCCTCCAACCACGCCACCAAAGCCACAGAGCAACAATGCATCCCCTGGAGGCTACCGTAGCAATCAGAGAAATACGTCGAGAAGCAAAATTCAGTACGATAGCAAAGGACGACCGATGATCCAGTGCCGGAACTGTAATGAATGGGGTCACTTTGCGAGGGATTGTCAGAGCGGCCAAGGCAACGGGGGAAAACTGTGCAAGTGGTGTGGACCGGGTGATCATGAAGACACCGACTGTCCAAAGCAGAAAGGAAGTATCAATATGCTGGAGGTAGCCGATGAAGAAGTCTTGGCGATTACAAGGGCGCAGTCAAAAAGGGAAAATTATCCAAACCCTCGTACGGAGAAAGAAAGATTTCGGGAGGCCAAGACAAAAGTAGAAGAGGCAATGGCGAATGAATGTAGGAATTCTAAAGCTACCAGTACGTTGCTATAGTCGGAGTCGGAGAAGAATATCGTACGGCAGGTGCTTCACACAACCGTACCCATTAAGGTAACGGATCTCTTGCAAACGATGCCTTATCTCAAAGTAGCGCTTACAAATGTTATTGAAGAAAATCTTCAGAAGGGTTCACCAGAACGTACGTCAGAACTGGTAGCCGAGACCGCAGACCCAATGCTACTCGCAGTAAGCATCGGGAGGAAACCAGCCGTCGTCGAGATGGAAATCTTGGGCATGAAATTGTCTAACACTATCGTCGATGGTGGTTCAGGAGTAAACGTACTACCTGAAGAGACCTGGAAGTGTTTGGGTAAGCCGACTCTTTGGCCCCCGACATTCCACCTCGTGGGAGCAGATCAACATGGCATTAGACTGCTGGGTACACTAATGGAGCAGAAGGTCTTGATCGGCACACAGCTGTTTTTGCTAAACTTTGTAGTCATCCCACTGGAGAAAAAGGCGTACGATGCACTCTTGGGACGGGGATGGTTGATAGCTGCCAAGGCAACCCACAACTGGAAGCGGAATACACTCTCAATAGAAAATCGGGGGAGGAAATACACCATTGATCTGAAGAACCAGGCGGTCAGTGAAGATCTAGCATCTTCGGCATCTGAATCCGGAGGAGAATCAGAGGATGATGAAAGGAAGCTAATGGAACCAGATGACGAAGGGGTACTGGAGATTGGGAGTTGCTCGGAGGATGAGACCAGTTCACTGAACGGACTTTTCACTGGCAGATGGAGGATTATGAAGTCTTCCACCCGGATTGCAACATGCTGCAAGTCAAGGAGGGGGAAGCAGAAGAAGACAAGGGCTCGACCAGTGAAACATTTCCACCTGAGTACGGAGAATATAAAGAAGGTATGGCAGAATTGGATGTGACGCCAGCACACAAGTTTGAACAGGACAAAATCATTAAGTACGAGGAACCAACGCTGAAAAAGGTAAACCTTGGGGAATCAGCCAAACCTAAGGAGATTCTTGTGGGTGATGATTGGGACCCTGTCCTGAAAGCGGCAGCATTCAGAATCTTCATGGAATATAAAGATGCTTTCGCTTGGACGTACAAAGATTTAAAAGGCGTACCACCGGAGTTATGCGTGCACAGGATTCCTCTCGTACCGGGAGCCCAGCCCGTACGAAAGCGACCGTACAGAATGAACAAAAACTATGCCGCTAAAGTACAGGAGGAGATTGAGAAGATGTTGGAGGCCGGCATCATTTTCAAGGTGGAGGTCAGCGAGTGGGTATCACCGATCGTCATATCCTTGAAGAAAGAGAAGGAGCAAATTAGAATCTGTGTTGACTTTCGTAGTCTGAATGCAGTGACTATCAAGGATCCATTTCCTATTCCCTTCACCGACTCAATTCTGGAAGAAGTTGCCGGGCATGAAATGTACTCCTTTCTAGATGGCTTCTCGGGTTACAATCAAATCAGTATCGCGGAGGAAGACAAATTAAAGACTACGTTCGTGGTCGAGGACGGGGTGTACGCATACAACCGAATGCCGTTTGGATTATGCAACGCACCAGCTACATTCCAGAGGATAATACTCCACATTTTTGATAAAATGTCGGTAGGTAATTTCAAAGCCTTCCTCGATGACTGGTCAATTTATAGTGATAAGGAAAAACATTTGAAAGCCTTAGGCGAGTGCATGGAACGGTGTAGAGCAGCCCGCCTTGCCTTGAATCCGAAGAAATGCAGATTTATGGTGCCACAAGGGAAGCTGCTCGGACACATTGTGTGCAAAGCTGGGTTGAAAACGGATCCCGACAAGGTGCGAGTCATCGTACAGATGGAGGCTCCGGAGAACGTCACCGGTGTGAAGTCCTTCCTCGGGCATGTGGGATACTATCGGAGATTTATTAAAAATTTTGCCCAAGTGTCGTACCCTCTCGACCTACTGACGAGGAAAGGCCAACCATTTATATGGGCCGAAGAACAGGAGAAGGCATTCCAGGAACTGAAGGATCGATTGATCAGCTCACCCATATTGATGTATCCGGACTGGGATAAGGAGTTCCATGTACATGTAGATGCCTCTAATTTTGCCATCGGAGCAACCCTAGCACAAGTGGGAGCACACGGGTTGGACACCCGGTATTCTTTGCCAGTCGGCTACTTTCAAAAGCAGAAAGGAATTACAGTACGACCGAGCGTGAGGCACTAGGAATGGTTTACTCCGTACAGAAGTTAGGCACTACCTCCTAGCCACGCCGTTCACTTTCTATGTGGATCACCAAGCCTTGATGTACCTGGTAAACAAGCCGATTATCCAAGGACGGGTGAGTAGATGGTTACTTTTGTTGCAAGAATTTACGTTCACCATCATCGTACGACCGGGAAAGAGCCATGTTATTGCCGATCAACTATCTAGAATCCAGTCAGGCGAACCTGCTGAGGGAGGGGTGAATGAGGACTTTCCGGATGCACACTTATTCCAGATTGCAATATTGCCATCATGGTACGAGAAGATTGGAGAATATCTGTCCACATCCACGTTCCCGAAAGAAATGCCACCAGCCGAAAGAAGGAAGCTCGTACTGAAAAGTAAGACATTCTAGTTGATCAATGGTTTACTCTACAAGATGGGACCCAACCGGATCCTCCGAAGATGTGTCGTCAAAGAAGAAATACCTGGCGTACTAAAGGAGGCACATGAAGGACTGGTTGGCGGCCATATGGGACCAGATGCTACAGCAAGGAAAATTCTCTTGGCAGGCCTATGGTGGCCGACGATGCACACTGATGCCAAGGAATGGGTGTTAAGCTGCGACACTTGCTAGAGGGTCGAGAAACCATTAAAACGGGACTTCATGCCACTGCATCCCTCACAGCCGCAGGAATTGTTCGAACGATGGGGGTTGGATTTCATTGGACCACTAAAGGTGAGTCAGCTGCATCGATGCTGATATATTGTGGTTGCTACGGAATATTTGATTAAGTGGGCGGAAGCTCGAGCGTTGCCAGACAATACAGCACAATGTATGGCAAGATTCATCTAGGAGCAAATAGTGACACGGTACGGCATCCCCATTCGGATCACAAGTGATCGTGGAGGGCATTTCGTTAATCATGTTATCAAGTTGATGACGACAGAGTTCCGAATTTTTCACAACTTGTCGAATCCGTACTACCCGCGAGCTAATGGTCAGGCGGAGTCTACGAATAAGGTGCTCGTATCAGTGATTCACAAATCATATGGCGTGGAAGAAGCTGACTGGGAAGAAAGGCTACCAGCCGTCCTATGGGCATATCGTACAACGTACAAGGTAACAACGGGCCACACGCCTTTCCAACTAATGTACGGTCAAGAGGTGGTGATGCCGATGGAGTATATGGTACCAAGCCTGAGGATAGCCATGGAGAATCGGTTGGGCGATACTGAAAGTTTAAAGGAAAGACTATACCAACTGAATAAGCTGGACGAGCGAAGGGTGATGGCACAATGGGCGACGGAGAACATGCAACGGCGAAGGAAATATTGGCACAACAAGCATCTTCGACGAATGAATTTCCGACTGGGATAGTTAGTTTTGAAATATAATGACCGCAACGAGATCAAGCCGGGGAAGTTTAAAGTTCGTTGGTTGCGACCGTTCCGAGTACGGGAAGTAGGTGACAATGGTTCTATAAAGTTAGAAAATCTAGATGGGTCACTGATACCGGAGGCAATCAACGGATCGAAGTTAAAATCATATCAGGAGAGAAAGGAGAAGAATACTATCGCCATCAATATGCTGGGTTATGCCACAAAGGAAGATTGACCTGTGCAACGTGAAGGCCCGAGAAAAAAAGACTGGGGACTAGGAGGTCCTGGATATGTAGCAGACGATGACTGGGCAGAATCAGGCCGAGATCAAATAATTAAAGAAAGGTTGGCAGAGAAGCGAGTGGAAGGAATTGCAGTACCACGGATACACAAGCACCTAACCAATGCAGTGTTTGGAACCCCTGCCCTTTGGCGTCGATTGGGGTGACACTGGCACTATGTGGCCCCTTATGAAGGAGTAAAACGGGGATATATAGCCAAGGACTTGGACACGGAAGCCCAAGCGGAAAAGGAGAAACAAGCAGGCCAAGAACAAGATGAGTTGCAAAAGGATGACGAGGAGGAATGGATTGATGAGCAATGGGATGCTTACTTCGAGAAGAAGGCCCCTTGCTTAAAGACAGTGTTGAAGACAGAAGATACATTTGTGTCAATGGTGGACGGGTATACAGAAGACCTTCTGAAACAAATGCGTCGAGAAAGAAGAAAAATACCAAGGGTTAGGAAGATCGCAACTCAAGATGGACTCTGGAAAATATTTCCTAACCTGGCGGGACCACCAACAGTACAAGGCGACAATGTTACGTGGTATCAACAGTACGGCGGAAGGTACATCGACGGAAGTTTTTGAGGTATTGGTCCTGCCCTTTTACTTGATAAATGGTTTGATATAGAATATATAGGAACGTGTTGTGAGGAAGAATGTTATAAAAGGCCACCACACACATGTAAATGGTACTACACCTCGGAATTAAAAGTTCAGACACACAACGAAGCTAGAGGGATGAAAAGAAAAGAAGAGAGAAGGGAGGAGAGAGAAAATAATCAAAAATTGAAAAAATTAAAGATAGAAGAGCAAAAAATTAAAAGATATAGACAAATGAAAGAAAAATAAATGAAGAAAAACGAGGTAAATGGAGGAGAGAGGAGAGAGAAAACGAAAATAAAAGAATTTGGGGTAAGGAATTAAAAGGAGTTGAAAAGAGGGAAATAATATTAAAGGGAAAAAATAAAAGTATTAAAACGATGGATATACTATATGGATTTATAAAAAATAAAAGAGGCAGACGTACGGGAAAAATAAAACCGACTAGAGGAAGGAAGATTAAAATCAACATTAAAGTGAGAGCCTTGGCCATCATACGCCGATGGAGAAAAGAGGTTCAAGGGAGAAAAAATCAGCGAAGTATTAAAAGAGGCAAAGTGCAAGATAGCCGAATCATAGAAAAAGGGGATGAAGTGCGACCATTGAGAATACTCGGCAGGAAGACAGTGACACACAGGTGGATTGGGGTACGGCAACAGGGACTTGAAACACAACATCGTTCAGCTTATTTACAACTCGTACGGCATCAGGGATTCTACATTCAACATAATTCGCCAGACAAGGAAGTCGTACGGCATCTAAAGTACCTCAAGGCCATACAGGGTTCTACTAAAGCCTCTCAAATCGCACGCCAAGGGTTGATTATCTCATTTACTTGGTCTGTGGAGATCGTACGGCATTTACAAGCTCTTTAGTTTGCATTCTTTTGATCACTGGAGGTCGTGCGGCCATTACAAATTGGAATTTGTGCCAGATTCTACATCGTACGGCATCTTGTTGATTTCTTCCAGGTCGTACGGCATCTTGTTGATTTCTTCCAGGGCGTATGGCATCCAAAGGGTAGCTTCATCAGGCAAGGTTTGGCATCCTCTCAGTTGGCACGGATCCATGATATCTTAATCATATGGCGAAGATTCGCTCTTTCTACACGGCAAGAATTGGTTCCCTTAACCGTATGGCTTCCCCAGTGTTTTGAAGTCGTACGATTTTTTTGCCATCTTCCAGTCGCCCAATATTCAGTATTTTCTCAAGACGTACGGCACTCTTCCTCAGGGTTTGGCATCGTACGGCACCCTCATGTTCTTGGCAGTATACGGCTCTCACTCAGTAGGTTTTCAAATCGTACGGCTTCCTCATTTACCAGAATTTCATAGCATACGGCTTCATCATTCTCAGAGTTGCCAGGCCGTACAGATTTCTCAGACTTACCAGGCCGTACGAATTTTCCAGAGTTGTCAGGCCGTACGGATTTTCCAAAGTTGCCAGGCCGTATGGAATTCATCAAGTTCTCAAGTCGTACGGATTTCACAGATCCTTCAAAGCGTACGGATTTTTCAAAATTGCCAGATCGTACGGCCATCTCAAGTTCAGTCACTTCCCCAGGGCGTATGGCATTTCCAGCCTTTACCAGAAATTGGCAGTTTTGATAGTTTCGGCAGTTTCTACAACTGTCTCGAGATTTATAAAATCGGCTAGAATCGCCGAACTGATAGAAAAATGGACAAGGGCAAGAAGGCTATGCAGCACAAGCCAAAGGTAGCCTCGGCTGGAAAAAGAAAGAGGATGGACGCTGATAGCGAGACGATGACATGGGAGAACCTGACTGGCAACGAGTGCAAACAGTGGTGGCGAAGCACTCCTGATGACCACTCCTTGAAGGTTGCGCTTCGGCACGCTCGGGTAGACAAAGCTGTGATAGTGCCTTTCTTCAATTCTCGGGAGTTTGAGCCTTGGCTGAAGGCAATGGTGGACAACTATTGCAGGCATACGCACAAATCAGTAATTGATTACAGAGGTTGCCGAGTGACCATTTCATTTTGGCCGCAGGACTTCGAGCGAGTGTTTGGTGTACCAGCTTCGGGAATAGGGGTGAACAAACCTAAGAAGATGACACAGGAGCACAAGGAATTGTTGGTCAAACAGGTGTGTCGAAGTAATTTGACAGCGGAGGAATAGAATACCATATGGAGTGCTGGCAACAGAAGTCTCCGCAAACACTACTTGGCAACAGCGGAATGGAAGTGCTTGCTGGACCTAATGAAATGCCGACTCACAGGTGCCAGCCGAGCGTCGGATATTGCTATCTGGATGGTGGACTACATGGTCAGACTCCGCGTCGGCCAAGTATATAACTGGGTGAGGCTACTTGCAGAGAGGATGAGAGATTTCTTATCGCAGAGGCATAAGGCTTTCTACATGACCCAGCATGCTATAGCCCTCTTTCTCGATGTCGTTCACACACAAGTGCCAGAAAGCAATTGGGGTCGATTGCGGCCACTTACTCACCTGGATCTTGGGTTGCCGACAGTATTTTACTAGTCTGAACTGGAAGCGAAGCAAGCCGGCGAGGGCACGGCTTCAGGAAAGAAGAGGAAACGGAAGGAGGCGTCGGTGGAAGAGGGAAACATCAGAGGAGGAGGCCTCTGAGCAGAGTGATGCATCAGACAGGGATGAGCCCATTGATTTATCTTCCTCGCCCTCGGAGTCTAGTCCACCGGCCGATGAGGAGGTGTCCGTCGCCATAGGGAGTCAGGAAGCAGGAGAGATCGACATACCATTGTTGCAGCCGGCAGGGTTTACTCTTCCCGCACCGCCAGCCAGGAAGAACACACACTCAGTGACATTCACTCTTCCTGTTTCGCCAGTCGGAGCCGGGCGAATGTTGAGGGTAGCTGCTTCACTACCAGGTGCATCGCCAGGGTGGGCACCACTTGCCACCACGACATCACAGGGGGCAGTCACTGTATCGGTAGGTTCCACTGCCTCGGTCGAGATATTGCCAGCGGCCTGTTCCCTTACACCACTGCCAGGATCGGCAGCGTCAGGAGTGGCAACCTCAGTAGCAGGAACTGGGGGAACGATGGCAGCCACTGAGGAGACTACTCCAGCCCCAGGAGCACTCGGGGTAGCCCAGATTGATAGCTGGTTGGGTCAGTAGGCCTCACCTTGGAAGTGGCCAAGCAGCCAGAACAACCAGAACAGCGGGAGAAGAGTCCATCGGAGGGACTAGGGGGTAAGGACCAGTCGTGCACACTCAGCAAAGTGAGACGGCCAAACTTGGCGAGGATGCACTTGCACACCCGAAGACTAGAACAGAAGAGGCACCAGGGACAGCCATACATGAGCCTCAGCAGATAGTCGGGGAACCACCCCAGGAGGAGACAGAGCCAGGCGATGAGGAGGACGAGGAGGGTGACTCCACGGAGGGATTCGTCGTGGAGATGTCACAACCAAACCCATCAAACCCACTAGGCACGGTGCAACGATATGTACAGGAGTTAGAGCAATGGGCAGGTTGATGATCCGAGTGGGACAGGTTTCCAAGGACCTCAGGATTGGCCGATCTCCTCTAGTGGGCCAGGAAGTCCAGCGCATCCACGAATTCGTACAGATGGGGTGTGAGGCTGAGTTCATGCGGATATTCGGCGAAGGGTGGCCAGCAGGAGAGACTCCTGCAATGATGAGAGCCTGGCGGGGTCGACCACCGAGACTAGTAGGGCGAGACGCAGGGGTTCTGGAAAGCTTATATCATATAGAGCTTGCCTTTCGGGATGTCTTTATTCTCATGAAACGCCAAGTATTTTC
>VDFB02353493.1:378583088-378619605 GCA_007258455.2 Sequoia sempervirens
GTGTGATATTAGCATAACATGGTGGCCTAACATAACACAACTTACTAGTACTTTCTTTTTCCTTTTTCTGCATTAACTTTGACATTGAATATTTGTGTACCTTGTATCGCTGCTACACATGTGTGTGTTCTTTTGTGCCTATGTTGGTTTGCCATGAGATCATAGATCTTGGGGGCTTGATCACTCTCCTTGATCCTTTGTCATCTTCTCTTTCCAACAGTTCTACAATTGGACCTCCCTTGACATATATTTCTCTCCTTTAGTGCGATTCTGAGCATAAGTTCATACTCTCACTAAAGTGGGAGCTAAATGTAGTGTAGAAAATTGTATACCTTTGCAATTTCACACTTCGTTTGGGTCCCTTAATTTATTGGACTTAATTAAGTTTCTAATTTTCCAAATTATGCATTCCAAAGCCTTATTCTTACCGTTTTCTAAAAGGGAAACCGACATTAAATAAATGCATTTAATAATTAAATTGCCTTGGATCATGTGCGCCTTGGATGTATAGGCCAGAACCCATTCACCAATGAGCGAATGGGCCCCCTTTATGAGCCAAAACCTATGTTAAAATATCTTTTTTGGTGGCATTTTAATGATTAAAATTCAAATTGTAAGTATCGGCTTTTGGAATCTAATTTTCAGCAAATTGGATAAACACCTATAAATACATGGTCTTTTGATCATTTGAAATCTAATACTTAAGGAGCAACTTTTGAGAAGCAAATATTATTGTCAAGAGTATTCAAGAGTAGCATTATCAGTCATTTGTAGTAGCGATCAAGATCCTAACATCATGTCAAAGTTTATGTGTGTTCATCTTGTCTTGTGAAGGCCAACAAGTGTTGTAGGTTTTCATGCATTCAAGCATTCAAGCAAATCAAGCAAGCAAGATCAAATTCCCTTGAAGTGATGTGTATGACTTCAGTCCTTCAAGGAAGCCATTGAAGGGTGGTGAGTTGGAACAAATTGTTCACTCATCATTTCCATTCAAGGTTTTACCATTGACATTACCATTGTGAAAGTGGGAAGACTATTCATGGGGTTTGACTGAGGCAAGCCCCTATATGGCACAAACATTTTTCCCTCTTTGTGTATGTGCAGATTACAAATTGAAGAAGGATTGAAGAGATTTTGAAGAGCAATTTTGCATTGTTGCATTAGTTGTCACCATTATTGTCAACCTACAAAAACTAAGTTGCAAAATTCATTTATGACATTCTAACAAATTTGCAGGTGAAAAATAGAAGCTCAGATCGGACACCAAAGGACCCAAAAAGTTGATCAGGACCCCCTTTCAAAGACCCATTTTCCATTGGGTGAATGAGTCCTTGTAGGCACATCAAAACCAATTTTTCTGAGTAGGCTTTTTGTCCTCTACACTTCCCAGATCCACTTACAAACTGTTGTTTATGTCTATCAATTGTTGAGATCTTGCATTTTATGTATTAGGGCATATAGGATCATTCATGTAATCATTCTAAAATATTTCCAATCCATTCCAACCCCCCTTTAGATGCAAATCCAAGTTTGATTGGCTCACCATTAGGGTTGAAAGTCAATCTTTTCACCTTGTGATATACATCCTAATGAAATTTAGAAAAAAGGTCACTATTGAATCTTAGGTTCTTTGCATTTAGGGCCTAGGATCCCTTTTTCTACATTTCATTCAATTCACTTGACTTAGGTATCTCAAAGAATGTGGACCAACCTATCGATGTCGATCATGTGGACAAACACATCGGAACCAGTCCAATACTTAATAACCCAATGAAAATAGTCGGTTAAGTAACAAATTCCTGCAAAACACAAAGCATACCAAACATTTGCAAGGTAGGTTCAACAATAACCCAAAAGTCCACAACCCATAGCAGACCAAACAATTGTAAAATCATAACTTAGCCAATTTTTGTCTTCTCTTTACCAAATTGAACCTACAAACATCCATTAAGCTCCTCTACAAGGTGACATCATTAAATTGCCCAACCTGTTTTTGAAAATCCTCCTGAAACAACTAACCAAACTAACACTAGCAAAAATCTAAAGCAACTAAACTAAAAGGAAATATTTTTGGTTGATACAAGATTGCCTATGGACCCAAATGCTCCTACATCAAACACACCATGTAAAGAAATGTTCCATGAGTTTGGAACTCTTTAACATTTGTAGGTGATTGGGATAGTAATCCCATGCTTTTTTATAACCCAAACTACTTCTTTATCTACTTGATCTTCTATTCCCTTTATCACATACTACATTCCTATAACTCCACCTTCCCTTCCTTTTCATATTTCCTTTTCTTGACTTCAATGTTCAACGTGTAGACTATTGCTACTTGTTCTACTCAGTGAATCATATCCATGACTTTCATGAGAAAATTTCTAATGTCCCAACTATGACTTATGATGTTTCCTCTTTGAACCTCCACTTCCCTGTTGATTACTTGCAATCTTTATGTTTTTCTCCCTTTCTTTGTGTTGTGGAACAAAACTAGTACCACTTCCTCCATTCCTAGACATAGTCTTCTTCATAACTTGTTTCAATGCTAGAACAAATTATTCGACTATTGTCCTTCACCTCCTCTTTCTCCTTTAATGTACTCAAAATATACTTTTGTCCACCCTTTACAATGGTGTACAAATTTCTCCTACCATCATAGATAGCCTCCTTATCAAACTACCAAGGTCTTCCCAACAACACGTGGAATGCATTCATTGAAATAACATCGCATATAATTTCATCCTTATATGACCCAATCTGAAAATTTACTAAACATTGTTCATTCACCACTAATTCATGTTGATTTTGCAACCATTTATACCGATTTGGATGTTTTCTCTTTTTCAGTTCTAATTTCTCTATCATCACCTTAGAAACCAAATTATTTGTGCTACCACTATCAATAATAACTTTACAACACTTACCTCCAAATTTATATCCAATTTACAAAAGTCATCTTCTTTGAGATGTTCCATCCTCTTCTCCATCTAATTTCACCAACACTCTCCTAAACATGGGAGATTTTACTTCCTCTAGTTCTTTTCTTTCGATGATACTACACTTTATTCTTCTTCTTGTGCTAGATGATTTCTAGTTATGCTCTTCTTACTACCTTCTTGGTGTGTTTGTGGACACTCAAACTTTTCTATGACCAACTTCTACACACTACAAACATTTTCCTAGAAATCCCTTGTTGCCATGTCCTACAAAATACTCTCTTCCTCTTGTTCCTTGACATGATTCTTTAGTCCATTTACGTTTTGCTTCTTCATAGGCTTGCTTCCCTTTACTACCATTTGCTTGTCCTCTTTTTGTTGCCATTCTTCCTCTTCCTCTAGAACTATTTTGTTGCCTTTTTGATATCTTTTCTTCAACCTTTTAGGGTATACCAATAGGCCTCTTCAACAATAGTGTTGTGTGGTCACACAACACGCCCCAAGGTACCCTCGATAACTCGGGGACCCAAATTTTAAAAATTTCCCCGATTGGTTAATTAAAGGGTAATCCCATGATTACGTTCCAGGCAAGGCAAAAGTCTGTAGGAGTATGTGTGAAACGAATATCGGGAAAGATTTGGGCCATGGTAAGTGTATCGAGAAGTACATTGCATTAGGTTCAAATGGATAAATTTTCTTGAGATTCAACTACCATAAAACACCTCAAAGATTTTCTTAGACAGGAAAAATTTGGCAGAGCATGGTTGACAAGAGCATTAAATTAGGAATTGCGAGTGGGTTGGAGCAATTGCTAAGTAAAAAATGCTAAGGGCATAGAGAGTCAATATTCGGTCAGGTACCATATGAAGAATAGGGATCCGGGAAATCTTTCTCCGAAAGAAACATCTGGTATCAAGTTGTGAATTTTATCGACCCAAAGGTTTTAATCTTTCGAATCTCGGAACCCAAAAACTTTTAAACAAAAAAATTGGAAAATTGGAAAAACTAAAGGGAAATTAATAATGGTTTATTTCGCAAACTGCATTAATTAAAAGCATAGTATTGTACTTGATAAATATTGTGAAAATGATACAGGATGTGGGAATGGTGAGTGCCAAAGGAAAGTTACCATATGTAAAAGTTGATATCAGTAGAAGTTATTAAGAGAAAACAAAAGCGGTAACAACACTCAAACTAACCAAAGCAAAGCCATATACAAAGTAGCAAAGGAGGTGTTCGAGAGCGGATATTGGTTAACCATAAGAATAAAGATTTGGGTTTTTGGTAAAGCTAGTAGAACTTAAAGTTGTTTCGAACCTTCATTTCCAAGGATTTTTCTCGAAAGCAAAATTCGTCATCGAAGCTAAGAATTTTGTGCGAAGAAGTTGGCATTTTGTTATTGTAGGTTTTGAAGATTAAAAGAACTCGGCGTTCTTTTACTTGTCTCGTACATTCAATGGTCATTACCAGAAGTTAAAGGCAACTTTGACCAGAAATTCGTGAAGGCAAAAAATATTTGCTCGTATGTCAGTTGTGCTCAGGTGCCGCATGTTACATTTTGATTAGCTCATTAACGCCGAGCCATGTGCTTTTGGAATCCGACTCCTACCTTGTGTTCTATATAAGGCAGGGAGTTGTTCTTTTTTAAGGAATTATAATTTGTTGGACCCATTAGACTTAAGATTCACATATCACCAATTTTACTTCTATTTCATGTTTTCAATTCAATTCCAGTATAAAAACTTGTGTTTACAATAGAAGTTTCTAATATGAAAGCATTTTTGAAAGTTATTTCTTGATTGTAAATCATACATAACTAATTACTATTTTCTCCTATCGGAAAAGCCAATGTGTTGTGTTGGATTCAAGTGTATGTTGATACTATTTTGATGGTGAACATTTATCTTCTCTAAACTTCTTAAATTGCTTTGTATGTAGTTGTGAAGCAATCTAATAAAATACATAATGGTTTATCCTTTGATTTCATCTTTTCTTGGTGAATGCGTGGATAATAGCTGGGAGTATTTAGTACCAATTTAGAGTTAGCTTAAGTTACTAGGCTTGTAAGTTTTAGGTTAGATTAGGGTTAGTGTTTCTTTCTTCTGAATTTTGAGTCCTCTGGTTGAAACTAAAAAAAACACATTTGAACAAAAGTAAAAATTAAAGCCATGAAAGTAGGTGTGACACTCACAATATGAAATAACCACACTAAAATTTAAAAGACAGAAACATTGTCAAACACTTGACAAAAAGGTATAGCAATATTCATATTCACATGAGTATCATTTATGATATTGGTAGTTTATTGCGTCAATGCGAGAGATCCTCAAAACATGAAAAGAAAAATCAAAAGAGATCAATTTTTCTTAACACTGCAACCTTATTCAATCTGCCTCGCTTTGTCCATCAACAACAAGCAACCCAGATGAGCATTGTGGCGATGTTCATCAATATCCACTGTTTGCAAGTTGTTGACCAAAGGAAGCAGGGGCACCACTACTCCTTCATTTAGGTAGTGATGGATGTCCCTTGCAGTGGGGATCCCTATTCCTGGTTGTGCTACAACCAACGTGTAATCTAGGTTCCCCATGTAATCAAGAAGGACTATCATGGTGGCGATTGCTCACACCTCTTCTCTCAACAATCCTATATCCAAAAGGGAGGTGACAGTGGGAAGACAAATCAGAATTCACTCGGTATTACCCCCCACAGCCCATAAAGTCATTGTCAAGGACCATTCTCATCGCTACCCTGGTCTAGTAGGTTCTGAGGTAAAAGACTTTTCTAAGGTGTTGGCTCGTTACCTTGCCGAGGAAGGCAAATTGCCTCCGCGGACTCGTTAAACATATTGGTGTATCCACCTCTCAACAATAACCAATGACAGTTTGCATTTGTTGAAGCCAAAGTGAATTTATAGAGCTGGAGGAGGTGTTGTCATGTCAATTGGCATGGGATTGGCATTGTTCATCAACACCTTGAAAATTAATTAATTCAAGTCTGTTCACAAATTGAGGAAATTGTGCAGAGTTGAACAACATTGTTCATGCCAAATCATGAGATTTCTCTCAAATTGTCTACTTGCATTTGTCCAATTCTTGATTGAAAGGTGATAACCTCCAAAGTTGAGCCCAGTGTGCTTCGTCACATCAAATTAATGGGCTAAGAGAATAAGGTTGGCCTCGCGTGATTTGGACTCATCAAATAAATGCATAGGATGGTAAGCGTGTGAATTAATTAAAAGATGTCAATTTAATAATCGACTCACAAATGAATGGTAATTCATGATCTGACAAGTGAAGATATAAAAAATTAGTCGTCATTTTGTGATTTAAATCCCTTCCAAGATAGTTGGCCTTCAAATTAGGAAAGGGGAAACATCTAGTGAAAGGGGCGGTTGGCTAAATTTGTTCTTAAAATAATAGGACTTGTTTATGTGTTAAAATGTAGGTTATAATTATCTTTCCAAGATATATTATATAACTTATTTTCAAAGTTAGTATAGTTATTGTGAAATCTCAGAAGGGATTGCACATTTCAAAGAGAAAATTAAACATATCTTTGGAAATTAATAAGAGAAATGCAATGAAAATCTATACCAAGTGAAAATTCCAAAAGTTTTCCCTTGCTACCACTATGATTCACAACCTAATAAAAGGTTTCAATGCCAACAAGTTGAGGAAAGAGCTTAAAAGGAAATATCAAAATAAAATAAAAATTGAATATCAAAGAAATATCAAAAGAGAAAAATCAACTTGTCAGGTGATCCAAACATCTCTATCGGGGCTATGGGCGCCTAGCTCGCAGTAGAGCTATGTTTGTGTTGTCCCTTAGTATTATTTGGCATTAATGTCACAACACCAAAGTTGAGGTATCAGGTTGTGCACATGATGATCTTTTAGTTCAGTTCTTCTTGCATAAGTTTATATATCTATTCTGATATATCTTGGCATCATCACTTGCATTTGGCATATTCCAATGATTGATATGTTTTAAAGTTTAGTTATAGTTAGCTTGGCATATTGATTAGGTTTCAATTTGATATTATAGAGTTTATCTGCATATCCTGGCATGCTTTTTAAAGACTTCATGGTAACATTGTTCAGGTGCAATGATAAGTTGTTTATCCAAAGCATGTTCAAAAGGAACATTACGCTATCATAAGGAAACACATTGCCATAATGCATCTACAAATAAGGTTTGGTGATTGTGAATATAATATGGGTATCATTGTGAGGAAATCATTGGTAGGTGGAAAAATGTGTTTTCTCAAAGATAATAATTAAATGGCAAAAGGTTGCAATGATAGTGTTTTATAAAGTCAAAATAATGTGATCATTGCATTGTCGGCGGAGATTATTTTTGTTTGTTGAATGGGAATTTTTCCCATCATAATTCCCGTACTTGAAAAGACATTATGTCGAAATCGAATGAAGCTTTGATGAGCATAGATGATTGATTCATTTTGCTAGGGTTTGTTACCCTAATCATGGTGACAATGGTAAGCGAAGATTGTTTCAAAAATTGGTTATAATGGTTTTCGAGGGGACAAGATAGTGAAGATGTTCTGGTTGTGCCGACACCAGGTGTAATCTTTATCTTTTTCTTTGTATCTATGTGAACCCATGTGCATTGGATCTATCTTGTTCATAAATCTGATTAGTTGAATCGGGTTCATTGTGTTTATCTAGGCATGTGTGATTACTGGGTTAAAACAATTGTTAATGGGTTGCTTATGTTGATTCTTGTTAAGACCTGCAGTTTTTGTTGTGTAAACTGTGGTAAAATAGTTATTTGGTAAAAGTGGTTGCAAGATAGTTATGATGTTGTTGATTCATTCTCTCTTCAAAGATTTTGAACATTATTTATGCTTTGTTAAAATATATTGAGGGGTTGTTGATTGAGAGAGATTTTGAAAGGAATAGAATATATGTTTCAGAAAGGAAATATATGTTGTTTTGTGTAGTTGGTATCTTTGACTCTGATTCTGATGTCATTGCAGAACATAGTATGTAATTCTTGAAACAAAGATCAACTCTGTATTTACAATCCTTTTATACTTGTACATTTCAAAAGACTATCAGTGAGATAGCATTATAAGACTATTAGTCAGATAGCACCATTGTCAGTGAGACAAATCAGCCAATGAGGCTTTGTACAAAGATTATTTTCAAATAAGGCCAGTGAGGCCAAGTTCGAGTGGTTTTATTCCCCAGGAGGGTTTCAACTCAAGACAATCTTTGTGTCAACCTCTTATATGTGTTTGTTCATTATCTGTTCATTTGATTTATATTGCATAAGTTCATCCATGATTTGAAAATTATTAAAAGAAATAAAAGGAGTTAATTTGTTTGTTAACACTGATTCACCCCCCCTCTTAGTGTTAACTATACTCCAACAGTTTGAACGAAATCATAGAGATAACCTTGTCGGGGCTATGGACGCTTGATTGGCAGCAAGGCAATATCCAAGGTTGGATTAGAGGGTTAAACTAAACTATGTAGGTTGGTATAGGCATCCCAAATTCCTCTACTAATTTTCAAAGAAGGGAATATTCAAAGCACACACTCATATTCTATCGAGATTTTCGTAATTCCTATGCTAAAAATAAATAGGTTTGGTAAATTATCCTAGGAAAATAATTGAGTTTTAGTTTGATCTATAATTAATTCTTGTTATTTTTGGATTGATTCTGTTGGTTGCTAGTTGGTGTGTAGTCACACAACACACCCCAAGTTACCTTTAGTAATATGTGGACCCAAATTTTCAAAATTTCCTCGATTGGATAATTAAAGGGTAATCCCATGATTACATTCTAGGCAAGGTAAAAGTTCGTAGGAGTGTGCGTGATACAGATATAAGGAAGATTTAGGCCGAGGTAACTGTCTCGAGAAATACAATGCATCGGGTTCAAATGGATAAGTTTGCTTGAGGTTCATGTATTGTAAAGCACCTCAGAGATTTGCTTAGCCAAGCAAAATTTGGTAAAGCATGGTTGACATGAGCATTAAATTAGGAAGTGCGAGTGGGTTGGAGTAATTGCTAAGTAAAAAATGCTAAGGGCCTAGAGAATTGATATCCGGTCAAGTACCATATGAAGAATAGGGATTCGTGAAATCATTCTCCAAAAGAAACGTCTGACATCAAGTTGTGAATTTCTAGACCCGAAGGTTTTAATCTTTCGGATCTTAGAACCCAAAAACTTTTAAACCAAAAAACTGGAAAAACTGAAGGGAAATTATTGTTATGCTTATAAACACACATTGCAAGTGGTTTAAAATGAATTAATGTGAGATTTAATAATGGTTTATTTCGTGAAGTGCATTAATTAAGAGCGTAATATTTTACTTGATAAATATTGTGTAAATGATGTAGGATGCAAGAATGGTGAGTGTCGAAGGAAAGTTACCATATGTAAAAGTTGGTATTAATGAAAGTTAAGAGAAAACAAAAGCAGTAACAACATTCAAACCACGCTAGCATCCCATGATAACGGCCCGAGATGCCTTGTAACCATTCAAGAAGCTTTTTTCCCTCCTATCCTCTCTTTAAGTGTTATCTTTTCACATCATTTGCTCTCTCTGGACCTCTCTAACTTTGGCTCTAGCCTCTTCCTCTTCACCTTGTCTTGATATCTTGCTTGCACATCTCCATACAACTTGTTACAACAGCACACTCAAGCTCTTATAGCGCTCTTTGTAACTCCCTTGGCTCTTGTAGCTATATCTCCCTTATCTTGTGCTTGCGAGCATCTTGGGATTTCTCACACATCCCGTATCAATTGCATCTCTATCTCGTGATACAGGTTCTCCTCCTTGAACGAGGATTGATTTTATCACTCCATATTTGCTTACTTTGCTCACTCTCCCAATCAATCTGGTTGTCTGTGGAGTTGGAACACCAAAACGGGGGTTTGACTGAGGCAAACCCTTATACAGCCCCAACATTTTGTCTCGATCTTACACATGCAAGTATTGAAGATATTCACATGCTGGAGGCTTCATTACTTGGGTTGTTGTGAGAAGTTTCTATCTCTCATTCTCTTACTTTATCATTCATACTTCACTTTATTTCAATTTTGTTACATTCTGTGACTTTCTCACATTCTGAAAATTCTCAGTAATTTGATTGTTAGTAGTCACTTTGTTGAAACTCGACTTATGGTCCGTACGAGACGCCAACGCGTCTCTAGGACTCCAGGGCACCGCGTTGTTGTCCTTATTCCGTGCTATTGTCCTTTGGCCGAGAGGGCCTATCAATTTGTCCAGAAAACCTCTATGATTTACTCTTTCTGATTCTAGAACTCTAGCTTAGTTCCCTGAGGTAGTTTAGGGCAGTTCACCCCTTTGGAATCTCTCGAGAATAAAGAGACTCATGAGTAGCCTAGCCCCAAACCCCAACAAGGATATGTCACATGTGTACAGTCTTTGCATGATTAGTCGCTGTGTGCCAACAATCTCCCTCTTGGAGACTGATCCAGCTCCACACAAAACAACTTCCCACTTGGAGACTGATCTTGGACGACACCATTGCATTTGCAGCTCCCACTGGATTACAAGTCTAGCTCGTTTCTTAAGTCCACCATTATCAATCGGGAAGGCTGACGAAAATTGATGACGAAATCAATTTATCCCGTGTAACTGCCTTTGTGAACATATATGCAAGATTCTCACTTGTACGAATTTTCTCCAGCTTCAACTGTCCATCCTCCAAAACTGACTGGATGAAGTGGTATCTGAGTTGTATGTGCTTACTTTTTGAATGCAAAGCTAAAATCTTAACAAGATGAATGACACTTTGGCTAGCAGTGTACAAAGGGCTATCTTCTTGTCATTGTCCCAATTCTTCCAAAAAATTTTGCAACCAAATCATCTCCTTGCTAGCTTCCATAACAACAACATACTCAACTTTAGTGATTGAAGGCACAACAACCTTTTGCAGCCTTGAAATCCAATTGTCTCTAGTACCTCCTATAGTAAAACCATACCTTGTAGTACTCCTCCTGCTATCAATATCGCCCGCCAGATCAAAGTCAACATATCCTTTTAGAGCAAAATTTGTTCCTCCAAAACATAGTTTCTTTGAAGTATTACCTCTCAAATATCGGAGAATCCATTTTACCACATTCCAATGTTCTATTCCCAAATTGCTCATATACCTACTCACAACTCCCACTGCATGTGCAATATCTGGCCTTGTGCATACCATTGCCTACATCAAGCTACCAATTGATGATGCATATGGTATCTTAGACAT
This sequence comes from Sequoia sempervirens, assembly GCA_007258455.2. Lineage (NCBI taxonomy): Eukaryota > Viridiplantae > Streptophyta > Pinopsida > Cupressales > Cupressaceae > Sequoia > Sequoia sempervirens. The sequence continues at coordinate 378,594,278 of VDFB02353493.1, forward strand.
TTTGTCTTCCTCCTCTTGTGTCTTTGGAAACATCTCCCTAGTCAACTTAAAATGACTAGGCAAAGGTGTACTAATTGTTTTTGCATTCTGCATGTTAAACCCTTTCAACACCTTCTCTACATACTCACTTTAAGACAAAAAAACATATGTATGTCCTATCCTGTGTGATCTTCATACCAAGGATTTGTTTTGTTGCACCCAAATCCTTCATAGCGAATGAATTTGCTAATTTCTATTCAAGTTCATTAATATACTGCATGCTAGACCCGACACCAAGCATGTCATCAACATAAAGTAACATGATAATATAGCTGCTATTACCCGTTTTCTTAAAATAAACACAATGATCAGAATGACATCTTTTGTAACCTTGTTCAGCCATAAAACTATCAAATTTCAAATACCATTGCCAAGGTGTTTGCTTCAGGCCATACAAACTCTTCTTTAACCTGCACACAAATTCCTCCTTTCCCTTGACCTCATATCCTCAAGGTTGATGCATGTATATTTCCTCTTCCAAATCCCCATGGAGAAATGTTGTTTTCACATCTAGTTGTTCAAGATGTAAGTCTTCCGCAACCACAAGACTTAGAATAGTTCTAATAGAAGTCATCTTTACAATTGGAGAAAATATTTCATCAAAATCTATACCTTTTTTCTGTGCAAAACCCTTTACCACGAGTCTGGCCTTATATCTTTTCTTGCCTCCATCTTCTTCCTTCAACTTGTAAACCCATTTATTTGACAATGCTCTTTTACCTGCAGGCAATTGGACTAAGTCCCAAGTTTGATTCTGCAGCAAGGAATCCATTTCCTCTTTCATGCCTAGCTCTCACTGCTTCTTGGTATCTACCTGCATTGCTTCTTCATAACCTTCAGGTTCACCAGAATCAATTAATAATATAGAATATAATGATGGAGAAAATCTTTTTGGAGGTCTAGTTATCCTTGTAGTATGTCTAACACTTGCAAGAGTCTACAGGATAACTTCTTGTTGCTGAGCATCAGGTACCATTGGCATTTTATTTTCTAGAATCTCATTCGACACCACATATTCCTTTTTGGCATGTTCATGCTTCTTTTCTTCCAGCTGATCCTTATACAAAACCTTCTCATTGATTATAACATCTCTGCTCGTAATGATTTTATGATTTTCAAAATCCCATAACCGATAACCAAATGCATCTACTCCATATACAATGAAGGTACATTTTTTAGACTTAGCCTCAAGCTTGGTTCTATTTTCAATATCAACATGGATAAAAGCTTCACAACCAAAGGTTTTCAAAAATGAATAATTTACCTTTTTACTCGTCCATGCTTCCTTTAGAATGCCACCATCCAAAGGATTTGAAAGTCCCCTGTTTGGTAAATAAACAACGGTATGTACAACATCGTCCCAAAAGCGTAAGGGTAGTCCAACATGCAATCTCATGCTCCTTGCATGCTCCATAATGATCCTATTCATCCTCTTAGACACACCATTTTCTTGTGGGGTTTCAAGAACCGTTTTCTACCTACAGATTCCATTGTATGAACAATAATTTTCAAATTCTCTGCTGCAATACTCGCCTCCATTATTAGATCTAAGACACTTCAACTTTTTTCCTATCTCATTCTCAACCAAGGCTTTCCACTTTTTGAAAGTTTCAAATACTTTTGATTTTTGTTTTAGGAAATACACCCATATTTTCCTAGTTGCATCATCAATAAAAGTAACATAATAACAAGAGCCATCAAGAGAAGATACCCGAGTTGGTCCCCATACATCTGAATGCACAAGCTCTAATTTATCACTCTTCTTCTCTTTCCCAACTTTAAGAAATCAGACTCTTTTCTATTTTCCATAAACACAATTTTTGCAAAACTCCAAGTCAATCTGCTTCAGACCTAGTAGCAACATTTTGGAGTGAAGGATCTTCATCCCTTTCTCACTCATGTGCCCAAGTCTATGGTGTCACAATTATATTTTTGTCCTTGTAGCAAGTGCTATAACTGTTTCAGTAGCAACTATTTCTATAGCAGCTAAGGTAGAATAAGTATTACTAGTACACAAATACAATGTGCCTACCTTTTCACCTTTAGCTACTACTAATGCACCTTTAGTGACCTTCCAGACTTTTTCTGGAAAGCTAACCATGCAGCCTTCACTACCCAGTTGTCCTGTAGATATTAAATTCCTTCCCAATTTTGGAAGATGCCTTACCTCCTATAGCAACCATTGATTTCCATTCTACAACTTGATTTTTATCTTTCCTTTTCCAAACAATCTAACAAGGTTCATCATCACCCAAATATACCTATCCAAAATCACCTTGAATATAATCTACAAAATATTTCCTATGGGGTGTGGCATGAAATGGAGCCCCTGAATCTATTACCCATGAATCATTAGCATTATCTAAACACAAAATTAAAGCATCTTATAATTTATTACTTGCAACATTAGCTTCCTTACTGTTATCATGTTGTTTGTCTCCTTGTTTTCCTTTTCGAGACCAACAATCCTTCTTCAAGTATCTTGGCTTTCCACAGTGCTAACAATCCATTTTTCCTCTAGATTTAGATATGCCTTTCTTCGACTTCCCTTGTGACTTCCCACAATTTGTTGGGCTTTTTCCTCTCTCATTTGTTCTTCCCATGTTCTCTATAGTCAAAGCATTACCCGATGTTGAACTCTCACCTGTGCTTTTCCGTCACATTTCCTCGCTAAGGATAACACCAACAACAACATCAAATTTCAATGTATTTGAACCAGAGACAAAGTTACTTACAACCATTACCAAGCTATTCCAGCTTTCTAGCAAAGAACATAAAATCAAGAGAGTCTTCACCTCTTCATCAAAATTCACTTTTATAGAAGTTAACTAACTAGTAATCGTATTAAATTCATTTAAATGATCTGTCATAGATCCACCTTCAATCATTTTCATATTAAACAAATGCTTCATGAGAAATACCTTATTTGAAGCTGAGGGTTTTTCATACAATTTAGCAAGCTTCCATCAGATCCTCTGTTGTATTTGCTTTTGTTATATTGAATGCCACAGATGGTGCCAGGCACAATCGAATGGTTCCCAATGCCTTTCTATCTAGAATCTCCCGTTCTTCATCGGACATCATAACATTTTTCTTTGCTTTTCCTTGCAATGGTCGCCATAGATCCTTTTGATACAAATAATTTTCCATCTACATCTTCCATAATTGATAATTCTGGCCGTTGAACTTTTCAACCTTGAATTTTCCATTTTCCATTGCTCCCACTCAAATCTAGAGGTTTCCTGCCAATCAATCGAAATAAACGTGGCTCTCATACTAGTTGTTAGGGTTCAGGCATATTAGAGCAATAAACATTAACATTTATATGTAGATTAAATAACCCAAATATAACAATGTAGAATAACACAAAAGAGATCAACACAAAATTTTAACGTGGTTCACCCAATATGGGCTACATCCACAAAAACTTAGCGATCCAATGATTTTATTATCCAATGCAAAAAAAATTACAATCTTGTGAATCACACACTGCAAAATACATCCTAGCCGCTTATAACAAGCTTTTTGGAAGCTTTTAGACTTAGGGTTTTACAAACTCATTTTTCATTTGTCGTTTAACAAAAAATTAATTACTAACCCCTTGATGAGCAAAACAGGGAAATTTTTTTTTTGGGGGTTGTGCCCCCAAACCCTTGTTATCGGGGGTTGCCACCCTCGAACCCCCGATAGGGACCCGACCCGGCCCCAAACCCCAACAAGAATACGTTACGAGTGTACAATATTTGCATGATTAGTCGCCATATACCAACACAACATGCTCATCCCATCTTGGATATTGAATCTTAACCATTTATGTATTTGGCTACCTTCTCTCTATCCATTTCAAGTTGTTCATATCTTAGTTCATATCTTATTACCATTACATAAAATTCCTCGGTATAGTCTTTGACACTCATGTCTTTTTGCTTCAAGTTTTGAAGGTTTCTAAACAACTCCAATTCATAGTATCAAGGGATAAACTTTTCCTTCACCCGAGTCACCATTTGATTCTACCTAGTTATCCTTGTCTCACCATTTGCAACACTTTATTTTTGCAATTCTCTCCACCAAAGGGCAACATGTCCTTTGAGTTTTGTTTTTGCCAACTTTACCCTATGTGGGTCACATATTTCTTCTAGGTCAAAATATTCTTCTAGTTTGCCAATCTAGTCTATCAACTCTTTAGGGTTTAATGTGCTTGAGAAATTTGGTACTTCCATTTGATTATCCTTGGTAATCTTCGCAAGATTGTAATGTCCCCAACTCAAATTATGAGGATTGACAAGGCATTGGTTGCCCTTTCCTTGGATTACCCAATAGGAAGAGGATGTAGAGCATTTTTGGGTAAGTATGGAGTCTTTGGCTTGTATTATATTCTATTTTTAACTTGTGTGTGCATTTTTTTATGCAACTTAAGCGAACTTAAGTCATTTTAAGTTGTGGGCACATCTTTTTAGGCAACTTAAGTAAATCCTAGCCACAAGACTTAAGTTGTCCCCTTTTATGTACTTTAAGTGATTTTAAAAAGCATGTGATAAAAAGGCAAAACGGGCATGGGTTTTCAAGGAGCTTATTGAATCAATTTTTAGGTTTTTAATGTGGAGTTTTGGATTAAAAGGTGGTGATTCAAGGGTTGAGATTAATTCATATCTTTGTAAGTTATTATATAACTCTCTAGGGGTCTTTTTGAGCTCATTATGGTGTGAATTTTTTGTTTATTGTGTTGCAACTTGGCTTAAGGTCTAAAACCCTTGAGGATCCCTGGTTTCAGAGAGATATATGGGCTTCCCTTAATCAAAAGGGAGTGTTTCGATGGAAGAGCTTTGGTTTGTGAAACCCTAGCACATCAATTTTCAGAGCTGCAATTATTTATCAGGCTTGGAGACCATTTTAGGAGGCAAGATTCAAAACATCAAGTTTAGATTTGGATAATCTATAACAAGGTGTGTTCATGTTACTGAGCATCATTGTAGATAGCAACAAAAAAGGACAAGTGGAACAAAACTAGCGCTGATTTTCCGAAGGTTTTGGCGAGGGAAACTAGGGTTTTGAAGGCGTTTTTTGAGGTATTTGGGCATTAACATGTATATTGTTGGTTACATTCACCTTAAAAAAAAAAAGGGAAAATAATGAAATTTATGGGTAGTTTTAGTGGATTTTCTGTATCTTTTTCATATTAAAAAATATTCAAAAATTCCTATAAAATCAAAGAAAAATATTTTGAGCATAGATTTGAGTTTGTTGATGGTTTTTCTATTTGCAAATAAAATTTCAAAATTTTTTATTGCATATTTTTGGAGATATTGTTGTTTTTCTATTATCCCTATTTAGGGAAATTACAAAGATCGCACATGAACTATTATTGGCCTTCATCCATTGTTGATTCATTTTCTCTGTCACATTAATCATCTACAATTTCTTCCTCACTCACATGGTCTTTTGCATTCTTTGGATTTCTCGTCAAATCTGCAACCAAATTCCTCAATTCATTTCACATTTCAGTTCAAAACTACTCAAACATCTCCATCCTAGGGTTTCGTCTTCTTGGGGGTATTTTTAACAATCCTCTCTCCAAACTTTGTTAGTTTCCACTGAACTTAACCTCCTCGCAATTTCCACATCCCTCTCTACACTTTGCACATGCACGACTCCTAACTACCTATAAAAAATCTTCAAAGCCTTAGAAACCCTATCGCTAACCTTGCTCTAATACCATCTGATGCTGATGCAATTGGGATTGAGGAATTATATCAAATAGCCCAATCTCACATCCAAATACACAATTCACTAACACAATAGTGTTTACAAAATAATTGAAAACCTAATTTTACTGTTTGGCAACATATTACATTATAGAAGTACAAAATAGATCATTTATTGATCTCAATCACCCTTCAACTTCCTCAAGGCTACAAAATACATGCATTGATCTTTATTTTATTCAATGGCTTGGAAGATGAATCAAATTCAATCTTGGTTGTTACAACCAACAATCCATTGCAAAAATGTCGAAGTGAAATAGCAAGTCGAAAGTTTGCAACTACAAGAAGTCATAAATCCGCATATGTAATTGCAAGTGAAAATTCTGCAATCAACTAGTACAAACATGAAATCCTACTTCAAGTTTAGTTGGTCGATAAAACTACACAACACAGCCATGGTGACATCATCATCTTGCTGAAGTCAACAAACAACATTAGAAAAATTATTCATATGAACTATTGTTAGCTTGTATGTTTGTTTCACTTGATTATGTTTACAAAAGTTTAGATGACCATGAAGAACTTGTAATCTTCCGTTGGATATGGAATTCCCAAAAGAAGTAGATGGACAAGGAATTCCTCCCTGATGCTAGATGACTAGGAAATTCCCACAATTGTGGAAGCACCCATCGGTACAAGTTTATGTGGGGGAAGTCATCGAAACCAACTAAAAGAATTTGGGCCGATATAAAGTATCTAATTCACTTGACTTAGATATCTCCAAGAATGCATACCAACACATCAAAACTGGTCCAATACTTAATAACTTGGTGAAAATGGTTGGTTTAATAAAAAATTCATGCAAAAGCATGAAGTAGACCAAACATCTGTAAGGTAGGTTAAACATCAACCCAAAAGTCTGCAACCAATGGCAATCCAAAAACCCATAAAGCCATAACTTAGCCAGATTTTGTCCCCTCTTCACCAAATAGGACATGCAAACACCCATTAAGCTCCACTACAAGGTGGCCATTAAATTACCCAAACTATTTATGAAAATCCTCCTAAAGCAACTAACCAAACTAACACTACCACAAACGTCAAGTAACTAAACTAAAAGGAAATATTTTTTGGTTATGTAGGATTGTTTGTGGACTCAGATGCCCCTACATCAAAGAAGTAAGTTGAAGAGCATTTATAGTAAGTTACATTAGAAATGGGATGTTCCAAAAACTTCACCACAACATCAAAAGACATCTACATCTATGGTTAGATCAAGAAGATAGATGAATGGATCCAAAGGTTTTCAAATAAGAGATAGAAAAATACAATAAGAATTAGGGGTTGAAGAGCTACAAAACAAATCCCCTAATACCACTACCAAAGGAAGTTACCCACCACGACATTGCAAGAACAAGAACCAACAACACAAAGAGAATAGTCCCCATCACAAGAAGCTACACAAGCACTACTACATTTGAGTGAGGAAAAGAGAAAGATAGGATCCACTAGAACTAAGAAAATGGCAACGAGAATATGTATTATGGTATCAAATACATAATTAGAAGGACAAGAAGAACAAAGGAAAAATGAAGCCCATTTCACAAAGAAGCCAAAAATGCACAAAAGAGATGTAAGCTTTGTAGGAGCCAAGGTGAGAATAACATGAGGACTTAATGGATGTTACCATGCTTAGTAAGTCACTATTCACACTAGGGGTGCTCTAATAGACGATGCAAATGTATCCATACATGGGTATAGAAAATTAGAAAGTGATTGAACAAGATCCTCAAAACTATATTTTGACCTCTTCAAATATATTTGATACAATCATTGAGAGCTTCTCAAAGTACTTAGAAATAAATATGAAAAAGAGAAAGGAAGAAGTGGTACAGAAGTAGAAGAAAATATTAGAAAAGAAACCCTAGCAACAATTGGCACAAAGTTAGGACAAATGGAAAGATTAACACAACTACAAGCCATGGAGCTTCCTTTCAAACATAGGGTGGATACACTCTTAGTCCAAACTTAAGTAAAGGAGAGGGTTAGACAAGAAACCCTAAAAATGACAAAAAAAGCATACCACACTCTCTTGGAAAAATAAAAGAATGAACAAGAAGAGGAGAAAGAGGAATCTCTCCAACATGACTAGTAGGTCCTAGAAGGACAAATAAATGAGTCAAGACAATTGCAACATTAGAAAAAATAAGTTACACCTTCTAAACATATGGTGGTTTTTACTTCTATTTCATTGAAAGCAAATCTCATGCAACATATACAACATTTATTGACACAACAAAAGAAAATCCAGCCTATAGCACCACCATCAACAATCCAATTACCTTTATCTTGATTAAAGGTAGACCTTTCTCAAACCTTTCCCTTGGAAAAATTATAATTAGGGGATATGCTGCGAAAAATTGCATAAGAAGATATCTCAAGGAAACATATAGAAGATAACAAGAACATGGATATCTCCATTTTGCACTATATAGCAAAGTGCCACACCTTTTAAGAGATTCCTCAAATCCCATAGGACTACAATTACACTCATGCAGAAATAATAAAACAAGTGATGGTAAGCATAAAGAAGAGATAGATTGAGAAAGTTAGAAAGAAATGTGCAATAGTCCACACCTAGCTAGAGAATGAAATAAGGACTACAATTACACTCAAGCATAAATAATAAAACAAGTGATGGTAAGCATAGAGAAGAGATAGACTGAGGAAGTTAGAAAGAAATGTGCAATAGTCCACACCTAGCTAGAAAATGAAATAAATAAGTTACAAATGACAATGAATAATAGAAATACTCTCGACCAATTTCTCTTAGGATGGCCAACGTCAACAAAGGCCCTAAAAACTCAAATGGACAATCTAGAGGACCAAATTTTCCATATTTCATCCACTTATGATGTAATGAAAGATCTACTAGATGGCACAATCAAGGTAACTATAGAAACCATCACAACTTAGTACCAATAGATCTAGGACCAATGGGAAGGATTGAAACCACATGTCAAAAAAATAAGGGAAGTAGTCAACTTAATACTTGCACATATGATTGAGTTGATTACAAGCTAATATATAGCCAAATCAATTCAAATATTGATTACAATAGGGGATGGAGAGAGTACTCTAATCCAAATTAATGGATAGATCTAACCATAGCAGCATAAATCGTTTGGGGAAAAAATCGGCAAACCAAAAAATCAGGATTTTTTGAAAAATCGTGAAAAAATCGGGAAAAAATCGGATTTGAAAAAAAATGTAAAGGAATGTAGAAAAATAGACAAAACCTATGTTTTCTAAAAACTCAAGGTCATTTCCATAGCATAGAGATATAGAGAGCAAATAAAACAGAGATTTTAAATAGAAAATAGATATTTTTTGTATATATTCATATCGCTGATTACATTGCATTGCACAAAATATACTCCTCAGTTCTCATAAATAAAAGTAGATGTTGACATATGACAAAATGTCAATTACAATAGTGTGTAACTTTGTACAAAATCAACCTCTAATCTAAGTACAAAGTGACAAAAAAAAAATGTAGCCAATGACAACAACGCTAGAGGGTAGCAGGCCTTGATGATGAAGCTCCTACTGCAGTGCTTCTAACCAAATCCTCATATATTTGACCAGGCAGTCCAGCCTCCTCTAGTATATCGAAATCCTGAGGTGCAATAGAATCTGAATCTTCGTCAGCAGCAATCCATTCATTATCTGGATCAATCTCATCAAGGTCAATTGGGTCATCATCCTCAACAGTACCTGTTGCAGCCCATGAAGGAATTAGTCTTGGCCTTACAAGTGAAAAAGATAATGAATACAATTTCAACTAACTACAAGTATATTGAAAGTCTAACCTTGAGCTTTCTTCATCTTCAAGCGGAGGTTGTGGTGAACAAACACCAAGTCGCTCATTCGTTGTTGTGTTAGCCGGTTGCGTTTCTTGGAGTGTATGTGTTCAAAAACACTCCAATTACGCTCACAAGCAGATGAACTACATGGCTGGCTCAAAATGCGTCTCGCCATCCATCTAAGGTTTTTGGTTTCATGACCAAAATAATCCCACCATTGTGCTGCAAAAACACATTACATGGAGATGATATCATGTAAGAATATCTTAAAATAATCATCGTGTCCACAAAATAGAGACTATCACAGGTTTATAGAATCTACCTGGTAGCAAGGTATTTCTGCCTTCGATGGCGGCTATAGATGAGAGAAAACCCCTTGCTTGCTTGTACGTTGCTAACTCTCCCATAGCTCCCTTTAATTGTTCTCTAGAAAGCATTTTTTCCATGCACATGAACAAGCCCTGTGTTACCTCACCATCATCATTTCTAAATGAAGAGTCATAGAACAAACTTGGATTAAGATAATATCCTGCAGCATGGAGAGGAGAATGCATCTGCTGATCCCATCTTCTATCAATTATGTCCCATAACGGCATATAAGTGTCCCTGTCATTTTGCATCCTACCCCTCATCACCTCCTTGGCCCTATCCATGGCCTCATACAAATAACCCATGGGGGATTTATCCCCATCCACTAGTCTTAAGACTTTTACTAGAGGCTCTGAAAACTCTACAACTCGTTCAGCTGCATCCCAAAAACTAGAAGAGTACATATAGCCTGCCACTGCTATGCCTTCTACTAGATTTGCGAAGGCAGACGACTCCCACTCATTTGAAACAAACATTCGTTTCAAATTCATTTTTTGTTGGCATAGAGTCTGTAGTGCAAGGAATTGTGTTGCAAATCTTGTCACCCCTGGGCGAACTAGCTCCTTGCCTTCTGTGAAAGTACGCATCATGCACAAAACCCTCGTGTGATTATAAATGAATTTTGTAACCTTGCGGGCCTTTTGCAATACCTCCTTAACCCATTCAAGTTTTCCAATGTCCTCAAGGGTTAGATCAAGGCAATGTGCTGCGCATGGGGTAAAAAATATAGACGGGTATTTGTCTGTCAAGAGTCTACCAGCGGCTACACAAGCTGCAGCATTGTCTGTAATAAATTGAACCACATTTTGTGGCCCAACTTCTATTACCACAAGATCATACATCTGAAACAATGCAGCTGCAGATTTGATAGTATCGGATGCATCCAGGGATTTCAAAAATATAGTGCCAATCTCACAAGAGACAAGGAAGTTGATGAGGGTTCGATTCCTTCTATCTGTCCATCCATCTGACATTATGGTGCAACCAGTCTTTTCCCACTCTATTTTATGCTCTGTAACAACATCTTTAACATCTCGTACTGCATCATTGAGCATACCAACCCTCAAGCTCTCGTAAGATGGGGCTTTGAACCCAGGACCCGCACCTGCAATAGCATCCACCATACCTTGCCAATATGGCGATCTAGCAACATGAAATGGCAAGCTAGAGTAGTACCAAAAGTTTCCAATCGCCTTCCTTGCTTGTTCATGGACATTCTTCCTCCATCCTGTACTCTCCAAAGTGGTTTGTGCTCCTGGTGTAGTACGAGGTGCAAAGAAAGCATTAATGTTTCCTCCACCTGTGTTTGGGCCACGCGCTGTAGAAGGAGGTGTTGACCCTGATTCCCTCAAAAACTCACTTGCATCATCATCCTGACCTTGATTCCCTCTACTATTTGTAGAATTAGAACCTATTTCAACCCCGGTTCTTGCCTTTTTTGCCTTGTTCTCAGGAATCGCATGAAGAGCCAGTAGTGCCTGGTGTGTGACATCTGCAGGGCATCCAGGACAAGGATTGCTGTTATTCCCTGGCTCTTTTGCCAAGTGCCATTTGAAACGATAAATGCCCCCATTGATATCAGTTTTACACCAGTTGCATTTAACCTTCGTTGTACCCCTGACTGAAGTACAATGTGACCATGCAAAGTCTTTTTGACGTGGCATTATGATCAAATCTGCAATAAACATTTTTTATTCAGTCTACTTTGTGGACAGTTAGGAGAGAAGACAGACATTTTTTTACATTTTTTACATTTTTTACATGATGGATGATAACCACAGATAATAACATGCAGAGAAATCAACTTCTGGATGGTCTATAAACATCTAAACATTTAAAAAAATAGGGTGCTATTTAGAGATACTAACAAGTTTCTAGGTTGTATGCTGAGCTATCAGCTAAATATAGAATTCTGTTAAGTTGAGAGATTAATAGGTTGCAACAGAGAGCAAGAGTTATACGACCTATCTAAGATCCACTCAGTGTCTTTTTAGGTTGAAAACTGAAATTTCCAGGCTGTACTGCGACTGGCATTTAAATGGAGCTTGTTTTACCAATTTTCTACCCCTGTTTTAAAAAAGTTCACATTTTTGTCTTCTAAGACTTGTCTTTCCTAATTTTTTGTCAATAAATTTGTGACCACACTAACGTTGCAGACATTTGTTCTCAGTTAAAGTTCCACAACTGTAGTTCCATGGGGATGTATCCTTGGGGTGTAGGTGATTTTTCCAACATCCTGGATATCTTGGGGACTTGGAGGGGATTACCCCATTCTTCAGTATTGGACGGCCTGCTCCATTTGGTGCATAAAAATAAAATGGCAAAATTTTATAGGAAAAAAATGCTCAAAAATCCTAAAAATCTAAAAGGGGCAGGATTCTTATTGCAAATACAGCACATTGTATTTACTTTTTAAAACTTCATCTGCTTTTAGTTTGTTCAAGTTATTTAGCCATTCCTTTGCCATCCTCTTGCCATCCCAAAAACCTTGCCCCCACTCCCTGCACCGTCCTGTCCCAAAAACTCGAAGAAACACTTAATTTTTGTTACATGAATTTAAGAACGATAATTCAGATGGTTTTAAGTCCTTTCATTGGGATTTTCGTCTGATTTAATTATTTTGTTGCTGTACAATTGGATATTAGATTGGTCTGAACCCGTCTTCTTATCATAGTGTGTTTTTGTTACTAGATGAAACCGAATTAAATTGCAAGAGTATGTAAACGGAGGCATTTGTGGAGGAGTTTTCTGAAATTGTGTGATTTGGCATTTTCTTGAATCAGGTTTAGCCTTTTGCTGCATAGTACTGTTTATATTGCACCATTTGGCACAAGTGTATAAAAATCTGATGTAGCATATCAGGGATATTTATTTTGAGCTGTCACAGGTTAACCTTGAGGACCCAAATTTTACTAAGAACAAAGCGTTAAAAATTTTACTAAGAAAAGCCCTAAATGACGAATCAAAAAATGGCTAAAAAATTAACTAAGACATGTCAAAAAATTAACTAAAAAATGGAAATGGCGACCTACCTGAGAACGTTGAGAAACAAGCACGCCCAGAAAAACGTGGCAGCAAAACGCGAACGCAGAAAAACGTGGCAGCAAAACGCGAACGCAGAAAAACGTGCAAAACGCGAACTCAGAAAAAGGCGCCCAGCAAAACGCGAACCCTCGACTCACACTTGAAAACGCAGAAAACGTCATATTTAAAAGCAAAAACGCGTCTTTTTTAGGGTTTTTTTTAACGCGCGATTTTTTCACGATTTTTCACGATTTTTTGACGATTTTCAACAATTTTTTCACTTTCTTTGACTGCCGAAAAAATCGCGATTTTTTTTGGGAAAAAATCCGCAACCACCCAGATTTTTTGAAAATCGCGATTTGCCGATTTTTGCCAATTTATGCTTCTATGGATCTAACTATTATAATACACCAAAATTTAATGGGACACTACTTTCCAACAATTACTTACCATAACAGATTAGGAAGCTATCTTAATTTTATTGTAATGTCGTAAAATTGCACCCCTTGACACTTCACATACATTCTTGTATCCACTTTAGTGTCCACTCCCCTAGCATTTGTGTAGGCTCATTTTAGCCCCTGCATTAACCTTTTTTCCCTTCTCAGGATGCTCAAGACCCCTTTTCAACAACTACCCTTGCGTGTCAGCTTTGCATCAAAGCTTGTGTTTTTCCTGTTCTCGTCATTTTGTAGTGTGATTCGTCTGGACACTAGCGCACTACACAAACATCTACGAACTACGCTAATGTCTCGTGACGTTTCAACATTCAAACGACCATTTCTGAGCATGTTTTCCATTTCTCATCCCCTTTTGTCAATGGTAGCGGCCTGAGATGCCTTGTAGCTGCTCGGGAAGCTTCTTTTCCCTCCTATCCTCTCTTTAAATGCTATCATTTCACTTCATTTGCTCTCTCTGGACCTCTTTATCTTTGGCTCTAGCCTCTTCCTCTTCACTTTGTCTTGATATCTTGCTTGTACAACTCCATATAGCTTGCTACAACAGCACACTCAAGCTATTATAGCGCTCTTTGTAACTCCCTTGGCTCTTGTACCTATATCTCCCTTATCGTGTGCTTGCAAGCATCTTGGGATTTCTCACACATCCCCTATCAATTGCATCTCTATCTCATGATACGGGTTCTCCTCCTTGAGCGGGGATTGCTTTTATCACTCCATATTTGCTTACTTTGCTCACTCTCCCATTCAATCTGGCTATCTATGTAGCTGGGAACAACAAAACAGGGGGTTGACTAAGGCAAACCCTACAACCACAACATTTTCTCTTGATTTTACGCATGCAGGTATTGAAGATATTCATGTGCTAGAGGCTTCATTACTTAGGTTGCTATAAGAAGTTTCTATCTCTTATTCTCTTACTTTAGCATTTATACTTCACTTTATTTCAGTTTGTTACATTTTGTGACCTCGCATTCTGCAAATTATTAGTAATCTGACTGTTAGTAGTCACTGTGTTGTTTTCAGTGATAAACTCGGCTTTTAGTCCGTACGAGACGCCAACGCGCCTCTAGGACTCCAACACGCCACGCTATCATCCTTATTCCGTGCGTAGGACTCCAGCGCGCCGCGTTGTTGTCCTTTGGCCAAAAACTTGTAAGTCTGTCCAAAAAACCTCTGTGATTTACTCTTTCTGATTCAAGAACTCTCGCTTTGTTCCTTTAGGTAGTTTAGGGGAGTTTGCCCCTTGCGAATCTCTTGAGAATAAAGAGACTCATGAGTAGTGAATCCCCCTTCTCTAAATTTTGGTGAACCTAACGTGAACCACATTATTTTAAAAAAAACTAGGAATTTAATTACCACAACTCGGTGGGGTCATAACTTTTGACTTGGTGCTCGGAATTCAAAACCATTTACACTATTGGAAAGGTCTCCAAGAGGACTAATTCAATCCCTAAAATACCGTGCCTTCGACAACCGAATTTTAGGGATTGACACAAGTTTTGACCCCAAATTCTGCTTCAAAGACCTTTGAAAATGCAAATTACTAGAGCCTAGAAAATATCAAAAAAATGTGAAAATCTAGATTTTTGGTTTTTCTCAATTCTAGCACCCATGGATTGCTCTAGATCGACCAATGTGTATGTATCTCTATTTCAAACTGTATTTTCTATCTTTCTTCCTTCTATCTCTTTCAAGCTTTGTTAAGAAGCTTCAAGAAGTTCTCTTACAAGCATGTGAAAATGAGTTGTTGTCTCCTTTCTTATTATTCTTTGTTGATCCCTCTCTTGAGATTCCTTCTAAGGATATTTTGGCGCAAGAGGATGAAATCATTGATACCTTTCTTAATGTTACTCTACCTTCTATTTATTCCAATGCACTCTCTTCTAGAGATGATGCATTCATGAATGATGAATCTCCCTTTCATTCCAGTTCACTCTCTTCTAGAGATGTTGCATTTGTGAATGATGAATCTCATCTTTTCTCTGATGCACTCTCTTCTAGAGATGATGTATTAGTAAATGATGCAGCTCCTCTCACATCGAATCCTCCAAGGATAGATGTTGAGCATGTTTATTCAAATAATTATTACACTAGTTGTGATGAATCTGTAAATATAATCTGTCTTTGTTGCCCCTCAAAGGCCTAAGAGACTAGTCATTTATTTGACTCTGGCTAGTCCCTCTCTTAAAAGGATTTGTTCTACTAATGGTGTTCCATTTGATAGTGATTCTCTTGATATTTTTGTGGTTCCCTCTTACAGAGCGGTAGCCCATACTTAAAAGAATAGAATGAATAAACAACCAAGCCTTGTTCAAACTCCTAAACCTACAACTAGAGCACCCGGTGATTACGATCTTATCAAGCAACTCCATGTTACTCCAACCAAGATCTCACTATGGGATTTGCTTCAGTTTACTCCAGTTTATCAAGGTATGCTTCAAGAAGCCTTGCAGAAGATCCCCTTGCCTACCTCTGCTAGGCCCGATAGATGTTAATGCATTGATCACTCATATTCATGCAGATTCGCCGAATATCACGTTCCATTCGCAAGAACTTCCGCCCTCAAATGTGCAAAAACAAGCATATCCTTTAATGATTATAGTTAATATTAATACTATTGGCATTAGGCATACTTTCATTGATGTTGGTTTAACACTCAATGTATGTAGCATTGATCTATTTCCTAAGATTAATATTGATTCATCTTCTCTTAATGCTTATTTTATGGTCATTCGTGGGTTCGATAATGTTGGTCGACAAGCCCTAGACACGATAGTCTTGCCTTTGAGGTTGGGACCCATTACCGTACCCACCCTTGTATATGTTACATCAGAAAAATTACCATATAACCTTCTTCTTAGTAGACCTTGGATTCATGCTATGGGTGTAGTCTCGTCAACCTTGCATAAATCTACTAAGTTCATTTGTAATAATTGTTGGTGTAACAATTAACACCTCTAGAGTGCAAATTCGTACGGACAACTATGCACACTACGTAATGAGTGCTCTTCAAATTAGGAGGGGAAGCTCCCTCGTAGTGCTAAAATGCTTGGAAAAGAAAAGTAAACTAAATCCTATCTTTTTGTTCTCAGCTGGAAGAGGCACAAGGTTAAGAAAAACCATGAACACTGCAACTAAGGATTTTCTGGTTTCGCTGATCATTAACTACAACTAAGCTAACTACTTTAAATCTATCCAGTTTCCTCAAGAAAACAGAGCATGAGGAAATGGAGCAGGAATGTTCTATACAATAAACTTTAGATATAGATTCACAACGTGAAGGCAAGGTGGGCTCAACTATTTGCTTGGTTGGGATGAAGTTTATTGGAAACAACAAATATACGATAAACTGGGTACAAATTCACAACATGAAGGCAAGGTGGGCTCAACTATTTGCTTGGTTGAATAGGTTTATTATCACACACATCATACAATAAGCTTTAGGTACAGATTCACAACGTGAAGGCAAGGTGGGCTCAACTATTTGCTCAATCTGAATAGGCTTATTAGAAACAAAACATAAAGGATAGCCAACTAGGACAATAAATTGCATAGACGAAACATGCATACAATTTACGATCAAACTAGTCACTACATTAACTAAGATAAGTATTCACCATAATAACAACATGAAACCTGAGTGGCATAACAATTCATCATCATAATAAATACTTGTGAACAGATACAGAATAAGCAATATTACAGGCAAGGTGGGCACAACATATATTACTCTCGTGCAAAAGTTATTTACAAATGAGCTGAAAGCTCTTATTTATAGACATCGAAAGGTGTAGGGAACCCTAAAATCACCTTGAGTCAACTACAGTCTTGCAATGCATGCAAGATTTATTGCTAAACCCTAATAAAGCAAACTATACTATTAACTGGAAAGCTACCATCAGTTAACCGGTACATCTAATCTAAATGGACATGTGCAAGCATGCATGTCCTTATTGAAAGCAAGTTAACTGGAACACTACCATCAGTTAACGGAAACCCTAAATGAAACTCGAAGTCCTGCAAAATATCTTTGAGGATAAGATAGACATGTGTGGACTCAACAAAGAGAACTGAGGATGAAAGTCGAGTTCTAATTGCATGCTCCCGATTTTGTCCTCGAAGACAACTGTAGGTCCTAACTGACTGATCATTGGTCGCTATCTCAAACAACTAACCCCTCCATGAGGTTGTTGACTGCGTCACCATCTGGGGTACTTACACATCTCAACTATCAATTCACTGCTTGTCAGCAACTTGAGCAATCTTGGAAATCTTTGCATGTACTCAAACTAGCATTTCACTGACTGATAACTTTGGCGGCTTTGTAACTGAAGTGATGGCCACTGTTTCTTCTGCAGCTTTATGCTTTTGACACTTCTCACATTTTTCACGCCTTTCTCTATGGAAGAGTGTTGCATGATGAAACTGCGAAGTTTGACTGTGAACCCTCTAGTTGTGAGACAAGCAAACGAACTTGCTGCATACACAAAATTCCAATGGTATCAACCCTCTAAACTAGCCTGGGAAGGCTATCAGCTATACAAGGCATGAGACCATGTGGACTTGAGTGACTACGCCTGTCAACCCTCCAGATACACTTGATATAAATCGGTGTCAGCTTTTCTGATGAAATCATGAATTAAGGCCGATTTGGTCTTGAATTCAGTCTACGTGAATTGCATTCTAAAAAACTCGCCCGTTGACTGTAAATACGGCTATGTTCTAACAACTTTCTCCAGAAAGCTAAAATGACTTCTGATGAGGCTAAAAATAACCTGTAGGGGGCAATTTTCACCAAAAATTATGAGACATGGGTTTTGTGCAGAAAATGATTCTAAGATAACCCACAATGTCAGAATTGCAAAAAAACACCGTTTAGCTTGACATGCAAAAGCTTTTCTCTAGGGGCAACAGGGGCTACGGGGGGGGGGGGGCAATTTTTCTGACAAAATATGAAATATGGGTTTTGTCCAGAAGATGATTCTAAGACAACCCACAACGTCAGATTCGAAAATTGGACTTCTACTCCACCATCCAAAGGAATTTCAGTTAAGAAAATCAAAGCTTCGAGAACTGATGCTTTGGAACAAATTTTCCTGAAAAATTCTAGCACATGGGTTTTGTTGAGGAAGCTATTCTGAATCGACCGAGATGATTTGTTTTGTCAAAAGTTGCCATTTTCTTGAACATGCAAAAGAAAATAAGACGAGAAATGGAAGAATTTGAGACAGAAGATTGAGGTTTTGATGCTTTTTTTTTTTCTGCTAAAATCGCCACTTTGTCTTGAATTTTGCTGATGAATCTGGACTTGTACCTACAAAAGAATGTTTATTATGTCTTCACAACTGACTGCTGAAGAAAATTTTCCCAACTCAGGAAGAAATTTGCCTTTGCTCAAGTTGGATGAATGAAATATGACACCAAACTTGATTAAATAGAGCAAATCGTACCATAATGGCGCCACTCCAAGCTTTAAACCCTGACTTAAAAAATAAGTGTTCTGATTGGACCCCCTCTAGTTCAACTGCACTGACTCGAAGTCCCGAAAATAAATAATATTACAATACCTAGTTCTTTTTAACATGTGAATTTGTAATTTAACATCACAAAGGGCGCCAATATTGAATTATTGAAGAAAATCGCCCATTTAATGCTTACATGCAAAACGTTGATGTATTAAAAAAAAAATCACTGATTCCGAAAAGTCCAAATTTGACTCTCCAGGTGTCCATTTGTAAAAGTTATGAGATATTTTGCTAACTCCCTACTTTATAGCTTACTGAAAGTTACAGTTGCCTCTGTTCAACTATGATTTCTGGATGCCTGAGTGATGTTGTGATTGAGCTGAGATATTCATCGCGAAGCCGTCAAAGCAAAGATGAAATGTCTGCTAGGAGCTACAACTGCTAAAAACAACATTTGACACCTCAAAAAATTAGGCGCCTTTGATTAAATTGATGCAAGGTCTCCAGACTGGCCATTTCTCTGTTTTGCCATCTCACGCTTCAAACTGTCGTTGCCGATGAATGATGGCTTTTGCTAACTAAATGATAGGTTCATTGCGTGACAGGAAGAATTTTGCAAGCAACAACTGTATGTAAGGCATCTAAAAGTTAAGGACCCCAAAAGCAAGGGCGCCCCTAGCCTACAATAGTGCAATTACCATTTTGATAAGTGTAACTTTCATCTAAACACCATACTTTGACCGCTAACACTGGGAGCTGGAGTGCTCCGATTCACACGTCGTTGATCTCATCGCGTAGCTAGAAGCTTTGGGAAGAGATGTCTCTGGAGGTGACGAAGCGAGAAAACTGCTTCTAAGACCTCAAAAAGAAGGGCACCTTTTTCAAGGGAGTGTAATTCCCACAACCATTTTCCTGGTTATATGTATTCTTCAGTGACCTCCACTGACCCTTCATGTACAAGCATTTGAGAAATTCGGAGGGTTGACAATTGGATTCATTGGATAGCTAGGAGGATTCTGCACAAGTCTTGTAAAGACCGTAATTGCTAAAAACCCCATCTAACGGGCCTAAAGGCTAGGCGCCCCTGGCCTATAGAGGTACAGGTTGACATTTTCAGGTTTATCCACCCTCCGTTTTACGTGCTCACTAGAACCACTGTCACAATCACTCAACATGTCTGGTGATCTTGCGAACGGATGCGTTGCGAAGCCAAACTGAATCAGAAAAGATCTCTACGAAATGGGAATTGCAAATTCAGAAACTGCAAACTCGGATGTGAAACCTCTTCGTACCTTTTGCTTCCACCTTCAATTGTCAGAGTTTTGCAACTCAGATGATCTCGCTTGATAGCTTGTCGGAAAGATGACTGAATTTTGAAGAGATTAAATGTATCTACAACCAAAAAGCACTGAATCTGGACCTTCATATTGAAGGGCGCCCCTGAGCTACAAGGGCACAAATTTTCTTTCTGCTAGAAATTTCCTCAAATTTCACTAGTATCTTCTTGTGAACACCATTCTGACTCAAAATTCACACTTGACTTACCCAAAGATTGTACTTTGACATCATCTTAACAAGATTTAGACTCTTTTTAAGCAAAATGCCTTAATGAAGAAAAAAAATTGGTTTGGGTACAACAATAATCAAGTAGCCACAGTCAAGGCTAACCCTGATGCTATGCACTTATGTGAGATCGCAGTTGTCAGTCAGGCTTCAATTGTGCCTACTCTTATCCCTTCAGTATCTTTCAGTATGTTGACATCTACTCCAGCAATACCTGTTACAAAGGATACTCTTGAGATAGATATCCCTGAAGAAAATCCTTCTAAAGCAAGAAATCCTAAGTCTACCTCTTCTCAAGAAAATGCATGTCTTGGTGATGATTGGGGTTCCTTAGACTTTGTAGAACCCTTCATTGGAGAATATGAAGTCAACCCTATCCGCTTAGTCCTTCCAATAACATCATCCAAACCTGCTATCAAAGATGATTATTCTTTTGTATCATGGGATAACGTGAGCAATAGTTGTAATGTCCTTAATGTTGATCCTCCTCCCTCTGAGGAAGATGATTGCACTTCTATTAAAGATGTTAATGTTGGTAGTCCTGTCAAGAAGGTTGATGGCGATCCCATAGAGGAGTATAATCCCCATTGCTGGAATAATGCTCTCCATGAAGATCCTCCTCCTCCGCAAGATTTGCGAACACGTTATGGCCCTAGCTTTAAGCTTGTCTCTAAATATGGCTATGGGCGTAAAGGTTGTGAGCGTAATGAATAAGGCATTCAGGTCCCTATAGAATGGGCACCTCGTAAGCGTAATTTGGGGCTTGGTTGCTCGAATGAACAATCTAAATGGAAACCATTGTTGAATGGCGACATGATTTCCGCTCAACCTCGTTCTCTTGAATTGATTCATCCACCATTATCTGTTGTTTTTGTGACTTCTTGTGAGCAGTCAAACTTTTATCCAAAAGAGAAAGGGTTGCTTCCTGTTCATCATTCTTTATCTGAGCAAGAGCATATTTTGTTGAGGCCTCTAAAAGCCCACTTGATTACTCTTCCTTCTCCTACACGTAAGAGATTTCATAAGCATGATAAGGAAAAACATTCTTTTTGTGCATACCATCGAGTGCCTGGCCATTCCAGTAGTGAATGTAAGGCCTTGAAGGATAAAATACAACAACTTGTTGATTCAGGTGCCATCGCTCATTTATTTGTTGATGCCCCTACCTCTTCTTTAAATGACAAGTGATATCGAGGTCTATGTCTTGCATATTTCTCCTCCCTTGCATATTGGAAGCAATGATAACTTGTTCTGGAGATGGGCGTCCTTCTTAAGGACCCCCTCTCTTCTCTATATCTTTCAAATGAAGCTTCCCTTGAGTAGACCCCTTTTTCTTTTGAAGGGTTCTCGAGGGACCCCCATTGAAATTTTTTCTCTCAAATGAATTCTATGGTGCCTATCTTGGGGGCAGCCTAACTAGGCCTGTCTTTTCTATAACCATCCTACAATGCAGCTTGTAGTAGCCACAGGTTCATCTGATTAGTCTTGCTCTGTAGGACCGAGATCCTGTAGAGCTCCTTTGCATCAAGCTTGCCTAACATGTTTAGTTTGTGGATTAACATGTTGCTTTGCAGGTGCACTTGTGAAGTTGCTCTTGAATCTGACTCTACAAAGTCCCTCACATCAGGCTTCCCTCAGGAGAGAGTACCTGGGGCGCCTTCTTTGCAAGTTTGAGGACCCGTAAAGCGCTTTCATCCTACAAGATCTGTTCACCATTGGTCTGTGGACCTTCAGAGCAGTTTGTTCAACTCTGTAGGAGAGAGTACATACAAAGCCTTTTGTTCACCTTTCGTAGGTCTACAGATCTGTGATGCATTTGTTCAACTCTCCTTGGGTTCAAGGACCTGTGGAGCCATCTCTCTTGGAATTTTCATTCCTTTCTAGCTTCTCCATCTCTCTCTTAAATTCTCCTTCTCAATTGTGTATACCGGATTGAAGATCTGAAACTTCTTCATCCTATGTATATACCTCTTTCTCTTCGACATTGATTGCTTCCTTGACTTTTGGGTGCATTCTTCTTTTGAAGTGATCAATCCTTACATTCTTCTCTCCATTTAAGAATTCTTCTATCTATTATTTCTTAATTTGGGGACGACACATAGTACTGAGAAAACCTTCTACATCGAGGTCTCTTTTACTTTGCTGACTCAAATCCTTTAGTTTGTTGTGTTCTAACTCTGTGATGTAATGGCTTTTTATGTTCTAACCTTGTTGTCTTGTGTAGGTCTTTCTTGTCTAATGTGTTTGTTTTGTACGTCTCAGCCTGAGGGCATGCTTCTTTGGTTCGAAGAGTTATCTACTTCCTCTACAATATCCTTTTGGTATCGTGATGTTATTTGTGTTTAGTAGATCTCCTTTAGTGTGCATATTAGTGTAGATTCATATGCCTGCTAAAGTGGGGGAAAAATGTAATGTCATAAAATTGCACCCCTTGCAATTTCACATACATTCTTCTATCCACTTTAGTGTCCACTCCCATAGCATTTGTGTAGGCTCATTTTAGCCCCTACACCAACCTTTTTTCCCTTCTCAAGATGCTCAAAACCCCTCTTTAGCAACTACCCTTGCGTATCAGCTTTCCATCAAACCTTGTGCTTTTCCTAATCTCGTCACTTTGTAGCGTGATTCGTCTAGACACTAGCGTGTCGCACGTACGTCTACGCACCATGCTAGCATCCCATGGTAATGGCCCGAGATGCCTTGTAACCATTCAAGAAGCTTTTTTCCCTCCTATCCTCTCTTTAAGTGTTATCTTTTCACATCATTTGCTCTCTCTGGACTTCTCTAACTTTGGCTCTAGCCTCTTCCTCTTCACCTTGTCTTGATATCTTGCTTGTACATCTCCATACAACTTGTTACAACAGCACACTCAAGCTCTTATAGCGCTCTTTGTAACTCCCTTGGCTCTTGTAGCTATATCTCCCTTATCTTGTGCTTGCGAGCATCTTGGGATTTCTCACACATCCCGTATCAATTGCATCTCTATCCCGTGATACAGGTTCTCCTCCTTGAACGGGGATTGCTTTTATCACTCCATATTTGCTTACTTTGCTCACTCTTCCAATCAATCTGGTTGTCTGTGGAGTTGGGAACACCAAAACAGGGGTTTGACTGAGGCAAACCCTTATACAGCCCCAACATTTTGTCTCAATCTTACACATGCAAGTATTGAAGATATTCACGTGCTGGAGGCTTCATTACTTGGGTTGTTGTGAGAAGTTTCTATCTCTCATTCTCTTACTTTATCATTCATACTTCACTTTATTTCAATTTTGTTACATTCTATGACTTTCTCGCATTCTGAAAATTCTCAGTAATTTGATTGTTAGTAGTCACTTTGTTGAAACTCGACTTATGGTCCATACGAGGCGCCAACACGTCTCTAGGACTCCAGGGCACCGCGTTGTCGTCCTTATTCCATGCTATTGTCCTTTGGCCGAGAGGGCCTCTCAATTTGTCCAAAAAACCTCTATGATTTACTCTTTCTGATTCTAGAACTCTCCCTTAGTTCCCTGAGGTAGTTTAGGGCAGTTCGCCCCTTTGGAATCTCTCGAGAATAAAGAGACTCATGAGTAGCGAATCCCCCTTCTCTACATTTATAGTTTTGAAATTTTGGAGCAAGAAAGAACCAATATTTCTTGAGAACAACGAAATATTTTGAAGGATGGTTGATGTTAGGAAGACAAAAATACAACCCCCTCCCCCCCACCCCCCTCTATTAGGTTGAAAACTTGAAAGGGTGGTCTTGTGGAGGTTAATGGTCAAAACCTAAAAGGGTGGTCTTATGGATGTTAATGGTGAAAACTTGAAAGGGTGTCAAAGTCTAGTTGCAAAAAGAGCATATTGCAAACTAAGTGTAGTACGTACAACCAACTTGAAGAATGTATTAACTGATATGAGAAATGGCAAGGGATACATCCCTTTCATGTAACATACAAATATAAGGACTTGAATATAAGATAGAAGAAATAAGTGAAATATAGATATACATGTATAAAAGCACAGATATAGAGAAGAAAAAATGTAGACAAGAAAACAGATAATGTGTAATTAAGAACAAGTTTGTAATAGACAATTGTCAAATTTGATATAAGATTTACATGTACCGCAACTTGATATGATGAATATATAACGAGTTATGGTGATATATATGGGTAGTGTATAAATGCATGTTTTATTTATTTTTATAGGCTATATTCTACCACACTCATGTAATCCATCACACATTCAATACCCCTGCTCTTATCCCTCATATTGAAGTATAAATACAACACTAAGGAAACTAGAGCTCAAAACTTTGATTTGCGCTTATGTCTACGAACAAGGGTCCTAAGCATTTCCACTCTATGATGACCTTGATGTTATGAGGATCCCCCTTGACTTCCTCGTGTGACACAATATGACCTAGGTACTCCACTTCTTTGACTACAAACCAGTGTTACCAAACTTGTGAAAACTCGCGATTACTCGCCAAGTCACGATCTGAGTGAGGGCTGGCAAGTTTGTTTGACTCGAGAGCCGAGTACTCGCCTAACTCGCCGAGTTTGGAAAACTCGTCGAATCAAGGCGAGTCCCGATCCCCTGACTTGGTCGTGGTTGGGTGTGCATAAAGTGACCAACAAAAAACATTTTTTAAAGCTCTTTTTTTGCTTTTTGCTTTTATAATTGCCTATATTCCTCCAAAAGGAACTTCATTTTATTTTCAAGCCAAGGAAGAGAGAAAAGAGAGAGAAGAGAGCCAGAACATATTTGCATTGAAGGAAAACCAGCAAGGAGATTGAGTACAAAATGGTTGTTGAGTCGCATTTGAGCATGTTCATAGGTGATCTTGTAGCATGT